>JADRCH010000015.1:313182-328015 GCA_019843965.1 Rhynchomys soricoides | reverse complement strand
TTACAATGCTCCATTTTGATGTCACAGTGCTGAATAGTGATGTCACACTCTTATACTTTCTAGGTTGCCCGTACCTTGTCTTTATTTCCCCATTTTTCCTTTAGTTCATATGGCAAAGACTAGTGCAAGAATTTCTGCAGCAAACCCCTATGGGAGAGCAGGGATAAGTTAAATAGGACTTCCATTCACTAGACTCTGAAAGAATCAGCAAAACCTTAACAATCCGTTAGTTTATTTCCTATCCGTTTTGGATTTTGGTCCATTCTAATAATGGCAGTGACGACAATGGCCAACTAAATACGGGAAAACGCCAAGGCTTTCGGGATCTTTTGAATTTTCTGTGGCAAAAGAAATGGATGAAATTCAAGTAATATAATCTAGTGTCCATAGAGGGAGACAGGAAGATGCTCTGTCCTCTGCAACTAGAGAGTATATGTAACTGAAAAGAGGGGAGCTGCTTGTTCTCTGCTCCCCTCAGGCACATCTGCCTGGGAGGATTTACTCGGACAGGGCAGGTAAGGGTGCTCTGCGGAACCTGGTCCTAGGAGACGTCTGGCAGGCATTCCTGGTAAGCACACTGGCATCTCTCTTCTCTGATTTGAAGCAGGGAACGGTGACTTGGCAACTCAGAGATGCTTGTCCAGCCATTTTTGGTCCAGCCACTTCTGAGGGTGGCTATCCTTGAGTCTAAAGGCAGGAAGTGTGAGCTGTAACTATGCTTCAGAGCCTCACAGGGGAGGACTGCCCCCTCCCTCACTTCCCAGTCTGTGCCAACTTGGACACAGTAGAGCTACCCCAGAGATCATGTCCTGATCACACCAGATGAGTTACCACATATCAGCCTGGAGGGTGCAATGGTGTGTCACTGAGTATACCAACCCCCTAGTTAGTTTTTCCCCTAGGCCGATGAGCTATATAGTCTCAGTTCTTGGCCACATTAGCAATCAGCCATAGCTTACCTACAGATGCTTCCATTGGTGGGTGTGGCTGATACCCAGTGACACTCTGTTGGAGAAAACAGATTTTCCCTTTCTAAGCAGGTATCAACTGCAAATAGCTTCTTGGTTAGGGGTGGGGCCACATGTCTACTTTCTCCTCTCAGTGTTAGCTCTCCAGTAGACTTGAGCCTGTGCAGGTCTTATGCATGCTTCTATGGCCTCTGTGAGTTCATGTGTGTACCAGTCCTATCGTATCTGGAAGACACAATTCCCTTGAGTCTTCACCTCTGGCTCTCTGCTGTCTCTTCTGCATTGGATCTCTGAGCCTTGAGGGGAGGGATTTGATAAATCCCATTTAGGACTGATACTCTAAAACCTCTCACTTCCTTCATACTGTCCAGTGTGAGTCTCTTTGTTATCTATGGGTATATAACACACTGATCTATGGGTATATCAGTATGTCACCAGGAGCCATTTTAGTCTTATGTTCCTTTAGCAGAAAAATAGTATTTCTTTTTCTCCTAGGCCCATGACCTATACAGTCTCAGTTCTTGGTCACATTAACAAGGTCATATATAGGTTACATGTCAAGAAGAAGGTCTTAAATCCATTTAAAAAAAAAAAAAGGTTGGTTACTCCCATGACATATGTGCCACTAATGCAACAGTATCTCTTGCAGGCAGGACACTGCCATAGGTCACAGGTTCTGTAGCTAGGTGACACTATTACCTTTCTCCTCTTGTAGCATGCAAGGTACATTCTAGAACATTGCTGGTGGGCGTGAACACTGGTCCAGCCACTATGGAAATCAGTGTGGACATTCCTCAGGAAGTTGGGAATTGGTCTACCTCACAATCCAGCTATGTCACTCTTGAGCATCTGCCCAAAGGACTTTACATCTTACAACAGAGATGCTTGCTTGCTCATCTGTGTTCATTACTGCTCTGCTCATAATAGCCCGGAATCAGAAACAACCTAGCTGTCCTTCAGCTAATGAATGGGTAATGGAATGTAGTGCATTTATACAATGGGATATTATTCAGCTGTTAAGAAAAGTGAATTTATAAAAATTTCAGGTAAATGGATGGAGCTGGAGACAAGCATCCTGAGCGCAGTGACTCAGGCCCCAAAGGACAACTGTTGTATGTTTTCTCTTACATGTGGATGTTACCTTTTAAGCTTTCAAATTGTGTGTTACCATCTGAATAATCACAGAAGTTAGGTACTCATAAGGGACCAGGGGGAGGAGAGGATTTCCCAAGGGAGGGGAAATAGAATATAGTGTCACAGAGAGACAAAGGGAAACCAGAATAGGAGAATTAAACAGTGAATAGAAGAGAAGGAAAGGGTATAGGAGGGAAGCCACAAATATTAAAGGCCACATAGAAACCTATTACTATAGAAGCTTTTGTGATATATATATATATTCTAAATGAAATTGCCAAATAACAGGGGAGAGAATACCCCAACTAGGCACCTTATAACATCAAATAAAATCTCCAGTGCTAGGAATGGGTTATATCTGGTTGAGTTGTTGGCCAGAGGGGTCCTATGGAAAGCCCCAAACAATCACAGGCTATTGCCAAAGCTATTAGCTACTTTCTACAGCCTGATGGTAAGCATCTAGCCTTACTTTTGTTATCAAACATGAAGAACTTGAACTGGTGCCCAACTAGAAGCCTCACTGATTAGTGTTCTTTTATTTTTGAGACAAGGTTCCATGTAGCCCAGGCTGGATTCAGACTCACTATGTAGCCAGCTTCTCCCAAGGAAATGAGGATCTCTGTGCACAGGGTTAGGTGCAGAGTCAAGGGCTGATGTCTAGCTGGATCACCCTAGGTCTTAGGGACTCTATGTGCCTTTGTTCCCTGGGGGAAATCTTGCTCCTCACATCTGTAAGGGGTTAGACCTGGGCACTGTATGAGATTCTGAAGACCCACACTAACTCTCACAGTCCCAGTGCTGGAGTGCAGCTTGGCAGGGTAGTACATGGCTGGGGTGCCTCCATTCCTGCACCCAGGGTCTGTCTCTCATCCAAGGATGCCCTAGATGCTCTCCAGGACACACCCACTAGGAGTGAACTGTCTTGTCTGTCTTCAACCACCTTCCATGTCCAACTTGTGAACTTGTGGAAGGCAGAGCACCAGCTCTCTGGTCCAAGAGCAAATATCCTGTCCTCCTAGATGGTCAGCAGAGGTGACAGCCTGATACTGTAGGCTCTGTACTACATTATGGCTGAAAAGCTGGCAGAGGCAAAGATTGGCTAGCACTACAGGGCCAGGCTATTTTCTTGGGGAAAGTTGGGGCCATCGTCATTGTCTCATCTGGCTTTCATCTGGACTCTTTGCAGTCTCCTCCTGACCAGTCCATCTCCTTGCCCATCAAACCCCAGGTACCCCGAGCAGGACCTGCTCACTTCAGTAATCATACCTGATCTGCTGAGGATGGATATGCTGCTTGCCAGGCCCCTTGATCAGATGCCCCTCATCTCCTACCTTGCAGTCACGGCCATTTGCCATTGATGCACCACCCGTGCCCTGATAAAATGCAGATGCTTAACAGCCCCTGTCAGCTACAATCCCGGTGTAGATTTGTAAACATAGCTCTGCAACCTGCTGCCTGGGCCTGAGTCACTTCTCTACTGTTTATAACTATGTGGCCTGCAAAGGGGTGTGCACGTTAGTATCCCCAGCTGGAACACGAGGGTGGTTTTAGTACCAGCCTCACAGAGACGCAGCTGGGAATGATGAGGGGATTTTGGCAGGTGCCTGGATTTCAGCCTCTCGCAGAATCAAATCTCTCAGGTGTTTGTACTGTCACGGCCATCACTATTTTCTCTGGCTAACTGAGGTGGAATTATTTGGGGAGAGTGAGTTGGCAGCATTTGGGGGATAAGAACGGCAGCGTGTGTGCTGTGTGCTGTGTGGAGACTTGGCATGGAGACTCAAGAACTGGTCCTGGTGCAATGTGCCACCAGGAGTAGATGGCTCACTTTGTGCTCTGGCTCGTGCATCCATGAGACTGAAATGTGAGACGTTGTATCCCAGCCTCCCTCAGTCCGGATTAGGTACTTCTGTGAGGAAGGGTCCTGTGCAGGAGAGCCTGCACTCAATGGAAGTGGTTTGGAGATCTTCTAAGGATCTGTTGACATGGAGACCAAATGATGGGGGGTGGAGAGATAACCCAGCAGTTATGGGTCATGATTCTGGTGTGTATATACCAAGCTGCGTGTCCATACGAATGCCCATAACCCCAGACCCCAAGGGGCTGGAGATAGGAAGACCACTGGAGTTTGGTTGTTTCCAGCCTAGGCAAGATAGCAGGAGCCCCAGAGTCTGGGAGAGTCCCTGCCTCAAAGGAATAAGCAGAGAGTGCTGGGGAAGACAGCTGATGTCCTCCTATGGCCTCCATGTATATGTGCACACCCACAAATACACTCACACACCTGTTAATAAATCATATTTTTAAAAAGAAAATTAAACAATGGCTGTGAGCAGGGTTGTGCCTTTGGCCTTCTTAGCACAGATTTTGGGGAATACTAACTTAACTGACATTTTATACTGAATCCGTGTGTGTGTGTGTGTGTGTGTGTGTGTGTGTGTGTGTGAAGATGTATAAAGGTTGTGGAGATGGGTGGAGGAGATTACACAGCAATCTATGTGCACGTAATGCTACAGAACTTAGAGTGTACTTTAGAATTTCATGCTGCATATACTTTATAATGAAAATAGGCATACAAATTCAGCTAAAAAGCCCATGGTTTTGCACCCTGTCTATTTACTGTTGACTAAAATATGCTGCTTTCTTTCTGGATTTGGCATAAGTTAAAGTGTTTGCTTCATTTCTGCTAAGAGTAATGAGATGCTAATGAGTGCAGGGTGGTCTAAAAGAATAGAGGTGTTACTGAGAAAATCCAATAGCAGCCATTCGTGCCCCTGTGCCTGTGGGAGAAGCCATCTAGGGAAGGCTAGGCTGGATCTCCTCTACCCTGGGGCTGGACAGGGTTGAAGGAAGGGAAGACAGGAGATGGTTAGGGAGGGGGAGAAAGCCAGACAGGTATTGCATATTTTCTCTCATTTGTAAAATCTAGCTTTAACCGCATAGGTCTGTGTTGGAGATGAGCAAGAGGGAACTTATTTAGGGGAGAGGATGGGTCTCTAGAGGAGAAGGCTGAGTTCATTGGCACTGCATCATGTATGTGGCTAGTGTCTGTGGAGACCAGAGGGCATCAGGTTCTCTGGATTTGGAGTTACCAGTAGTTGTGAGCTTGCAGTGAGTGCTAAGAACCAAGTCTGGGCCCTCTGCAAAAGTAGGAAGTGTTTTCAACAAGTGGACCACCTTTCCAACTCCAGAAAATAAATTTTATTTTATTTTATTTTATTTTATTTTTTGGTTTTTCTAGACAGGGTTTCTCTGTGTAGCCCTGGCTGTCCTGGAACTCACTCTGTAGACCAGGCTGGCCTTGAACTCAGAAATCCACCTGCCTCTTCCTCCCAAGTGCTGGGATTAAAGACATGTGCCACCACTGCCCGGCCAGAAAATAAATTTTAAAAGAAATGTTACAGTACTGGGGGAAATGAGGAGTGGGTCCTCAGTGTGCCTCAAGACATTTTGTTTCCTCGGGGGGTAATTAGGGCCCCACTGGGATTCTCCTGCTGTGAGCTGTTCCACTACAGTTAGTATCTTGGCATCGAGTGGCTTGGGGATGAGAAAAACAGTCAGCTGTGTGGCCAGGAATAAAACCCCTAGGGGCTGGAGAGATGGTGCAGTGGTTAAGAGCATTTGTTGCTCTTGCAGAGGAGGGGTTCAGTTCCCAGCACCCACCATCTGTAACTCCAGTTCCAGGGAGTTCAATGACCTTTCTGACCTCCGTGGGCACCACGGAGTATGTACATGCATGCAGGCAAAGCACTCATACACACAAAATAAATCCATAGTGGTGGTGGTGGTGGTGGTGGTGATGGTAACCACAGGCTAAGGCCAATGGCATTTGGACTCCTGCCCAGGCTGTACAGTCACCCGACCTATGTTGTATTCCTCTGACACACCAACCTTATTCCTTTCAAAGGCTTTAGAGTTATCTCCCTCTGCCGAGAAAGTACCAGGCCTCTGTCCCAACGTCACCAACCTTCTCTAAGAATGGGAAGAATAGTGGCCATTGGCTCAGCCAGGGTTCTCTTATGTTCCGTGCAGCACCTAACCTTCTCCTGGATGTTGTCACCGCTGTCCTCTGCAGCACCATACTGTCCCAGTCAATGTGGCTCCTTGTTGCTGGAAAGGGAGAATATTCTTTAGGTGATAGGATACTGGGTCCTATGAGAACAGCGAGGTAGGAGAGTATGCAAGCACAGTGATTACAGAACAAAGAAGCACTCTTGGCCTTCTGAGAGGGAAGACAACCCCTGTGACTCTGAGCCTGGTCTGCAGAGGGTCCTTGTGACCTCCTCACACTTGCAAGTGGTCCACCCTAGAGGCACAGCAGGAGGATTGGTGCATCTCTTGAACTTAGCCTGTGCTCCTTTGCTCCACTCTGACATCAGCTTTCCTTTCCAAGTCACGCCATCAAGCCCCAGCAGAATCCCCTTGTCCTCCATGACACTCTGTTCTGACCTCTGCCTGTCCTGTGCACCAGCCCCTCAGCCATGAATTATTAACTTAGTCCATTTCATCTCTTGGCTTGCGATTTTTAAAAATTAATAAATCTTATCTTTTGAGTATGCATGTCATGCTTATAAGAAAATTGAGCAGAGGTATAGAAGGTTCCCCATAGACTCCTGTCTTCACCCCTCCCCCACCCCTTCCTCCTCCCCATCATCACCCCTCCTGACCATAATTCCCCATCAGTGCACTTGCTTCACTCAATGGGCCTACACTGGTACTTCATCACTACTTGAAAGCTATGGGCTACATTAGGGCTCATCCTGTGTGTTGACCATTCTACAAGTTTGAACAGTGGGTTTGAAATAAGCTAGGGCTATCTGGAAAGAAGGAATCTCAACTGAGAAAATATCTTGGGATGTTTAGCCTGTAGGCAAATCTGTAGGGCATTTTCCTAGTTGGTGATTAGTGTGGGAAGAATCAGCTCACTGTGGGTGGTGCCGTTCCCTGAGATGGCAGTTCTGGATGGTATAGGAAACAGGCTGAGCAAACCACCTAAGCAGCACTCCTCCATAGCCTCTACCTTAGTTCCTGCTTCCAAGTTCCTGCTTTTAGTTCCTCCCCTTGACTTCCCTGGATGATGGATACAAGCTGCAAACTGAAACAAACTCCTTCCTTCCCAAGATGCTTTTGGTCATTGTGCTTTATCACAGCAACAGAACAAGCTAAGATATATGTTAAGATAGTGTATTATTAAAAATGTAATGCCTTCACCTAGCCATCCCTCTATAAACCCTGACAGTCACAAATATTTTTAGCTGTCACCTTAGTTTTTCATTTTCTGTAGTGCCATTTAGGTGGACTCATGCAGTATATAGACTTTTCAGATTGGCTTTTTTTTTCACTTAGCAATTCCCATCAAGATTCTATGTGATTTTTTTCATGACTTCATAGCTTACTTCTTTTTAGCACTCAGTAATATTCCACCACCAATATGTCTTATAGCTTACATCTGCCTCATTCACTGAAGGACATCTTCATCACTTCCAAGTTTGGGAATCATAAATGAGTTGCTAAAATGTTCGTGTGCAGATTTGTATGTACGGGTGTGTAAGGTATTGGTTATCTGTGTAAATGAACTGATTCATACAATAGAAGTGTATTTAGTTTAACAAGGAACTGCCAAAGTATCTCTCAAAGTGACTTTATCGTTTTGCATTCATGTATGCATGTATGTTATATGTCTGTGTTCACATGGTTATGTGCACTATTTATACAAATGGGCATTCATATGTGTGTAGGGGAAAAGTTAATGTTGGTGTCTTTCTTGACTTATTCTTTAAGATAGGGCTTTCTTATTCTTTGAGATAGGGTCCCTTGTTGAACATGGAACCTGTTGGTTTAGCTTGATGGGCCAGTGATCTCCAGGGTTCTATCTCTTTCTGCCCTCCTATCAATGGAGGTACAGACACAGATAACTGGGCCTAGTTATGGATGTGGATGCTGGGGTTGCAAACTCAGTTTCCTGTGCTTTTGTGGTAGGCCTCATTCTGACTGAACCATCTCCCAGGCCTCCATTTTGCATACCTGCCAGCATCAGAGAGCAATTTCTGTTGCTTACATCCTCACTGGGGTTCCACGTTGTATTCTGATTTGAGCCATTTCTGTGTGTCTATGTTACATTTCATTTTTGGTCTTAATTTCTAATTCTCTAGTGACATATGGTGTTGTACTTACTTTTCATATGCTTTCTTGTATTATAATTTGGATCTGGAATGTTCCATTAAAGCATGTGTGTTGAAGGTTTGCTCCCCCAGTGCAACAATGTTCAAAGGTCCCAGGGTCATTGGATCATGAGGGCTCTAACCTTATCATTGGGCTCATCTACTGATGGGCAAAATACATGAAGACTCGCCTCACTGAGGAAGACATGCAGACAGCAAGCACATTGATCAGTTTTCCTCACTGACTGAACAGAGCTCACAGGAGCTGAACAGGCTGCTGATGGTGACAGAAGCAGTAAGAAGCAGGCTGTTGTTGGAGGAAGTGGGTCACAAGGGACATCCCCAGTACATGTGCATACTCCTGGAGGCACTCCTCCCCTTCCCACTTGCTCCCTCCTAGATAGTCATGAGCTGCTTTACTCCACTGTCTCCTCTTCACCTTGGAGATATCTCACCACAGGCCCAGAAACAATGAAGTCACAGGACCATTGACTAAAGCCATGTGTCAAATTCTTCCTCCTTTAATATTGTCTTGTGATTTATCACAGTGAGGGAAACTGGCAAATGCTCCTGCCATCGGCATGTCTTCCTTGGTGAGGTGTGTCTTCATGTACTTTGTCTATTTTCATTGAGTTGTTCATTTCTTGTTGCAGAGTTTTAAGAATTCTTTGTGTATGTTGGATAATAATCCTTTATACAAATGTCGTCATACTATGTTCTTCTGTCTGTGGCTGTTGTCTTAGACTTGGACAGTGGTGTTCACAGAACAGAAATTTTTATTTAAATTTTAGCTTCTGATCATTTATTTCATGCTTTGACCTTCTGGTATTGTAAGGAGACATACCAGTCATATCTAGGTTCATCATGGTTTTCTCCTTTTTTCTTGTGTAGTTTTATGATCTTACCTATTGCTTTCATGCCTAGCATATGTTTAAATTTTTGTAAAGATTGTAAGCCCCATGCCTAGACTCATCACCTGCCTGTGGGTGGCCAGCTGTTGCTACAGCATCACTTGTTGACCATCTCTGCTTATCCATTGTATTGCCTTGACTCTTCTGTCAAAGAACACTTCATTTATGCATGCCTGTTTCTAAGCTCTCTGTTCTGTTCCACCAATCTCTCAGCTCTCATCAACAGCACATGGTCTTAACATTATCAATGTCACACTGTGACTTTAGAGCAAGTCTTCAGGTTGGATAGTTACAGTCCGCCAATAACTTTATTTTCTTCTTCAATACTGAGTTGATTGTGTGGGGTCTCTGTATATGAACTTTATAAATTTATTTATTTCTTTGAAGGAGGGTTGAGAGAGGGTCTTGGTCTGTAGCCCAGGTTGCCCCCAAACTCATAGTCATCCTCTTGCTCTACTCTCCCAGTGCTTGAGTTATAGGTATGACCCACCACGCCCACCCACTATTTATTTTCTGTGCTGACCCAGGGCTGCATGAATTCTAGGAAGTCTGTAGCACAGGGATCTAATCTACTAGCTTTATTTTTCTTAAGTGGCTCAGTTGAGATATAGATTACATGGTGTGCAATTTGCCCACTTAAAACATATAATTTAATGGCTTTTAGACAACTGACAGTATCTAACTCCAGACCGTTTAAGGCATCCCCAAACATACCCCACTCTTTTTAGAAACCACTTTCCATCCCCCTCTTTTTCTAGCCTTGACAACAATTTCATTTACTTTTTGCCTCTGTATGTTTGCCTATTTGGATAGGCCATATACATGGAATTATGTGGTATATGGCCTTCTGTGGTCGGCCTTTTCATTTTGTGTAATGTTTCAGGTACATCTGTGATGTAGCATGTTTCAAATTTTATTCTTATGGCTAGGTGATTTCCATTGAATATTTTAAATTTTATTGATCACTTTTGGCTATTTTGGGTATTATTGCTATACACAAATTTGTGTGCAGACATATAATTTCCTTGGAGATGTATATATATGTCACTGAATCATATGAAGATTCTGTATTTAACCAGGGCTTCATTCACACAAGACACAACACTCTATCCCTGGGTCACCCTCAGACTATCTTTTGACAGTGACACACCATCTTACAGTCCCATGAGGGCTCCAATCTCTCCACTGTGTCTTCTTTTGCTCTTAGCTGAGTTGTAGATTGTAGACATCCTAACAAGTGATAGGGCCAGCTCAAATCCTTTACCATGTTGAAAGTTTTGATTGTCTTTATGGTCTCCTATCCCATAGGCTGTTTGCTTCCCTGCCTCCTTCCTTTCCTGTAAAAAAATTATTATTTATTAAGTGTGCATGTGTGTATCTGCACATGTATGTGTTGTATGTGCAGGATTGTGGAAGCCAAAGACATTGGGTGTCCTGCTTTATCATTCGCTGGATCCTTATTCCTGGGAGACAGGATCTTTCTGTGAACCTGACACTTGTTGTTTGGACAAGTAGCCAGTGAGCCCTTGCTATCCTCCTATCTTTGTCCTCTCCTCTGTGCTGGGGTTATGGGCACTTACATGCCCACTCCTGGCTCTTTTCATAGGTGCTGGACATCTAAACTCATGCTTGTAGAGCAGGGGCTCTGCTCACTGAGCCATCTCCCCTGCCATCTTCCTTTTCTTTTTTTTTTTATAGCATCTGTCTTAGTCAGGGTTTCTATTCCTGCACAAACATCATGACCAAGAAGCAAGCTGGGGAGGAAAGGGTTTATTCAGCTTACACTTCCACATTGCTGTTCATCACCAAAGGAAGTCAGGACTGGAACTCAAGCAGGTCAGGAAGCGGGAGCTGATGCAGAGGTCATAGAGGGATGTTTCTTACTGGCTTGCTTCCCCTGGCTTGCTCAGCTGGCTTTCTTATAGAACCCAAGACTACCAGCCCAGGGATGGCACCACCCACAGGGGGCCCTCCCCCCTTGATCAATTGAGAAAATGCCTTACAGCTGGATCTTATGGAGACATTTCCTCAAGGGAGGCTCCTTTCTCTGTGATAACTCCAGCTTGTGTCAAGTTGACACACAAAACCAGCCAGTACAGCATCTTTTTTCTGTATCTCAGGATGACCTGTACTCCTACCTTCTGCTTCTCAAACTCAAGGCTTATAGATGGGAACCTCCAGGCTGCCTGCCTCTCACTTTCTTGACAATGCCCATTGAAGTAAACATTTTAAAGTTTGAAGAAGATACTATGGCCCTGGTGACAAGTGACTTTGATGTTTAAAATAAATAAATGTTATTGTAAGCTTCCAGAAGCGTTGTCTTTTGGTAGTTCCTCTGCTTTAAGCTAGTCAACTGGCAGGGTCCTTGTGAAAGTTTGTCCTTTCCCATATTGACATCAGGACCTCGTAGCTTGGTTTGCAGACTACTTGCTCTCTAGTCAGGATGCAAAACTCAGAGGCTCCAGAGACCCAGTGCCTCCGAGGCCTCTTTCTCTTGTTTATTCTCATCTCCAATCAGAGAGCTGAGCAACAGGTGCCCGGAGCATCCACCATCTCTGTATAGGAGAGGGCTGAGTGATTCCCATTGGCCGAGGCCTCCTCCTCCTTGCTCTATGATATCCATCTCTCTAGAAATACATCCAGGGGATGTTTTAAATCTTCCCTTATGGGTAACAGCTGCTGTTTTTGCAAGCTGTCATCTATTTGGTTGTTACTTTTCTGACTTTATTTTTAAACAGTATAATATGAGGCACTGCAACACTGCTCACAGGACAGATGGAGAGCAGACTCCAGAGCCGCCCTAACGGAAGACACAGGGGTGGGAGAGAAAAGCCAGACTGACAGATTGCTAAAGGCAAACAAATATCAGTAAATCACAAATCAAATGAGGAGAGGAAGAACAAATCAGGAAGTGGCATGGGAAGTAATCTTTCTGTGACTCCAAGTCTTAAAACGAAGCTGGTAAGCTGAGGTTGACAAGAATCTTGGCTTATGAGAAGTGCTGACCCAGCCCTCATGGGGCAGTGGACATATTCTCCACGTAGTGGGCAGAGATGTTCAGGAACTGCAAGTTCAGTGAACTGTAAAGCCACAACGCTCTTACTGGGTAAAGCTCCACCCAGGCCAGGGGTCAGCGGAGAGAGTTCTTTGCCGCTATCTCTTGGGGAATGATAAGAAGTTGACTATGGTCCTGATTTGTACATTTGTGCATCTCAGTTTTTTAAAAGGAAGGAAATACAATTCATTTCACTGTTTTTGTTTTTGTTTTTTCTACAGTAGTCCAAACTTGATGCAAAGCAGAGGCAGACTACTGTGGTCCTCAGTGTCTATCTGTGGTCAGGTTCCGATGGAGGCAGCTGGGCACAACGGCCCATGGGAACTGTTCTTGCCACCTCAAAGTGGACTAGGTACTGGTGAAGGTGCCATAGTATTTTGGGAGCCGCCCCGTGATGCATTAGCCTTATGATTATAATTCTGTTCTGTTCCCCTGAGACTCTTATGCACATGACAAGTCATGGAGGCCCTGCTGTCTACCCTCCTAAGAACATGCTTGGGTGGTCTTTGTCCATCCTATCTCTACCTGTGATCCTGTCTCTCCTCATGGTGCCATCTGATGTACAGACCTTATGGATAAAGTACCCATATCTTAAATGTATAGCATGATGAATTTGTACATAGATAGACATTCTCAGAATTAAGTTATAACCATGTTCTGAGTTGTTCTTGGCATTCTAGACAATTCCCTCTTGCCTCTCACAAGGCAGTCCCCTCTGCTCAGTGACTCCTGACTTCATTACAAGACAATGGCTGCTATTTTCAATGTGGCCTAAGTGGGGTCTTATCCTATTTGTCCATTTTGTATTTCTCTGACAACAGACCCGGAGACCTATCCACACTGTAGACAATGCAGATATTATACAATATCCATGATGTGTGACCATGACACTTTTTTTTTTGGCAATTCCATTATGGATGGACATCTGGGTCACATCTCATTTGAGACTATTTTGCTAAAAGCTTCCTTGAAGACATATGCTGATGTTTTTCTTGTATGTGTACATAAATATCTTTCCTGTTACATCACACCAGGTGTGGATCTGCTGACTTGTATATAGTACAAGTCTTTATAGCTTCTATAAGCGATGCCAAATATGCTTTGAAGTAGGTGTGTGTTGATCGAGACTGTTCCTGGGAATCTGAGATTCTCAGGTGCTGCACATCCACACCAGCCTTGAGATCTTATTTTGCTCTTCAGTCCGGAGGGTGATATGTCACTGTGGCTTTGCCTTTTCTCATCTGCACAGTTGTGTGTTTAGGGGACACTCTGCTGTCCTTTCCTGTGAGAAGCTTATTCAGACATTCCCTGGTCTTAAATTAATGGCTGTTGGTTGCCTTTCTCGGTGTTTCTGGATGAGTTCTTTGCCATCAACCTTTTCTCACTGTGTGGCTTTCTTTTGTGTTTTGAATGTCTCCTTTTAATGAACAGACGTCCTTAATTTAAATGAAGCCCAACTTGTCAGTCTTTTCACTGATAGCTAATGCTTTTTCTGTCCTGCTGAGGGACTGTTTCTCCCATTCAAGGTCTTGGATGTATTCTCTGAGGTTTCTCTTACAGCTTTATTATCTTTTCTGTTTAGGCTTATATTCCCTCTCAAATTAATTTTTTCTTTAGCATGTGGTAGAGCTCCATTTTTATTTTTTAATTTAGATACCCAACTGGCTCAGCACTGTTCCCTGCAAACCCGTCCTTCCCACTGAAGAGTACTGGAGTCTTCATTCTAGGTCGTCATGAATGTATCTATTTCTGTGCTCTCTCCCATCAGCCCCTTGACTTATCCCTGTACCCACCTCACTTTGCCCATTCTATAGCTCTGTGGCAGAAGTATTGTTATCCGCTTATGCCATTTCCTCCAGCTTAATGGCCACCTCAGCTACTCTAGATCCTTTGGATTTTCATATAGTTTTAGAATCACCCGCCAGATCTTCCACACAGGCACGCACATGTGCATGCGCGCGCGCGCGCGCGCGCGCGCACACACACACACACACACACACACATGCATTCATTCTATCTTCCACATGTTTGTCACTACTTATATTACTTATTGTCCTTGTTGCTATGACGAGATCCTTGCCAAAAGCCATATAAGGAAGGAGAAATGTATTCTGGCTGAATGCTGTGGCCTACAGCCCATCAAGACAGGGAAGGCACACAGCTGGAGCGGGTCAGCCCATGGTGATCAGAGCGTATCATGACAGCTTCTCACATGACACCAACCTAGAAGCAGAGAGCGCCTCTGGAATCAGGATGAGAACTATCCTTCAAGGAGTGCACCTGGAAACCTACACCAGCTAGACTCCGTGTTTCAAAGTTCCCAGCCACAACCTTCCCAAATATGGGCATCAGCTGGGGACCAAGTGTTCAAATACATGAGCCTAGGGAATGTGGGCAGATGGGCAGAAGTTGGGTAAAGGTGTCCTGGGCATAGACAGAGGTGAGAGGTGTCACCTGGGCATAGACAGAGGTGAGAGGTATCACCTGGGCATAGACAGGGGTGAGAGGTGTCACCTGGGCATAGACAGGGGTGAGAGGTGTCACCTGGGCATAGACAGGGGTGAGAGGTGTCACCTGGGCATAGACAGGAGTGAGAGGTGTCACCTG
>JADRCH010000015.1:269064-310499 GCA_019843965.1 Rhynchomys soricoides | reverse complement strand
TCTCTCTCTCTCTCTCTCTCTCTCTCTCTCTCTCTCTCTCTCTCTCTCTGAAGAAATGATAGCAGCATATAGTCCATGAACTTTAGGTTCTCTTGCCTCAGCGTCTGGGTGCACAGATTAAGGTCTGGGCTACATACCTGGCTCTATGTCTCATTCCTAAACATGTCTGGTGACCAAGGACCACCTGATCACTATGGAAACAAAAGAAGGAGGAAAGCAGAGAAGGGGGTGAAGCGAACGAACAAGGAAGGAGCAGGAGGGAAGGAGCCATGTCTGAGGCCAGAACCATGTCTAAGACTGGAGCCTTGTCTAAGGCTGGGACCATAGCTCAAGCTGGAGGAAAACTTCCTAACTGTAATTGGTGTCTTCCCAGACACAAGGGATGATGATATTGCCATAGAAAGAGACCAGAGGTTATTAAAAGACCATGGAAGGGTGATAGGATGTGCACACAGAACGGCAGCCATTAATGCCGCAATGGAACTGAAAGACTGTACTAGATTGGTGACGATGCCAGTGTGGAGATTGGAAGAGAAAAAACTTAGAAAAAGTCAGCTCAGCAGGGCCAGACAGAGGATCCCTGGCCTGAGGAAGGAAGGCACACACGGAAAGGAAAATATCGGAGGACTTTTAAGAGTCCCCAGAACTGGCTTCTAGACTGCATGGGCAAACACTGGGTATGGCAGACAAGCCGCGAGGCATCTAAAAGACCTGGGGGGGACAACACCTCCAAGTTACCTGTTCACTTCCCAAATGGACCAGGCAAAGCAGGGGAGAAGCAGATCATTGTAGACAGTGTGGTCTTCAATGTGGTGCCCCCAGCACCCTTCCTAAGGCTACATCAGGAAGGTGAGTACCCAGAAACAAGAGTGGGGATGTGGTAATCAGATGCACTCACCTCCTCGTGCCAGAGCCCATAAAATGGCAGGTCCATTTCCCCCAACAGATGAGCGCAGGCTTCCTGCAATTCAGCAGCCCCGGATGAGGAGAGGGCCTGGATTAGGTGGGCTCTTGAGTAGCCACTTGGGCCTTCATGAGCAAAAGGGGAGTGGGAAGCAACAGAGAGCATATGCAGTGGGAAGCGTGGCTCTGAGTGGAGGAGCAGTATCAGAAACTGCTGCTAGGAGAATTCCCCAGTGAAGATGCTTGGGGTAAGGCAGCAGTCAGGCAGGACTGAGCGGAGGATGGGAACGCTAGGTTGGAGGACTCTAGAGAATCCCAAAGGAGCTGACTGATCCCAGAGGGATTTTACCAGCCCCCAGGCAGCTTCCGTGGAAACAGGTGCTTATAGAGCCATTCTTAATGCTAGAGAAAAATGTAAAAGTTTTGCAAGGAAGGAGACATGTTCATGTAATTCACCCACACAAAGCATCCGCAAGGGTACACTGCTGTGAACGTCAGTGGTTGATTTAATGAAAAACATGGGAAGAAACAAAGATCAGAACTATTTGGTGGAGATAGGGTAGAGAGAAAATTGAGAGAATGCCCACTTTTACTGTGGAATATTGATGGATACTCTCTAAGAGTGGATAAATGGAACCTACCTTCTGACCTGTGCCATGTCCCCACTGTGATTTAACCCCCGCAATGACATTTTTTTGCTGTCCAAGCTACTGGTCTGTGGTATTTTGTTATAGCATCCTAAGCTGACTATTCACAGTGTTGTGTAGAAATGGGCTAGCATGGAGCTCAAGAAGTAGCTAAAACAGATGAGAGAGGTTCACCTTCAGAATTGGGGTTCAGTGTGGGGACAACTAATGACTGCGTATTTTTATTATCAAGCTTTAATTACTTTTTATTTTTCAAAGCATTCATATATGTGCATATATATACATATATCTGAATTTTAAACTCTAAGTAGTGAAAGTGGGGGGCACATTTTATTGACTCAGGTTGTGAGAAACACAAAGGCCGAGTGAGATCTTCAGTTATTTTGTCTGTAGTTTTCTCAGAACTGCCCTCTGGTCTCCTTCTGATAACAAAAAGGCTGCCATAGCTCCAGACCTTGCAGACCCCCACCCACATTATCAGTGATGGCTTCTTCTCCAGAAGTCCCCAGAAAAGTTATCTTTCAATCTCATGATAAAATTGACATGAACTGATCGGCTCCAGTTAAGCCATGACCTACCCCCATTGGCTGTGAGGACATGGAGCAAATTAACCTAGAAGGTAATTACAATTCTTTTACCACGAGGAAAGGGAGAGGAATGGTGGGCGGCTTAAATCAGCAAATCTGGTGTGGACGTGTTCTCCTGGGGAACATCTCCCTCTCCTGGGAGCTGCCGGTGCCTGGGAGCAACAGTGGCTGGTCAGTTGGCTGGCTCAATGGCAGTTGTGTTGTGACCCCTGTGGTAAGGAAGGACACTCATATGAGGAAAGTGACTCTGACGGTTAGGAAGCAAAGTGTCCTACAGTGGAAGAGATTTGGCGATTTGATGATGGAGCCCATAGTGACATCTTGGAAGATATGTCTGCTGGACATCTAAATGGTAAGACTGAAGGGTTTGTAGATGCCCCCTGACCCCACCCCTAACCCCAATTCATGCCTGGAAGGACATGAGTGGAGAAGTCTTCTGTAAGAGATACCCACTGGTTCAAAAGAGGACTGCATTGGGTGGTCATTTGTCACCGAAACTGTAGAATTCATTGGAAAGACGCATGCAGACAGCTTCCTGGGAATGGACCTACTGTGTAGCAGAGCTGGGCAAAGTGCATGTGGAGAGGGGGTACCCTGTCAGCAAGTACAGGTGAAGGTCGGAGGAGGGTTACACGGCTCAGGGAGGCTCAGCAATGGGTCCTTAAGCCCTGGAGAATTATCCTCCATCTTGGCTGCAACGAAGCACCTTGCCAGATCTACCAGCATCTCCCATTCCCTGTGACTGATGGCTTCAGCTGGAGGAGCACTCGGATCAGGCAGGCAGCTATCCAAAACTTCCCCACATCTGCTCCCAGCAGCTGAGCCCAGTGCTTCCCTGGAACAGCTGGCTTAGCGCCCAAACCTGTTTGTGTCAGTGAAACTTGCTATTGTAATTATGCAATTTAATTAAATAGTGTACAAATCACTCAAATCCTGCTGCAGAAGAGAAGGGGAACGTTGCTTCTGTGAAAACTGAATTGAAGCTTTGAAAAGAATGAAAAAAAAAGCTGGTTATTTTAAGGTATACATAGTTTTGAGTAAGACAGGGGTAAAACAGTGAAGGCTTGGGGAACCACTAAAAAATCCTCAGCAGACATGTTTTAGTTTGGTTGGTTTGTCCTGTGACTGGTTCACATGTAGCCTAGGCTAGCCTCAAACTTTCTCTGTAACTGAGGATGACTTTGAACTTCTGATCTTCATTGTAACTCCCAAGTGTTGGAATGACAGCCATGAGCTACCACGCTCAGTTTACTGGATGCTAAGGCTCGAACCCAAGCCCTTGTGTGTGCTAGGCAAGCACTCTGCCAGCGTAGACAAGGAGTACTTTGCAAGAATATTCTTTATTCCACTGGAGTCATAAACTGTAAGCAATATCATCCAGGTGTCACTTACACATCAAAGACAACAGGCATGATGCCACTCAGGAGGCACAGAGTTAGTAAGAGGCATCACCAGCCTGGAGAGTTGGTTAGAGGTTATGTAGCACCCTGGTTGGGATACGTGTTAAGATGCTTCAGATGACTAACGAGCTGTACCAGTCAGCCACTGGCATTACTCTGGGAGGCCATCTTTAACTCCATTGGGTTCAGCCTGGGATGAGTAAATCTCCTCTGAGTCATGCATACTTAGCTAGGTTCTCTAGGTACTGACCAAAATGGAAGCAGGAAGTTGAGATGGCTTCAGCCTCGCTCAGTTTGTCTGCCTCTGCTAGGGGTTTCTCTGGGATCAAAAGCTAGCCCTACATCATCCTTCCCCCGACTATAGCGGCCGTGGGATGGTGACTTCATAGCTGCCCGGCTCTGTCTCTGCTTGGAGCGGAAGCCTGTGTTTCCTCTGCTCACTCATACCCTCTGCTCCTCCGAGACCTGGTGACCCATGATCTTGACCGTGGCTCTTTCTGCCTTCCGCAGCTCCATTTGGCAACTCTCCTTCGCCCACACTCTGGGTCCTCCCCACCCTCTGCAGTCCATCTGTTGTCTCAAAAACTCAGCGTGGGGAAGGGAGGGACAAGCATTCCAGAGGTCAGTGACAAACAGTAGTCCTCTTCCTCTTGATCTTCTGTAGAGATGGCCACATGTGTGAGAAATCCAAGCTCATGAGACAGGGAGTGATCGTGGAGCATCTTAGAAATGTGTGCAGGTAGGCTCCCTGCAGGAGGTAGCATTAGAGAGAGCTTTTGGAGTGTGTTGAGGCAGGGCATTGCTTCGACTTGGCCAGTGAGAGTGCGGGTGACCTCAGTGTAGTTTCTGATGACACATCATCTTCTGTATGGAGGACAGCATCGCTGTTCCAGGAAGAGCCCTGAAAACTTTCCCAAGCCCCAAGAGTTTGGTGGTTCTGGTGGGGGCTGCAAGCATGGTTGGCATAGCTAAGTTACTTTTTACCTGCTGCCCTGAGTGGGAGTGTCCCCTTGCCCTCGGAGAAGTTGCCTGCTGTGCGCATATCTGACCCCCTTCCAGAAATGCACTGCATGTTGGGTAGGATCCAGTTCTGAGGAGACAAGAGAGGTGGGCACTTTAAAACTCCCATTTCCCAGCTATACTTCAGCCCTCAGCTGGAGGAGCCCCACCCCCTTTACCCCTGAATGTACCCCCAGGCTTGTCTTTACTGTGCTGGGTCTTAAAGTGCAGTATTCAGGGAACACACCTTCCTCTTCCACTTGAGAGGATACTTTTGTTCTGAAGGAAAGAACGGTTAGTCCTCACACTGGACATCAGGTAGAAATAGAACTTTCTGGAACATAGGTTGAGACAGAGGAATGAGTAATAGAACTCAGACCCTGGGAAATAAGACAAAGGTAAAAAGGGCAGAGAGCTCACCCACGCCAGAGCAGCTGGCACCCATGTCACACAAACATGTCTTGTGCTGACTGAGCTCAGAGCACCCCACCCCCCTCACCCCAGCCTGATTCCTGCCTCAGTAGTCCCACAGGCCACAAAACCTGGCAGGGCTAAGGTCACCACCAGGGGCCTACACAGTCATGGTTGTAGACACCATTCCTGCAGAGCTAGACTTAGTCACAGAGAGCCGCTGAGATGTTGGAGTCCTTGGTACTCCTTACAGCTTACCTGGAAGGACACAGAGATGGGCTGGTCCAGGAGAGACAAGGCGTTACCACACTCCACTTCTTTTCTTTGTATCTTGAAGACCCTTTTCCTTTTCTAAACTTAAACTGCCATTCAGTGTTAATGCTGACTACCATCCCTTGCTTGCTGCTGGGGATGGATGGGCATGTGGGAGGGTCTGAAAGGCTTTACTCTTCTCTCAGCAGTCCCAGCCCATATCTGCTGGGCCTCAGACTTACTCAGCCCAGGAACACACCCCTCTGAGGGCAGGAAAAAAAATGTCCTTTGCTTGTCTGAGCAGAAAGCAGGGTGGGGCAGCCTGACCAGGGAGGGGTACCCTGACCATAGATTATGCCTTTGTTCCTTTAACAGGCTGCCCAACACTTGCCTCCACTCCCATGCCAGGCTCCAAGGTCGGTCTAGCTCTGGGTTTAGCTATCCCTTCTCAGGGCTATTTTAGTATTCCAGGCCAAGGCCACTGAGACTCAGACTTCTGAGGAGCCATTGTCCCCCAAAGCATGGACAGAAGGACTCCATTGCCCGAGAGAGCTATGCTCAGCCCTTCTGCTCTCCACGTGCTACCCTCATGGATTCAGAAGGAACAAGCCAGCCTCGCACCAGATGGATGGCTTAGATGCCAGCTCTCCCTCTGCAGCCACTTGCTTTGCTATCCCAAGACCCCATTAACAGAATAATCAAGGGAAACCCCAGAAGGAACCCATGGGACTGTCTCTCTTTATTTATTCCCCACTTTCCAGAGTACCAACACTGCACTGGCCTGTCAAGACGGGTGAACGGATGCCAGTGCTTTCAAACCGCCATCCACTGGGCTAATGGGCTCACAGTCGGGTCCTTCTTAGTGAGTTATGATCAGTAGGTTTTGACAAATGTGAACACACAGAAAATGTCTTGCCATCCAGAGAGCTCTCTGTGCCCTGTGTGTTCATCCTCCTTCTCCCAGTCTCCAGTAACTTCCTTGGACCTTAGGCCATCTCCATGTTGCTCCTTCTCCACAGTTGCCTTCCTTTCCGCTTAGCCTCCTTCCACTCAGCTCTGAGCATCAGCTTGCTTCCTGCTTTCTCACAGCTGTTAGCTCATTTCTCATCCGCAAATATGAGTAGTCTGCTGTCTGGACTTACTACATATCTACCTTCCTGCTTACTGAAGGATGTGTTGGTGTCTTCAGTATAAAGAAGCTGCTTATGCAGTGGCCCACAGGTCTTAAGGAGGACCCACAATTCCAGCTCATGTGGGTGGCTGAGAATGGGGCGTCAGGCCTGCCTTTGCAGGCACTGTGAGAATAGCTAACGAAAATCTAATGCACAGAGAGGTTAAGTCGCTTATCCAAGATTACACAGATGGCCAGTGCCAGCTGGCCAGTCTGAACCACCAGATTTCAGATTCTAGAGCTACTGACCCTGCTCCAGGGACAGTCCCCTGCGAGAACTTCTGGTGATTTCAGCCAGCCTGCACTTGTTTCTAAAAGGTATGTGTCTGTATTATACACCTAACAACATCTCGTGTCCCCATTGCCTGACTGCTGATGCCCAGCACCAGAGGGGAAAATCAGCAGGACATGGCTTGCATTTGGATTCACCACCCATTTGTGTGCCAGTGAGCTTATGAATAGAACTCTGGCTTGGAGCATTTGTCTTCCCTGTGCTGAGGTATTTCCAGGAGCTGAGTGAGGATTTGCAGGGGTCCTCTGAGTATGGATTTTTCTCCTCTAAAAAAAATCTAGTAGTGACGCCAAAAACAATACCAATTTTGTGTCGAATGCTGACTGTCTGTGTTCTGCCATTTCCTTAAGGACACAGGAGATCAAATTTGCACCATCTATCCCCAAGCCTCTGCACAGGTTTCTCAGGACAGACTAAAGGGTGAGGGCCAAGGCTGTGTCTGCTGGGTGCTCTGTACCATACCTAGCCCTGGACAGGCACATAGGTTTCTTCCTAGGCCCTCTGTCCCCATGCCATGCAGTCCAGGGGTTTATCCCTCAGGATGCCATTATGAGGGCTAGACTTCTCATTCCAGGACTATGCAGGAATAATCGCGAAGGGCTAATAAAGCAAGCAGAGGGCAATGCACTCATTGCCTGGAAGGTTCTGAGCAAGTGGCTCAGAACTCAGCTCCCTCTCTGCCTGGAAGCCTCCTGAGAAGGGGTGTGGCTAGAACCTGCCTTCTCATGCCTGCCTCCCATGCAGGAAGCAGGACCAGACTAAACCACAAAGCATTGTCCAAACGTTAGTTAAGGGAAATTGTTAACATTAGTGTAATTGTCAATATTCATCTCTTTTAATTTTCAATTCATCTCCTTGTCACCGAATGCCGCAAGTGTTCCTGAAGTAGGACCCTGTGTGTTTGCTTCCTGCCTTCCCTTGTCTGTTTGTCCCAAAGCCAAGGGAAGCAATACAATGACCAGGAAACAGAGCCACGAGGGAACACCACAGTCATGAGCCCAGACTGTCTCTCCCTGCGATGGCAGTCTGGAGCCAGGGCTCTCTGTTCTGTGGACAACACTTCCATTTAATCTAGCCTGTCTGGGAGAGCCAGGAGCATCTTTCCTGCAGCAGCCAGCCTTGACAGACAGGGCCGCTGGTCACAGAGCCAAGGTCTGGAGAGACGGAGCTTAGACGATGCCCTTTGGCCTGTTTCCAGCCATTCCTGGAGATTCAGGAAAACAAGTCATTAGTCTGGAGGACTTTAATGATCAGATGAGAGCCAGGAAAGCCAGGTCATAAGTTTGAAAGCTCCAGGGTCAGTATCTGGGAAGACAGCGGAATGACTGCAAACCTTGTCTTGTCCAAGGAGGGGCATGGCTGGCACTTTGTCCCCAGACAGTGGTACCTAGTACCAGGGCGATGCCAGAGTAGAGCGTGTAAACATGGAAGGTTACTACCCACTGTCCTCATTCTCATCTCCAGTCATAATTTTATTATCTGTTTGGGTTGGAAGGACCTTCTAGATCATGGCCCATTTCTCAACGAGGAGACAGAGGAAGCTTGTCTGAAGCAGCTATTGGCTCTTCCCATGTTTCAGGCTTATAATCTCCTCCTCCTCCTCCTCTTCCTCCTCCTCCCCCTTCTCCTCCTCCTCCCCTTCTTCCTCTTCCCCCTCCTTCCCCTCCTCTTCCTCTTCCTCCCCCTCCTGTTCTTCCTTCTCCTCTTCCTCCTCCTCTTCCTTCTCCTCCTCTTCCTCCTCCCCTCCTCTTCCTCCCTCTCCTCTTCTTCCTCCTCCTCTCTCTCCTCCCCATCATCATCCTCCTCCTTCTCCTGTTTTTCCACCTCCTCCTCCTCCTCCTCTCTTCCTCCTCCTCCTCCTCCTCCTCATCATCATCATCATTTCTTACTTTTCTTGTAACACTTTTTAAGACTTAAAGCACATTCCAAGAAAAGAAAAATCTAGGACACTGGAAAAAAATTACCTATGCTGTTTATTCATTCTTGCTCGCAAAAGCCATTAGCTGTAATGACCCTTCCAAATTAATCAAGCCAGTAAATACCCAACTGCTGGCAAATGGGAGTAGCCGCTGGCGGGTTCTAGCTGAGTCCAGAGTCCAGGGTTCCTCAGCCCGGCCCTGCAGACCTGCTTCATGCCAGGTATTCCCTGAAAAGGAAACAGAAGATCCCAGCCACTCTTGGAATGGGGCGTGTGGAGCTGAGGCAGGCACAGGTTCTTGTCCTTTGTCCAGGGCTTCACTGGGAGGGGCACTAACACTCAAGGCTAATCCAGTCAATGCTGGCTACAGTATTTTCAAAGAGCAGCATTGGAAGAGGTCTGGAATCTGGAAGGCTCCTGAGGGATGTGGGATTTGATGGGAGCCTGGGAGAGGGCTAAGACAGAGGGCAGACTCAGGGGAAATGCACTGGAGTCTGCATGACAGGTGGGAGCAGGCAGAAGATAGGGATGGCTGGCACTGTCCCCAGAGGAAAGCAGATTCTGATGTGAAGAAGAACCTTGCCTCTCAGCATATAGGCCCTGTGTGCGGCCGTATGGCACAGGCCTATGCTTGCCAGCTGCCCTGAGCCTTTAGTCCTGGTGGCAACTACCCTGTTCAAGCTTGAGAGTGACATGGACCACTCTGATTTCCAAGATGAAGTTGGACTTGAGTCTTGAGTCTTGAAGAGCCTAGTGAGCCTTACACCAGTATTATAAATGAATTTTTAAAAACTGAATATATATATATATATATGTGTGTGTGTGTGTGTGTGTATGTATGTGTATATATATATATATATATATATATATATATATATATATATATATATAATTTTTCCATGGCATTAAGTTTGTCATAGTGCTGTGACGTCATGCCCAGCACTCACTTCAGAGCTCTCTCCTCTTCTCCATCTGTGCTCATAAGACACCCCCACCCCCACCCCCACCCTCACCCCCAGCTCCTGCCCTGTACTTTCTGTCTCTTCACATATTACTACCCTGGACTTCTGAAGAAAGGGTAAAAACGTGGAAGTGGTCTTTCTGTGACTGGCTCCTTTTATTTACTATGGCCTTGAGGGCCATGCCTAGTGTAGATATATATAACAGAATTCCATCATGTGACTGAACCTACCACATCTAATTATTTCACTCAGTGACAGAGACTTGAGCTGCCTCTACCTTTGCTTATTGGGAATGAGTCTGTTATGAACTTGGCTGCACAGATATAAATGTCTTGTGGGACTTTAGGCACTGACATGGTCAACCTGCCCTGCTGTTGTGACTTTGTAAGGGCCTTCCCTTTTCATCCTGAAATACATCAGTTGTGTGGTTATGTGCCTCCTTTTCTGGTTTACCAAGTTCTTTCCTTTCCTTCTAAAGCATGGCATGGTGTGGCCTTAGCACCTCAGAGGTAGAGGCAGAAGATGCTCCGATGACTTTGAGGACAGCCCAGTCTGCATAGTGAGTTCCAGGCTAACCGGGGCTAAAATGAGACTTTGTTAAGGAAGGAAGGAAGGAAAGAAGGAAGGAAAGAAGGAAGGAAAGAAGGAAAGAAAGAAAGAAAGAAGAAAGAAAGGTTCTTAGCCACATTTGGAAAAGCCAAAGCCAAAGAAATTTACTTTCAAGCTTTCTTTCCTGTGAAATCTTTCCTCTCCTGTTTCCCCAAAATTGAGGTACAAGTCAGCAGAACCAGAGGGCACCCTGTCTTGAGGCATCCCTACCTCCTCGCGTTAATTGCTCAAACTTACATTACAACGCATTACAGCGGTGACATGCTCAGGCAGAAGCAGGAGAATTCACAGTTCAGGGCGACATTGTCATTAACTCAAGTCTTTGGTGTCAACTCCCTCCCACAGTGGAGCGTCCCTGCATGGCCTCACAGCCAACCTTCCCGATGCATTTTCTGGCCTTTGTTGGTTTGTGTCAGCTCTTGAACATTATTTAAATGTAGTTTGGGGTCCGTGAATGCAATTACCATTGTGTTATTATTCAGAGGCAGATTGTTAAGATGCAGGCAGCTGTACAAGGAGATGCCCTGTGCTGTGAGGTCCAATTTAGGAGGGCCTTCTGAGCCCGCGCGCACGGTTGCTAGGCAACCCCCTGCTACAGAAGTGGAGGCCTCGCTGGCTCCGGAGTGGGAAGAAGCCCAGTGCCTTCAGGGAATTGGAGGCAGTGGTCAATC
The DNA here is from genome assembly GCA_019843965.1 of Rhynchomys soricoides. Lineage (NCBI taxonomy): Eukaryota > Metazoa > Chordata > Mammalia > Rodentia > Muridae > Rhynchomys > Rhynchomys soricoides. The sequence continues at coordinate 299,677 of JADRCH010000015.1, read as the reverse complement.
TGAGACTGGCAGGGCGCCGGGAGCGGGAGGAGGCGGCGTGGGCAGAGCCCACAGGCCTGCAAGGGTGGGGGCGCCCACCCAACAGAACATGGGGTTCCCGGGGAGGGGAGGGAGTACTTCAGGAAGGAAGGTGTGGAGCCAGAGGCCAGCCAGGAAAGCTTGAAGGATACCCAGAGCAGATGCTAATGTGCTTCTCTCTGCCTGTTCCTCTCTTTGCAGGAAATGAGGAGGTTTGCAGAAAGACTGGTGGCCTAAAATTGAAGCCGAAGGAGTCGGTGCTTGTGAGTATGAATTTTGCTTGTTGAGTTTTGTGGTTTAACAATGCTTCTGGGAAATGGGCAGTTTTCCTGCAAAGGGCAGGAACTGTGTGAGTATGTGGAATTGACTTTGGAGTCTTCTGAACGGTCCCTGTCACTGGGCAGGACTGGTCCCAAGCACACAAGACATCATGTTGAAGGAGGATGCCCTGAACCCTGCTCTGCCCTCTAACTAGAGGACACCCCTGGGTGAGTCCCAGACAGAACTCCTTGGCTGTGAATCTGTAAGTGGGCAGTGAAAGACTATGTTGGGAACACCAAGGGGCTGTGTCTACGTTGTTCTAAGTATGCTGTTAGGTTGTCTCTATCAGAACAATTCTCTCACACACCATAGGACAGTGTGCTCAACCCAGAGCAGTGAGTCAAACTACTCCTCTCAGTGTGGGAAGAGGTGTATGAGACAAAGAACCTTCTAGAAGGTGCATGGACCTACTCTTGTTCCCATGGCATGGAAAGAGACACCAGTGGTGGGAGTGGCCAGGGAAATGCCCTCTGTGGAGGGACAAACTTGATCTGGTCCCCAGGGGAGGTGGGGAAGTAGAGCAGAGGCCTTGCCAGGGAACACACTAAGGCCTGTGTGAAGGGCACAGGCATGGGTCTGGTGGGTGGAGGAGAGGTTGGGAGGATGGGCAAGGGGCTGAGGCCCAAAGTGGCTCAATGAAGGGTCTAGATGCAAAGAGCCAGCATGCTGTAAAGTATCACTCCCCTGTGTAAATAAAAGTAAAGTCCACACCCTTTGTCTGCTATTCCATCATGTGCAGAGGACTGTGAGATCAGCACATACACACACTAGATAGACACAGGAAAACATACTGGGATCTTCTCTGCGTCTCAGAACATGTCCATCAAACACACACTGAGCCTTCTGCAGATAGCAGCAACTAAAGACCACTAACATGCATGAAGTTGGCATGGGGGACACACTAAGCTTTAGGTGGACTGTCACCAAGATCCTGCTTGTTCTCCTGAAGAGCCACTGCTGCCCAGATGTAGGGACAACTGAAATTTATGCATTTAACAAATGCAAGCTAGCTGGAGAGGCTGGCTATTTTGAAATACCAGTACTAATAAGCAGTGTTTACATAGTATTCTACACAGTTGGCAGTCTTGCCTCATGAGAGTTCACAAGGTTACCAGATATTTCTCTCCTAGAACAAGAGAAACCGAGGTTTAGACTGACTAAAATATCTATCTGCTCAGGTTCGTTGAGCCAATATGTGGCGCTTCTAAGATGTTCTCTCCAACCTTCTGCTGCAGAAGACTGGATCTCTCTCTGATTAGGAAGCAGGCCATGCTGAGGACTGCCTGCATCCCTGTGGGTGAAAGAGAGTAGCAACGATCACATGGTCCCCAGATCCCATTGTTTGGATTCTGGTTCTGAGCCTAGTGTGTTGTGTCTCTGGATTTTGTAGGCAATGCATTGGATGAATGGTTTCTGACAAGGATAGTGATTGTACTCCCTCCCCCGAAGCAGATGACCATTGTGCATATCTAACATGAGGGACTGCTCTGTTGGCATGAGAGGGTTCTGCCATGGGTGAAAGACCTGTCAGAGTGTCCTGAGAGCAGAGCCTGAGATAGTATAGGGTGCATGTGACACAGGAGCCAGGCTGCCAGCAGGTACATATGCTAGGGCGAGTCTCCTCAGTTGCACATACAAGGCAGCAGTGATGCATGTCGGAGACAAGGCTTGGGACTTATTTGCCCCGTTAGTCCTCCTCAACCACTTCTAGAGTATTGTCACTTCCATAACCCACCTAAGTCTAGAGCCAGGAGTCCATGGACTGTCCCCGGCAAAAACTACACACTGTACACTCAGCAGCTGGGCTGGCATGTGCTGGTAGGTGAAGATGCCCTGGACCTGGCATCCACTGCATTTACTTTCATACCTAATTAGCATCTCTGTTGTAAAGACAGCCACATGTCACAGCCACTTGACCTGTCATATGGGAATAGGATCAGAGTTCAAATAGTGCTACTGAAATAACAGCCTCTAACTGGGATCTCTATCTGTCCTGAAAAATGTGAGCTTTTATCAACTGCATTTTTATTCTTGATTGGCAATAGTCCCATGGTGCTTAATTGGAAAGTACCAGAAGGTCTCCAGCAAAAAGACCCCTCCCAATCCCTAACCCTAGGCCTCTGTTCTCCTAGAGACACCCAACGTGCCCACAATTGTGTGTTGCTTTTCACACCAACAACAGCACCATATAGATGTCAAAGTTTGGTTGCTCAAACACCATATCAAAAGATAGTACCTTCTTGTGACTTGGAATCAGCGGTTGGGGCTATTCCAGAAGGGGCGGATCTGAACTGAGCCTTCTCTTCGGGGAGGAAACAACTCTCTGTGCGGTGGCCCAAATGGACACCCATCGTAGATGTTCCAAAGTCCTTAGAATCTCTTCTGTCCCTACAACTGACCTGACAATCACTCTCTAATTGCAGTAATGGTTTAAAGCAAACCACACAGTTTGACAATACTCTACCACAGCTCTTGGGATTCCCAGGCCTTTAAAATAATGTCGTATTTCTCTAAATCATTATTTAAGGCAAACCACTGAGGTATTGGCACGTGTGTTAGTCAACGTCATTTACATCTTCTTTAATGGCTTCCTGATGTTTCCAGAGTGCACAGAGATGATCTGTGTTGTCAGCACCTTGTGACTTCCTTGGATGAGGTGATCTCACTTCAGTTTGGAGGCACAGTTGGTCAGGGATGGGGTGGGCTCCTTTCCTTCCCTGTGGTAGGAAGCACTGTAATGGTATTGAGGTCATCTGTCAGCAAAATGGCCTAGGAGATCTTCCTCATGTGACAGGCTAGTATGGAAGACCTGTATGGCCCTTTCACAGTGGGTCTAGTTTGTGTACCTTTATTCTGTACCTCCCTGGATCTCAGGCCATTGGCTCACTCTGCATACTTATCTTCTGAATTAGGTCTTATGGGTTTGGGTTAATGCTTATGAATATACACAGAGCAGTTACTTTGTAGTCTTATTGGCCCAGCCTGTATATTTCTCTCTTGTAATCAAACTTCCTGCTCTCCGCCCATTCCTACATCTCCCCACCTGGTATACTTTCTAAATTATAAGAAATCCTCTTCTTATAATGAGCATTGCCTACTCTGGCCCCAAGAGGGATTTTGGTGGCCCCCCTTGAAGACTTGGGGAAAAAAATCTCATTTCCGTCCAAGAAATTGAATCATTATCTAGATTGAAATAATATCTTCCTTCAACCTGTGGCAAGATAAAGGATCAAATTGGTGGAGTTTCCTTATCACTTCAGCTTGCAGGACATGGAGTAATGGCCTGTCACTGCCTCGGGCTGGTGGGTTCTGCAGTACAGAGCCCACGGTGACTCTTGACCTGTTTTGCATGGCTCAATATCTGTGGCACTGAGAGACAATGCTATTAATGGCAGATGTCATTATAGGAAACAGAGAAGTGGTGTGGAGCCTCAAACGGCCTGAGCAATGTTCTACAGTGGCTGTGATCCTCAGACAGCACTCATGTGTACGGCACCTGGGGGAGCCAGCCAGCAAGGTGGACATTCTTATGCTTTCAGAGTGTGAGCATTCCAAAGCTAAGCTTCAGGAGCTGCAGCTGAAGTAAGGGATGGCAACTTGAGAAGGTGGATTAGACCTCGCTTAGGCTGGTAAATGGATCACTAACAGACATCCTGGGGAGAGCACCAGTCTCATTCACCACTGATACAGGTCAGCTTTGATCACTTGAGCTTCAGGCTTCTCCTGGTCCAGAGGAGGGCGGCACCAAGGGGAACATCAGGAGAAAGAGGCAAGGCAATGTTTATGTATGGTCCATGCTCCTGGCTGCTCCCCTCTACCTTTCTGCTCCACTAGATGAAGAGGCTCTGTCAGTTCCAGGGCCAGCCTGGCAGGTGTCATTGGTAGATGCTATCAAGGATGTGTTTCTCACACTGTTCAGTCCATACATTCTTGCATCACAAGAAACTTTCTTGACATCAGAGAATAAAGCCAGCCTCTCTAGACCAGTTGGCCACATGGTCTGACCTCAGCACCCTCCCCTAAGACAATGGAGAAGTGACTACAGGACACCAGCATCTGACTTTTGAGGGCTTTCTGTGTACCAGCTCTGTTCTAACGGGTTTCCATACTTAACTGTGTCCGTGAGAGGTTGCTGAGCGTCTGCCTTTGATTTCAGAGGCACCGAAAGACTCCGTAGCTTGTTCCAGGTCACCAAGGGAGGGAACTGGGATCTGAATGAAGCTGAGTAGTCTGCTTGAAGCCTTTTAAGACTTAAACTATCAGGACAAGACGATTTGAAACCATTCTGGCTTTCATCAAACCCTGCACCTCAATCCTAACACAGAACAGCCATAAGAACAGTCCCGAGTTCATGGCCACAGAGGTAGGCTCTGCCATGGGTGGGGGGGGCTGAGTGATGTGCAGTCAGGATGCCTAACTCTGGGTTCGAGTAGCTTAGATACAGCCTTTAGGTTGTGCCTTTCCAGGCTATTCTTAGCTATGTATAAAGTGGTTTGCCAACCACTGACCTGCCCACCGTCTGACCTAACCCCCATCTCCCAGCAGAGATGCCTTCCCTCCATCCCCCAAGGCCCTTGGGGTTGCACTAACTGCCTGGGCCTCCTGAGAAAGGACAGCATCCTTCAGCCTCACCCAGTGTCCCTTTGTGCCCCTCCCTCCCCAGCCAGGAGTAAGTGACATGAAAGCTGCTATCAGCAGAATCTTGTCTTCAGGAGAAGCGCTGGTCTGTCAGCGAGCATGCCTGACTGCCATGGTAATCACCAGCCGAATGGAATGATTTCATAATCCATTTTCATCTGAAACAGGAACAGGTGTGCAGGAGAAATCAACATTGCTCAACAAGACCAGTCTTGGGAGATTCATAAGGACCTGAGGTTGCTCAGGGAGACAGAGGGAGAACAGAAGTACCCTGGCTTGTAGTCAAGATCCTTCCAGTCTGACCTCTGACCTTTCCCTGACCCTCACTCTGCTCCCATCACCCTGATCTCTGCCCTGTCAGTTCTTCCTGTGCTTTTCTGTCTTCACTGTCCTCACCTGTCTCACCTTGCCTACCGGTCCATCCCACCTCCCCTGAGAAGCAATCCCGGGCCTACCAGCCTGACCCTGGGAATCCTGTCTCCACCAACCACAGGCAGCCCCTTGAGAACTCTCATTCTTCAACTCACTGTAAAACCCCCTATCATGCATGTGTCTAGTCTGTGACTGGGGCCACCTGGAACCAGCACTGCCCAGCCTCGTATAAGGAACCCTCGTCAGCTAGAAGCCACTAGTCCTTCCACAGGACCAGCAGAGCACTTCACTGGCCAAGACCTCACAATCATCCTATCACCTGGTGATGCCAGGACTCCAAATGCTAAGCACTGATTCTTTCCCACTGGACTGGAACTTACTTGTATCATGCTGCTCCTTCTAGAGATGGGGCTGCAAAGGACAACCAGAACCCTGCCCAGCCGTTCTGATTTCCAAGCAAGGTTTCTGGTCTTCATCCATCTGCTTATCACCAAATCACTGCCAGTCTCAGATATGGGGGTTCACCCTCCCGGGACTGGAAGGGCTTGTCTGCTCCCTTATGTGCAGCAAGCAGGGTAGAGGCCACCGTGAGGCCTGGCATAGGGGGTGGGGGGCATGCTGTTACTCCACTGCTTTGACAGTGTCTTTGCCACAGGGCAGGAGACAGAATGGACTTGACAGAGGGATCACATCAAAGGCCCTTCTCCTTCACTTTCAAGCAGACAATGCATCAGAGAAGTTGCCAGGCCCACTCTAAGGACACGACAGGCATTAGCTAATACCCTGATTTTAATAGAGTGAATAATAAGAAGCCCCAAGTGTCTCTCAGAACCAATTTTGAAGAACATGCTCAGCCACATAGCCCCCTCCTTGGGTCAGGCTCCTAAAGCATTCCTCACAAAGGGTTGAGCCCAGAAGAAAGGTATCCCTCTACCCGCTTTGTTCTTCTTTAACTCCTTCCTTGTATTGCTTCTCGGTGAACATGTAAGTCACAAAAAGATGAAGTTGGAAAGCAACACTCCTCCGAGGGAGGCCTGGAGAGGCAGCCCTGGCAATGGTTGGGGAGCACACACCTGCCTTCCAGGTGGATCCCCTCACCTAGGCTGCTGCACAGATACCCACACATTCCTGAGGGAAGGGCTGCACATCCACGGCCATCTGCCTGTGTTGGGGCATCAGGAAACTGGTGGCATGCTCAGAGTCAGCCCTGTGAAAGGAGTTGAAGTCAGAGGCCAGGGCAAGGTGTGGAAAGATTCATGAGACTCACTGGAGCCACCAAGACTGTTGACATGGGGTGATGTCTCTCCTGGGACAGAAGAGGTGAGCAGGGAGAGGCCTACTGCCAGGAGAGTCAGAAGGTATGAGGAGGGGCCTCCCTTCCTGGGCTGTGGTGTCTGATCCAAGGACAGCTAGTCTGAGGAAAACGAGACAAGGCTTTAAACATCCTGACCTCTACCCACCATTCCTCTGGTCACCACTCCTTTCTTCCTCATTGCTGAACAGGAAGCCCGTGACTGCGTTATAGGGGCAAAATTTGCAATATTTGTTTTGGGGGCAAAATGTCTACTTGTGGAGAGTGACAAACAGGATCGGAGGACAAATGGAAAACAGCTCAGCACACCTGCCCCAAAATGACGGGCCAAGGAAGACACTATACCCAGAGGCCTCAGGGTGTGCCTGGCCCAAGAACCAATTTAAAGGCCACCAGGAGAATTCCAGGCCCCAAAAGAGAGGCGGAAAAGCAAGCAAACCTGCTTGCTGTAGACTATACCTCTCACTTCTTTTTGGCAGGAACTTAGGAGCAATGGCACTAGAGCAAAGGGTCTTGGGAGAGGAGCCGTGGAGTCAGAATGAACCCAAGCTGGAGGGTCTCATTGGATCTTCCATGAAGGAGCCCATAGTGAGGATTAGAATACCCTTGCAGGGGTTCGAAGAGTCCAGGGAAGCCTGGAAGCAGGTCAAACACAAAGAGAGGCATGTTGCCAATGGGAACGGGTATAGGTCAAGGCCAGAGTACAAGGGCCTGAGTTCCCAAGACTTGGCAGAGGCCCACAGCCCTACCCTGGAACTTTGCCAGATGGAAGCGGGCCAAAGGCCAGCCCTGAGCAGGTCCTTGTTCTGGGATCCCAACAGCTTCTTTCTGGGAAAGATAGGCAATGCTCAGTCGTGACTGATAAAAATCTGCTCAGCCAAATGAAAAATGGCAGTGGGGCCAGCCTTCCTCTGGCCTGGCCTGATCTCAGCACTTGCAGGTATAATGGTTTTATAAACTGCCCAAGTGCCCGTAAAGTGCCATAAATGGGTATCACCCCCACAGAAGAAGAGCAGAGACCCCAGAGTGTCCATTTCTCCAGGGCCACATGTCCAATCAGACTAGCTTGACTCTAGCACTGTCCTGTAGCAGAGGGCAGACTGCACCTAGATGAGGGAGTGACTTACTAGGCCTTGGACATAAATTTTCAGTTTTTAACTTAGAAATAATTTCAACTTACAGAAGAGTGGGCAAAAATGAAAATAATCCCCTTGAGTCCTTATATCTCAGATGTTTACTGTGTTGTCTATAGTCTGCCTACAGTTTACATGTGCACATACTTGGGTGTGCAAGCATGCATAGTTTCTAGACCACGGGAGGACATGGTGGACACACCATGGCCCTTCATATTCCTATACAGTCCAGCTTGTACAGCTTGTGATGGAAGGCCCATCCCCTGATGTAACCACAACCAATGTTAGTGCACATGCTTGCCCAACCCACTACACACTTCCCCATCGATGAAGCATTTCTCGGAGGGCCGTGTTACCCTTCATCTCCTTTAAGCTAAAACACTTCTACAGCCTCTCTTTGTTTTTCATGACATCGACATCTTTGAAGAATACGATGCCCTCGTTTTTAATAGATGAAATTCCCCATTTAATCTAATGTTCCTTGGTGATTAGATCCAGGTTGTGCTTTGGGTCAAAATCCTCCACAGCACACATCTTTGGGGGTGATTTTGTTTGTGTGTTTGTTTTGAGATCGTGTCTTTCCACGTAGCCCAGGCTGGTCTTGAACTCTCAATCCTCTTGCCCCTGCCTCCCAGCAAGGGCCCTCTTAGTCTGTCCCTCTTGGAGAATCACACGTTGAGGGTCTTGTTGACCTTCTTCCCTGCTGAGGTTGATTCCGATTCCCGGTCTAGCTTTCATCTGGTTTCTGTGTGACACGGCTCTTGCTTTCTCCCATTTCTCGTTCCGATAGAATGAGGCAGCAGTCTGTGGGGAGTGTCTTAAGAGTTAGCTGAGGCACCTTCCTAAGATGCACCGTCATTCACAGCTCTCTTCTCATCCAGTCCTGAACATGATGGTTAACAAAAGTATGTCTTATCTAACTTTACCCTGCCTCCAGATCTACCGGTCAGGCCAGAATTATTTATCTTTTTATCGGCTGTATCCATGAACCCCTGTTTTCCTAAGGGTTTGTTATTTCTGTTCTCAATTCTGTCGGTGTTTACACTGTTTCCGAATTAATGGCTGGGGGCCTTTCAAGCCACCTCCCATGAACTGTTGCTGCACCAGCATCCCGCCATAAGCAGGTGTTGGGAACATGAAAGCTCTTACACCCATGGATCTCCAAGGAACCCAGGAATGTTGAGCACTGAGAATTGTTCTTTCAAAGGGAAAGGCCTGTTTATCCAGAAAGCTTGGAATTACAGGTGATTAACAACCCGGTGGTCTGCACTATCCAATGGGCCAGGCTTCATGCTCCTGCAGACAGGATTAGAGGTGGCTAGTAATCTAAATGACCCTTACAGCCAGGGGCTCCCCAAGCTCCCACAACCTGGATCAGAGATACCTAATAGTCTAAATGACCCTTACACTATCTGTATTGCCAGAGGCTCCCTCAAACACCCATAACCAGGACCAGAGGTGGCTAATAGCCCAAATGACTCTACACTATCTGTAAGACTGAGACCAGGCAAGAGCCTTCCTTGGGCCCTTAAGGTAGCCTATCTCTAGAAGCCATCTTCTGGAAGAAATAATATGTACCCTGTTAATGTAAGCATGCTTCCGTGTGCACCAGGAATTGTATTACACTAGGAAACTTTTATCCCAAGTCGTACTGTTTTAAATACTCTGACAGTAAAACCCCTGGCATTAGACTTTTTAGACTCTGACAAAATCAACCTGAGCTATGCTTTCATTCTCATCTCTTTGTGGCTCACTTCCCTGCCTGGACGCCTGCAGTATCATCCTCAAGCAGGCCTAAAAAGAGGCTCCAGGTCCATCTTCCACTAGGCCTACCACAGCACTGAGATCAATTTTCTCTAAGGACAAGGGCTCCTTGTCTTGGACAATGATATTAGATGCTACCATCAGAGCATTTAGTGTACTCAGGGCTGCTGGGCTTTTTACTTCTTGGCTCTCTGAAGGAAATGCATGCATGGATATATATTCACATACCTTTTATGCATACATAAACATGCCTATGCATGCATATATGAACATGCATATGCTCATACTCAACATGGATATCACTGCACATACATACATATAAACTCATACGTGGTGGTTTAAATGAGAAACAAATGGCCTGCACAGGCTCAGTGTTTGAGCCGTTGGCCTCTGGTAGGTGACACTGTTTGGGGAGAGGGTGGGACCTTTTGGTTGCAGGAGGAAATAGGAGCTCGGAGACTTATAGCCTCTCCTTGCTTGTAGTTCACTCTCTGCTTTGGGCCTGGGGTAGAAGATGTGAGCTCCTGATCTGGCCACCTGTTGCTATGCTTCCCCCACCTTCATGGACTGTCAACAGCTCTGGAACTGCAGCCAAAGTAAACAGTCTCTAAGTTGCTCTCAGTCATAGCATTTTTATCTCAGCAACAGAAAAGTAACTAATGCACATACTTATACACACGGGTGCACGCACACACACACACACACACACACACACGCACGTGCGCTCGCGCACACACACACACAGACACAGACACACAGACACACAGACACTCATAGACAGACAGACACACAGAGGCAACACATACACACACAGACACAGACAGCCAGACAAACAGGCAGACACACTCACAGACAGACACACACACACACACAGACACAGACACAGACAGACACACAGAGACAACACATACACACACAGACACAGCCAGACAGACAGATAGACAGGAAAACACACACAGATAGACACACAGACACATACACACACACACACTCACAGACAGACACACAGAGACAACACATATACACACAGACACAGACAGACAGATAGGCAGACAGACACAGGTAGGCACACAGATACACATACACACACACTCACAGACAGACACACAGAGACAACACACACACAGACACTCAACAGGCAGACAGACAGGCAGACACACAGACAGACACACAGACACGCATGATTCTACAAATCATGAGCCGACATCCATGCTCTGATTTCAAGTCTTTAACATGGAGTGGTTTCTTCCTTCCCACCCCATATTTATGTGTCCTTCTCCGGTGAGACCAGCAACACACACACTCGGTTCCTCAATCCTTCATTACACCTAAATCTCTCTTGGAAGTGCTTCTCTGAAACCACAACAACCAACCTTTTCTACCGCAATGTGCCCCATTCAACAATTACCTGGTTAGTCTTCCCTTTCTTCTTCTCTTCGGCCCATGTGTGTTGAAGTATTTATTTAAAATACAGTTGGGTTTGCTTTTCCTTTCACCCAGACGGATTCTCTTTGCTTCCTATGCTTACAGATTTAATTTAATTGCTGTCGGGAGCCAAACCCATGAGATGCCGAGAGCCAAACCTATGAAATTACCCGCTGTTCTGTGAGGCTTAGTCAGTTAAGGTACAAGGTTAGAAAGAACAGGGCGTCTGTGGTCTCGGGTCCCAGAAATTGAAAGAATGTCTGGTATTTCCTGAAAACCGGTTACGGAAGTGGGTTGGCCTTGGGCCATGTGTAACCTTCCCGCCTGCCTGTCTTTTTAAGCTGCTGTCCTGAAATAAACTTCGAGAGCTTGATCAGAATACAGACTTTCTCTCCTTCCAGTCTCCTGTTCCCCATTTTTTCGCCCCCTCCCCAGGTTCCTGCTGAACCCCCGCAGGCCAGGGCAAATTTCTTCTTATTAACTAGGTTTGTATAATGATCTGATCCTTCCCTCCCACATACCCTTCTGTATCTCCCTCCCCCTCTTATCAATCCTCTCTCCTTCCAACAGTCCTTTGTCAAGACTCGTTCCCGATATTTATTTGTTTGTTTATTTATTTATTTATTGGTGTTTTGTCTTTGTTTTTGGTCACCCATTTAGTTTAACCAGGTCCATCTGTGTGACCATTGAATGAGAACTCTCCAGTGGAGCCTGGTGGGGTAACCAGGGGCTCACAACTGAAGGCACTGTCTACCCCGTCCCCTTCTCTCTTACACAAAAGGTAGTACATCTTATGTGCTTTTTAATATTTATTCATATGAATACATGGTAGCTGGCATCAGATCTCATTACAGATGGTTGTGAGCCACCATGTGGTTGCTGGGAATTGAACTCAGGACCTCTGGAAGAGCAGTCAGTGCGCTTAACCACTGAGCCATCTCTCTAGCCCTTAATATTTATTCATTCAGTATTAGATCATGGGGTGCACTTCATATTAGTTCACAGAGGGCTTCCTCATTGTCTTGAGGCTGCGACATACTCCACAGTGCCCTGCTTATTCGCTGCCCTCCTTATGTGTGGCAACCCAGGCCATTACCTACACTTGGTACTTTATCTTAAGCTGCCATGCCTGTGATAGGCCTCTGATGCTTGGGAACGGTCCTTCAGGGCCTGTTTCTAGGACTCACAGAGTGGAGCATGTTGTGTGGTCTCCTCCCCATCCTCTCCCACCTGCTTCTCTACAACAGAAGGTGCTGCCCGTTCCTGGAACTTTGGCCAATCTCATGGCCACGAAACAGCATCTTGCTGTAATTTTGATTTTGATTTTCTTATGAATGCAGGTTGAACATATTTTCAGATGTTTTAGGATGACTTTAATATCTTTTCATGTAACTTTTCTGTTCCTATCTTTTGCCTGTTTTCTTCATTTTTGCTTACCTATGTCTTTTTTCACTTTTAATAAACTTATAAAGAATTAGATTTCTTTATAGCGTTTAATTCTCTCCCGAACAAAATCTGGCTTTGTTGTTTCCTTGCCCTACCCCCACCCCAGGTTTTGCCTTTCCATTTTCCTGACACGTGACCTCCTGCCCTCCCCAGCCTTTCTCAACACCCCTGATCCCCTCTCAGGGTCCCCTGTCTAGGTTCAGCATCTATGCCCACTCTCACAGGCCTCTATTTACATACATATAAACGCATCAGAAAAGCATACGATTTTTGTGTTTCTGAGACTGCTTTTATCCATTTCCCACTGGGCTTTCAGGCCTCCGTTCCTTGTTAGATTTCTAATTAAAAGTTTTTACTTTTTAAAAATTAAAGTATAATTATATTATACGCTTTCCTTCCCGTTCCATCTTCAAATCCTCTCATGTAACAACCACCCCACCCACGAAATCATTACCTCTTTTTCTTTCTTTCTTTTTCTTTTCTTTTCTTTTTTTTTTTCTCAAGACAGGGTTTCTCTGTGTAGCCCTGGCTATCCTGGAACTCACTCTTTAGACCAGGCTGGCCTCGAACTCAGAAATCCGCCTGCCTCTGCCTCCCAAGTGCTGGGATTAAAGGTGTGTGCCACCACTGCCCGGCCATTTGCCTCCTTTTCTTTGTTATGCTCTCTCTCTCTCTCTCTCTCTCTCTCTCTCTCTCTCTCTCTCTCTGTCTCTCTCTCTCTCTCTCTCTCTCTCGTCTGTCTCTCTCTCATACTCTCACACACACACACACACACCTTCCTAAATATGTAAATACAACCTGCTCAGAAACTTGTTAATACACATTAGTGCTAAACTTTCATTTATGATGTGTCAAATGTTTTCTTCTGGTTTATCATTTTCCGTTTGCTTTACTTTCTGTGTGCGTGCATGTGTGCATGCGTGTGCATGCGTGTGCATGTGCGTGCGTGTGCGTGTGTGTAGTCAGTTATTGAATCTTGCCTTACCTCTGATTTGTAGTTACAGTAGGGAAACCCTGTCATGTGCCCAAGCTATAGAAGAATCTACCAATGTAAAAACACAATTTCTAACAGCTCTATGTTTCACTGAAAAGCCATAATTTAAAGATTAATCCTGAAAGATGGATATGTGTCCTCAGGCTGTTGAGTGAAGAGCAGATGAGGGTGGAGGGAGAGAAAGTTCAGTCTAGAAACACTGACTCCAAACAGTTTTGGTTTTAGGAAAAGAACAGAGGAAATGTGGTCCCTGCCCCTGCAGCCACCGGCGCCTGGCACAAGAAAGCAAGATACTTGTCCTAAACATAGCCCCTGGTGCCATCCAGTGGCAGGGGATTTGGAGGATGGAGATCCTTTGGACTGCTGAGAAGCATAAGACAGGGTGAGGCAATATTTAAGGAAGCACTCCCTCTGGAGGCCCTGAGAGCACAGGAATGCTACCTGGGGGTGAGGTATTGGTTCAGTAAGTGAGGGAGTAGTGAGGTGTTGGCAAGATGGGTGGGAGGCACCTGGACTTCATGCCAAAGGTGGTGAGAAAGTACTTCAACCCTAATAAATGAAAGACATTATACCCCGGCGGGGAGATAAGAGCAGAGCAGCCTCTTCCCGGAGCTGATGTCAAAATTAAATAAGACAATCGTTGAAATCATTTCAGCTGCCATCAGGCCTGCTTAGAGCATTTCAATAGTTATTTCTGGTATTTTGACCTACTGATTTTATTAATCAGGTTTCAAGTCTGATGCCTGTGATACTGGGCCTAGTCAAATCCCAAGGCGGGACAAGAAGCTAACACAAGAGAGGGCAAAGGACTCAGGGGCAGAGCTCTTGCCTGGTATTCACAGGACTCTAAGCAAGCTTGAGATTGATTCAGGTCTAGAAACATCTTGGGAGAAGGGGCCTTTTCGGGGACTAGAGGAAGTCCGAGCTGAAGGAGCCACAGACGCAGAAGCAGGGACTAGGAACTAGCATAGGGGATCTTACAGAAAGCCAGTGGCCTGCTGTCAATTTAGGCTTTGTTCACGGGGAGACTCATACAGACTTCTTGCTTTTCTCCAGCCCTGGACTCTCTCTCTGTTAGAGGCCTTGCCAGGCAGCCTTGAGAGGGAGGATCTTTGTGGGCTGGCCCTTGTACAGCGCCAGCCCACAAAGAAGAACTAGGAGCAGGCAGAGGAACCAGGGAGGCAACAGATTCTGATGCTTTTTGTACCTTGGGCTGTCCCCGAGGGAGGGTTACTCAGGACCCCAGGGCTTCATTGCTTTCTTCCCCAACTCTAGTGAGGGACCTAGCAAACAGTCCAACAAAGGCCTTTCTTTGTGGCCCCGTGGGTCATGTCAATCAAGCATGTAAGAAAAAATAATAAGTCTCCAGCAATGCGGCCACTGTGTCCTTTCGAGCTGGCTTATCTGCTCCCCTGGCTCCTGCTGATGGAGACCAAGAGGCTGCAGAATCTTCCAGAAGCTTAGTGGAGAGGAGGAGGAGCAGATGAGGACCTTCTCACCCTTCTGCCACCTCCAGTTCTGCAGGTCCTGATGAGAATTAAATATCCTAGGGCAGATTTCTCAGATTCCCCTTCTCCCCAAGACTCCCCTCTCCCCCTAACTTGGGGCCTATGTCACAAGCTGTAGAACTGGCTGCGTCGCCTCCGGTCTATTTCATGGGTGCTGGGAAGGTTCAACCCACCACGGGTCTTCACAAGTGTGCCATTTCAGACTCATTTGCCAGCTTTCCAAGGCTCACTCTGTGCTAGGCATGGCTCTGCAGCCTGTTCCAGATACCTGTCACACTCCAGGGGAGACTGGCCACCTCCCTCTGCATGCCACCTGCATGGCTATGTCCCAGTTTTTGTAGCACTCGTTGCCAGGGCTCATTTTCTGTCAAAGATAGCTGTGAACTGGGACTCTGTTTATTCAACTTTGAACTCCTGTCCCTCCAGAGCCACACATGAAGAGAGCACAGTCTTTCTGGACAGGAAGGACTGAGCTTGAACTCTGACCCGACTCTCAGTGATTGGCCTCAGAGAAGCTGTGTGCCCTACCTGAGCCTCTGTCTCCTCATTTGCTACCAGGGTCCAGTGATCTCTGCCTTGCAGGGTTCCTGCACCAGACAAAGCAGTGAGTTCAGCAGCTAGCTCCAACTGGCTCAGGCAAGTCATCTTCTTTCACCCACAGAGGAGGGCTATGCACCTGTGCTCCAGGGCCAACCAGGGGCGGAAGCTGATACTGGAGGGCCACTTTCAGACTTCTGGAAGAGCTCTCCAGCTGGCTGGGGCTGGTACGTGGTGATGTGTACACCGTCTCAACCCTCACACACTTACCGGTCTCTCCTGTCACAAGAAGAGTGGCTTGTCCACGTTCTTACAACCATGCAGGTACGATTAGCACCCCAAACTAGTTGAAGGCCATTTTCTGAGATAATTGTTCACAGAGAGGCAGGGCCCTCCTAAGTAGGGAACACAGGGCATTGTGGGAGAGGGAATGTAGAGGTACCCATTGCTCTGTTCTCAAGTCCCCCACTGCTGATGAAGAGATGGCAGAGTGGCCAGGTTCCCCTTCTGGAATGTGGGTGAATCCAGCGTGGGAAAGAGGTCACGAAGGCAGCTCTCTTCCCTTGTTTAGCTTGTGGCCAAGCCTGGGACTTGGATACTGAGGCTCCGTGGACTCAGGCAGGGGCAGAGAAGTGCCAGGGAGACCTGCTGCCAAAGGGATTTGGGCCCAAAAGAATAGGCCCACCACCCCCACATCCCGTCCTCATGTGCTTCACTCCCAGCTGGGTATCTAGTTAAATGCAAGCTGGGTAAAGAGTACCAAGTGAAGGCAGCTGCCCTAGGACTTCAGTGGTCAGTCCAAGGGAGGCTCCACACTCCTGTGGCATGCCTGGAAAGTGCAAAGAAAACCCATAGAACCACACCAGATCTATCTTCAGTCATCTGTTGGTACAGAGCATGACCATGGGGTGGGGTTGGGGGTGAACTGGTAAAGAAAACTCTAGAAGGCACACCTGTGTGCATGGACACACAGGGACTGCCTGTGAGCTGTGTTAAGGTATACTAGGTTATCTTCCTGGCCTCCTCTAAGCCAGAGAACAGCCCTTTCCTCTGAACCCATCCGTTAAGATGCATGAGGACAAGTCTGAAAATGGTCGTCTCTGTGTCTGCCCCTGGCTTGGTGAGCTCCCCAGATAGGATGTCTCTTTTGGTCCTGATATCTCTCTGCTGGTCTTGACCCAACACTTCTCTGGGAGGATGGAGTTCAGGAGCCCAGGTTCTCATGGTGCCACCTCCCCACCATGGAAGTCGTGATGAATATGTTTCTGTTCACCCTCTGATGGACCAAGATGCAATGCCCCCAGATTGAAAGGTTTGAGGTTGTTTGACATGTCCTTTGAGCCGGGTCTATGAAAGGCATGCTCACAGCCATTTAGTTCATTAAGGATGTTCCAGCAGAGCCCAGGTCTGCTGACTAGGCAAGCGAGGCAGCAGGGCACTTAACATTCCGTTGTGCAGACCCCCTTGATGGCTGGCTTGTATCTTTGTTGGTTTTGCTGGGGGCGAGCGGGCCTTTGGGTGTGCGATGTTCACATGGGGCTTTCAAGGGATAGGTGATGAGACGACAGTTTAATTGTATTTTTGGCAAAAGTTAAGCTAGATGTCAAATGAGAAAAGAGATGAAGTCAGGAAAGAATCTCTTCCTCCACTCTTCCTCATAAAGGGAGGACAGACAGTTCATTGTCCCCAAAGGGACACTTTTGAAAAAAGAAGTGTCGTTACATGGAAAAGCAGGCACAGAGTGGGCATTTCTGGGCAAACAGGAGACCCCATGAGTCAGTGTATTTGGCCGCCGTATCGTCTCCTCTTCATTATACCCAAGATGAAGCAGATTGGCTCCCCAACCTATCTGGGTCACTAGGGTCCTATAGAGCTCTAGCAAGTCCCTGACCCTTGTCATTTCCATTCCTGCATCTTATTCATCCTACAGATGCAATGTTGTGGTTTCTGCATGTAAAACAGTTTACCAAATACTCCAAGTCTATGGATTAAGCCATGACCGTGGTCCAGCACTGTCAGCCCTCTGGGGTCTCTATCCCTGCAGTGACACTTCAATGAGATTTCAACTCATGCTCCTGTAGGTAGCAGTTAGGGGGAGGGTAACTAGTTGTGGAAGAGCAGAGCCAGGCTCTCTATGAAGTGTGCCCAGTGGTTTGGTGAAGGTATAACCTCTCAGGTACAGAGAAAAAGTCTATTTTATGGCAGAGGAGACCCTCAGAGAGAGCAGAGATTCAAATTAAGCTGCCTTCCAGGAGAGCTCTCTCCTTTACTCCTTCTGTTGTTTATGCTTTGCCTGAACCCCAGCCTGCAGACAGCCACTTGGACAACAGATCCTGGGTGCAAGTAGATCCTACATCGGTGGGCTCAGTCACCTGGGCCGGTGGCAACACTCACTTTGACTGCTCAAGGACTGCCCCATCGCTTCCCTCCCCTGCTCTCAGATCCACAGCTGAGATACAGAGTCCAGGATGGACAGGGATGGAGAAGAAAATGTACACAGTCTCCTGAGGGGTGCTGGTAGGGGCACGATCAGAAAGCGCTTTCATTTTTGGTGCACGGGTCACAAGACCAATACCATTCTTGATTCAATTCAAATTAAAATATTAACTAGATTGCTGCTCCACACAAGGGAAATGATTTACTTGAGGTCTCACAGGCCAGGTGATTCGATCCTGAACAGTCACCCCTTCCCCCCTTCCATATGCACTTTATAGTTATTTTCATATTTTAAAACACTAAAACTAAGCAGTTTTTAATCAGGGCTGCTGCAGATGGAACCCGTAGCCTCAAACAGGCTGTGAGCACTGTGCCTCCAAGTTCCACTCCTGGCCCCCAGTTTAAAGAACCAGTGGACATCTGTATCTGTTTCTTCGTGGTTTTTTTTTGTTTGTTTGTTTGTTTGTTTGTTTTTTCAAGACAGGGTTTCTCTGTGCAGCCATGGCTGGCCTGGAACTCACTCTGTAGACTAGGCTGGCCTTGAACTCAGAAATCCACCTGCCTCTGCCTCCCAAATGCTGGGATTAAAGGAGTGCACCACCACTGCTGGGTTTTCTTCGTGGTTTTTTTTAAGAGTTTCTTATTATCAGTTTCGGCCTTTATCTGTTACATTTAACATCTGCTTTGTTTTGAACCCGGATGTGTTCTATGCAATACATCATAGTTTTTCCCTAGGAATCACACGTTTCCATTGCAGATCCATAAGCTTCAGGAGGCTGTCCTTCAGCAAACAAACCCCTCCCAGGGCTGTCTTTGAACCAGAGGCCTCCATGCCTTATCAGAGTGCCCATCACCCTGGATCCTTACCCTTGTTGATACTTTGTGCCAGGCTCTGTCCTGGCTTCCCGGAGGTCTGGGCTTAATGATATGCTCAGTCGAGCGAATACTGATCATGACAGCTTCCGGGTATGTTTTCCTAGCCATTGAGGTCGGATCACAGGCAGACCTGGTTTTCTTTGGAGTGGTCCTCTCCTCTCCTATCTCCTCCCTTCTAGCAAAGATCTGAAACCCTGTGATGTGGGCAGCACCGTTATCTGCCTGTGACTGCTTCTAAGAAAAACTTTTCCCTGAGCTGAAAGTAGAAAATTATCTTTTCAAACATAGGATTCCGTGTGATTTTTATGAGCTCTGCAGTAATTGCTCTCTGATCTACTCAAAGGAACCTTGAACCCCAGCCAATACTGTGTTCCAAAGGAAGAGAGAAGTGTGGGTGACCAGAAGAGGACTCTCTGTCCGCCTGGGGTTCATCCTTACTTCTGGTAAGGTGGGAAGGACTGCTTCAAAAGGTCCTTAGACCAACAGATCTAGAGTCAGCGATCAGTCACTCCCTGTTCCCTCTCCTTCCCGCCCTCCAGCTCAATCTAGCAGTTAGTCAATGGCTACTGTGTAACATTTTCAAGAAGGTAACTATGGCACTGGATATATGCTGAGTCACATCCTTGGGTGCACCTTTACCTTAGTACCACGAGTTCTCGGGGCGTGCCTATGCGTGCGTGTGTGCGTGTGTGTGTGTGTGTGTGTGTGTGTGTGTGTGTGTGTGTACTTGCATGTGCCTGGGCTAGGTAACAGTTAACTTCAAGGAAGCCCTTGTCAAGGAGCAGCTAGAAGGAGGGAAGGCGCTGAGCCAAAGGCTCAGAATAGCCAGCCCTGGCGCCAAGGGCTGAAAAGGGCAGAGGAAATGGGTAGACTAGCCCCTGGGAGGGGAGGCAGGAGGATGGGCATGTGGCTGTGGCCTGCAGCAGATCATAGTTCCATGAGACTTTGCTGAGTGAGTTGGCGTTCAGGAACAGATAGGAGGCTTTTGAGGGCAGAGGGAGGCTCTAGATGTTTCCTCTGGCCAAAGAAGGAAGGGTCACAGTGCCACCTCCAAACATTCACTGTGCAGAGCCTGGCACATGCAGTGGAAGGGAAGGATGGAGATCAGAAAGCTGGGCAGGAATTCAGGCCAGCTCTGCCTGGACCTTGGGGTGAGGTGTATAGCTTCTGATAATAGAGAAAGGAACCTCTGCCTGGGATGGGGGCTGGGAGCTGGAGACAGCATCAAGAGCTGTTTATATGTAATGGCTTCAGTAGTGAAGACACAACCTAGCCACCTTCTTGCCCAGTATACTGTAAGTACTCGGTAAGTATCACTTACTGGCTTCCCCAAGTCCCATGAGGCTGTTCAACTGTGGAGAGCAGCTTTCAGGCCCACTTAAGCAAAACCATTACTCAATGCTACAGGCAGGATGGCCAGTCCCAGGCTGTCCCTGGCCTCTGTGTCAGTTTGGTGCCTGGGCCCTGGGAGAGCTGGAAAGCAAAAAGGTCGTCTTGCTTTTCCTTCCTGCCAGAGACTCCCTTTTCCTCATTTGCTGCTTCGCTTTTGGGTGTGCTGCTGGGTAGCACTCCGTTGCTATGACTCGGCGCTGAACTTCTTGCCTTTGAGGGACCAGGGACCACTATATCCCACCACTGGCCCTCTGAGAATGGTGTTCCTCATGGTGGCATCCCTCCCTCCCACTGCATCCCTGGTGGGGAAGACTGATTTGGTCCCTGGGTCTGTTTACCAAGACACTGAGGGCCTCATAGACTGGGAATTCCTGACATAGCAGAACCTGGTCTGCTGACACTGAACACCAATGCTGTGTGTGTCCACTTACATGGAAGCTGTAGGACACAGACTCATAAGGCGGAGGATATCAGAAGCAACCAGGGCCAGGGAAGCATGAAGGAAAAGTTCTGTTTAACAGATACAGCCTGTTTGGACTGATTGGTTGGCAAGAGTGATGCTAATCATGCAACACTGTAAATGTACCTGACAGCCATTGAGCTGTACACTTAGAGTGGTCCAGATAGCAATGTTTAATTTTTAATATTCACCACAATTTTAAAATCATTATCCTGAAAAGTGACAAAGAGTGGAAGTCCAAAAATATGAGGGGGAGGGGATCAATTATCTAAACACCTACAGTCACAGCATTGGGAAGTGAGGAACAAGGATCAAATTCAAGAACTACCTGTACTACATGGCAAGAGCCTGCCCCCAAAAGCTGTTTTAGTTATCGTTTCTGTTGCTGTGATAAAATACCATGACCCAAAGCAACTTGGGGAGAAAGGGCTTAATCTGATCTATAAGGCTCCAGCCCTGGTCCATCATCAAAGGGAGTTGAGGCAAAACTCAAGGCAGAAACTAAAGCAGCGACTGAGAATACTTCTTATTAACTTGCTCTTCGAGGTTTGCTCAGGTTGCCTTCTTATAGAACCCAGGGCTACCAGCTGGGGCATAGGACCACCCATGGTAAGCTGGGCCCCTCCACTTCAATCATTAATCAAGAAAGTGCACCACAGGCCTACCCAAAGGCAAATTGAGTGGGAGGGTTTTCTTAATTGAGGTTTCCTCTTTCAAAATGACTCCAGCTTGTGTCTCGAGTTGATCTAAAACCAGCCAGCACAGTGGGAGATGATACAAGTGCACAGGAGAGATCATTTTGTTGGTGACTTTTAAAACCGAAAAGGAAACCGGCTTTTGAGGACAGGCTCTGTCCAGCACTAGCTTTGTATCAGCTGGCCACCCACTCCGATGACCAGTTTCATTATCTGTAAAATGAACCTGCCAGGGAGCCCAAGGGGACTGCAGTTATGCACCAGGCCCAGAGCTGCACATGCAGGCCTTGAGCAGTACCTGTCATGGTCTTGGTGATGGTGCCACTCTTTAATGCTAAATGTTCAAGTTCAGACTTAGGGAAGAGATGTGTAGGGCCAGTAGCCAGGGCTTTATTTTGAGGCCAGAGCATTTGGTAGTGAGATTTGATAAGGAGTAGGAGGGGGGGCTCTGGGAGCTTGTCATTCAAAGACAGAATACAGGCATTACCTCCTCAGGTGGCCAGGCTAGTTAAGGCAAGGTAGAAGAGGGGCTGTGTAGGCCACCATTTGTGGGTCACTCCACAGGGCCACTCCCCAAACGCTTGTGTCTCTAAAGGCCCATGTAGTCCCAAACACAGGAGTGACTGGACCCAACAGCAATGTTTTCCAGCTCAGGATCCTCAAAGCCAGATGCTAGCAGGAGATAACCTACTCTCTCTAAGTGGCTGTGTGACAATGGACAGTGAAGGGCTAGCCAGGGGTCCTTCCACTCCAGGGTTGGCATCACGGGCCCCTAGCAGCTAGATGTTTGCACAAGCGGTGAGGGCATTACTGTGAGTAGGCTTGGCAGTCTAAGGAACTCTCATGTAAGATGCACCAGGAAGATGCCTGGGTCCTTGACCAACTGGGTGAACTAGGCAAGTTACTCCTCTTTCTGTGTCTCAGCATCTTCCTCTTTAAAATAAAGACAAGTTAGGCATGGTGGCACATGCCTATAATCCCAGCATCGAGACAAAGGTAAGAGGACAGCCAGAGCTATATACAGACACCTAGTCCCAAAATAAAAGGTCAGTGATTCCAACCGGAAAGAGAGAGGTGCAGGGGCTGCCATGAGGCCTGAAGGAATTAAGAATGTAGAGTCCTTGGAATCCAGCCTAGAGGCGGAGTTCAGGCAAGTGGAAAGCACTTGGCCTGAGCTGAGGTAGGCCAACAGTAAGAAGGGAGTTCTAGCTGCTGAGTGTTAAGTGTTTGCGTGGACATGTGAATGCGTGTGCTGGTATGATTCTCTGCATGTGAATGGAGGTGTGCTTAGAGTGTCTTGTTTCATTTTGTTTTAATACTGTAGCCATTTTCAGGGACCTTAAAGACTTCAGCTGTCCTTTAGGCTTGTAACATGGCATCATTATTGCCAGCCTTTTCTAAATTTCTGCAGAAACATTGAGATAAGCAGATAAATTGGCTGGCTTGCTTACAGTGTCTTAACAAAGGCTGACCCCTGAACGAGAAGTCTGGGTACTGGGCTCCCTTCTCCTAGGCAGCACCACATTTTTGGTCGAGTGGTAGCCGCATGCCCCTTTGCCTGTGGCTGTGACTGGAACATGCTGGCCCATGAGTACAGAAGCAAGCCCTTGTGCATAACCCAGGGTGTGATTAATTTCATTATTTCAAAAGCCCCTTTGGTATTTCATGAGGGTCATGCCCCTGGCTGTGGGCTTGAATACAACTGCCGCAGGTTTCAATAAAATCAATTAATTTAATTTGATTTGGTTTTATGTACTTGGAGCTGGTACCTCTTGAACTCCATATGAAAATTATTGCAGAATAAAAATGCATATTAGTACTCAGAGCCCCGTGCCCTTGGACTCTCTTCATAGAGCCTGCAGCATTGATCACAAAAGTAAACCCCCTGAACTGCCAAAGTCTGCTGTCCACTACTCACTAGAACCTCCCCCAGCACGGGCAGGCTTGCTGGCTGTTCAGGGTGCCTTTCTCACTTTCTGACAGTGGGACATGTGCACCCCTAAGGAGTGGCTTCTCCCCTACATTCCTTCAGGTCTGACAACAGTGCATATTCAGGAAGGGAGGACAGCTGTAACTCAGAAGCTCTACCTACACAGACAGCATCTGGCCAACCTTTCATGTTACATATAGGGTCTTCCAAGCTCCAGTCACAAAGCCAGGGCAGCAAACAGGTTCGGCCATGTTCACAGTCTGTAGAGGCAGAGATTTCACAAAAGGCTGATGTTCCAACTGTCAGTTCATTCCTTTGCCAGAAGGAGAGATGGCAAAGAGTTGGGGTCAGAGCAATAAAGCAGAAGCTTCCTTCTATGTGCCTGATGTTAGTCACTGACTGAGGGACACCGTCATTCCTTCATGAGCTCAGTGCTTGCTACTCCTAGCTCTGCTGGGAGGTTGAAGGGCTCAACCCCTGTCATCCCCCAAGGATATCTGAGATCTGCCTTCAGCCTTCCTACGGACCTCAGAGATGGCCCTAACTGCCGATCCCCACCACAGAACCAGACCTCCTTAAGGCTCTGATGAAGCAGCTAGGGAGTCAGTTCTTCCCAGCCCCGCTTACTTTCTGAAAGATGTCTACTATGTGCTGAATGTTTCCCTGGACCTTCCACACATGATCTCATTTAACCCAAGCATTGGCTCGGCATGGTTTTCATCACTGAGATAACTGTGCAGAAGGAGAAATGCCTTTCTGAAGGTTGCACTCAGGGATTTAACCCCAAACATAGCTGCCAAGATCTGCAGCACCCTAAGTGGCCACCAGTGCAAACATACAGCCTCATGGTTGAGCACCATTAACACCCCTCTGCAAGGGCAAGAAAGAAGTCATGGTGACTACTACTAGTAAACTCGCAACATCCCTGGAGGCAGGGTTATGTCCACTTCACAGATGCAACAATAGAGGCTGAGTGAAGCAACAACATGCCCAAGCCACTCTGAAAATAACTGAGCAGAGCTTCAAGCTAGACTCTGTAGATACAGAGTCTAACCTGTGCCTCAGGTTAGAGGTGCTGCCAGGCATCTGGGCCTTAAGGGTCATCCCAATGATAGTAGCAGCTTGGCTGGTGGCCTGCGGGCGGAAGCACATCTGGGACTGGACAAATCCAGGCCATGCATCCTGGGCTCTCCTGGGTCAACATAGGTCCCGTGTTCCTGGGCTATGCTGGCCTCTCCAGCCCAGACCGCCCTCATGAGAGACGCCTAACCCGGGTTCCCCAGGGAGGTGGCGGGTGAGAGGTCGAGGGCGTGGTGAGACTGCAGAGGAGTGGCCGGAGAACGGCGGGATCGGTGGGCGGGTCCTGGCATTGGGGAGCGCCGGGAGGGCTGGGAGACGCACCCTGGGCACTGGGTAGCACGGACCGGCAGTTGGAGCAGGTCAGGAGAGGTGGGCAGACCCTGGAGACGGAGGGGGCGGAGCAGATCAAAGGAGGTGTGGCACTGGGTGATGGGCAGGTCCAGGAAGCTGAGAGCAGGGTGGTTAGAGCAGGGTGGGAGCGTGGCGGGGGCGGAGAGGGGGCGAGGTCAGAATAGAGGGTGAAGTAAAGGGCAGAGCCAGAAGAAGTGGATCAGGGGAAGGACCCGAGCAGTCCCAGGGTTGGTGGCAGCGCCGACCAGGTGTCTTAACATGATGTTCCTCATTTTGCTTTCTCAGGTTTTCAGCCAAAGGCCCTGGCTGGGAGAGGGCGGCGGGCTGGTCTGAACAGGCAGGGTAGCTGAAGGGGCGTGGGAGGGATGCTGCCCTGCACTCTACTTTTCCAGCCTGGAGAATCTTTCGAGAGTCCGCCCAGTTGGCTGTACAGTTTCCCCCTTCCTGGCCCCACCCTGTCTCCTGAGCCTCCCTCCCTTCCTTCCCTTGTGGGGTTGCATCCTCCTCTGGATGGGCTCAGCCAAAGACAAACACTGTGCCCTAACTCCCAGTTTGCCTCTCCTAGGGAATTCAAATGGGGCACGCCCCTCGATTTTCTTTCTCTGCCCTGCTCCCTGGGCCCCCTAGAACTTGATTCAAGGTTTTCTAACTGGAATTCCTCCTGGGAGGCCCTCCTTTTTCTTGCAGCCTTCATGGGCCTATTATCTCCGTTCCAAGTTCAGATTGTTAGGCTCGTCCCGGCAGGCACAGAGGATCGCTATCTGAGGTCCAGTACCCTTCTGTAACTGTTCACCTTGGGCATGCAGAGCCTTCAAATCAAAGATATCTCAACCGCGACGATATCTCTTAAGTGGTGGAATCTCGGAGTAAGAACCTAGATTGGGAGTCGGGGAGCAGTTATTTGGGGCAAGGGAAGTCTTGCATGAATGATTTCTATCACATGAAGAAAGGCAGCCATATACACTAGAGACTCTCTGCCATCCCCTATGGCCCTATGGCCAGCTCACCTTCTCATTCATCCCAAAGCTGTCCTTGCAGACAGCAAACCTCTATCACTTGCTTTTGCATGCCTGGAGTCCCTTGACCAAGATTTTCACTTCACCTACACCACATCAGATGTTCCTCAACAGATTAAATAATCAGGATCTTTAACAGAGCTGGACCACAGGCATCAGCAGCCAAGCCCATGGTTTTGTAGGTAGAGGCTTCTTGAGTCTCAGAGGAAGAAGGGACCTGTGGTCACACTGTTTATTACTGTCAGAGTTGGAACTCTATCTAGCCTCCTGGCTGCTGCCCTACTATGCGTCCTACCATACCATGTTTTACTTTCAGGGCATTTCTATGTTAGGGATGTAGCATTACCAAGGGAAAACTGATGAGGTGGCCACACTGGCAGCCTCAACAAAGCAATCGATTTGACATTGCTTTAGGAAGAAGTGAGAAGACCCTGGGTGGCCTGGAAGCACTTGGATTACAGCCCTTTCTCATCCACAGTGGCAACCAATTGCTTCCCCATGGCAGCCAGCCAGGGGCGACTGTTAGCAGGAGCCTGGCGTCACCTTCCTTCAAGCCCAGCCATTGTGCTGAGGACAACATAGTCGGAAAGGAAGTGTAAGCGTGAGCCAAATTGGCAACTTCAGATCAGAGCGATTAACATGGTGATTCTTTTCCATTCATTACGCTCAACCAATATCTGAACAGGTTGCACAAGACTGGGACATGTCTGCTCCTGTAGGGGCGCTTGTCATCCTGTGGCCCTGCCAGACATTGTACTGGGGGACCGTGGCTCTATGGAGCTGAGGTTTAGGAGGGCCCTGGTTGTCATCTGCAGGGTATTAGCGGTTACTGAGCACCCACTGCTGTGACACACACATGGAAGGGGACAGCACTGGGGAAGAGTGAACAGGAGAACTGTCAGTCACGCAGGCCACTGATGTGAATCTTAATGAAGTATTCAGAGAGGCATGAAGTAATGAGGATAAGGGTAACACTTCTGGTGTTAGACGACCCAGACACCAGTCCCACGGAACTCCCAAGGCCAGTGGGCTTGTGACAGCTGGCTTTTGTATTGTCCTTGGACATGGAGTCCACATGAACAAATTTACCAATTGTTGTATGATTCGGAGCAGGAGAGAGGTATGCTATGCAACTTGCTTATGAAGAGAAATTTTGATCTGAAGTAACTTGTCTGTATTCACATTCATAAACCTTTTATTTACAAATATTGACTCAACATCATCTACCTCTCAGGCCCTGGGCTGCATGACCCATGGGCTTATTTTATCCATTCTTAATAAACATCTATGAGGTAGAGTTGGTTCTTCTTCCCATTTTATGGTCAAAAAAATCCAAAGCTGGGGAGTGGAAGGCCACCAGGTTTACACCAGGGCAGTCTGACTTTATTTTATGTGTTAGGAAAACAAAGGGTTAAAATAATAAATTGTGACTCCTACCCCTTCCAGAAACTTAAGATCCTTTTGGGAGAGGTGGACTTAGGGCCTGGCATTTACTCAACATTCATCAACCAAACCAGTCAGTTATCCAGTGGATAATGACATAGAGTGGGGCTAGGTCCCTCTTCTCCCCTTCTCAGCCCACAATGTTTGTGTCTAATAGAAATGAAGTAACCAATAGAACTTCAGGATGAGGCTAGGGGTGTCATTCAGTTGGTCAAGTGCCTGCCCAGTATGCACGAAGCCCTGAGTTTGACCCCAGCAACACATACACCTGACATGGTGGGGTATGCCCGTAGCCCCAGCAGTTGGAAGATGACCAATTTAAGGTCCTCCTCAGCTACACATCACCTAGGAGACCCTAACAGAGAAAGGGGTTCGGGAAGACTGGAGCATGAGGCTACAGTATATGAGAGGGAAGGGGCTTACCCAAGATAGAAAGGTTTCTGACATGAAAACCCACATAGCTTCTGTTTGGCTGCTTGGAAGCAGATGTAGTTCTGAGAAAGAAGGGAACAGAGGTTTTGGCTGAATCTTCATTCTCTCTCTCTCTCTTCTTCGTATCTCTAACCCCTGAAGAAATGGCACTGTAGACAACACCTTACAAACTTTCTCCCAGCTTCCTGAGAAACCCTGGTTTGTCCCCTCCCAGACGATGAATGTCTTGCCCCAAACCATCATTAATACTGGATGCCTTCCAAAGCCTCCAATGGATGGACATGGCAGCAATGTGGGGAAGACCATGCCTAATATGCTTTCCTTATCACCCTCCCTTTGCAGTCTGCTCCTCTTTGAGCCCACTGAGGCAGAGCCAGAGATGCAAAGACATTCTGTATTAGCTGAATGAATGTACACCACAGTGTCCTGCCAAGCCAGTAATAAAAATTTGGAAAGTCTTGCAAAAGAGAAGCCAGGAGCCAGGAGATGTCGGCCTCAACAGCAACAACCAACCACTCTGGTCAGAAACGAGCAGTCTAGAGATTACTGATGCTTCGTGTGGCCCAGCTCTGTTGAAGATCCTGGTTATTTAAGCTTAATGTGTACATAGTGTCAGTCTCCACCAAGTGGTTCCAGACTTAGAGCAAGCACAGACACAGTCAGGCTTCCATCACCCTGTCCATGTCCAAAACCATAGAGAATACCCCTGGTTTGCTGCCTAAGACTTCCACCAAACTAACAGATGAGAGAGCCCAAAACTTCAAGTCCACCTGCCTCTCTCAGCCCCTCCAAACCCAGGACACAGTGAGGACCAGGAAGAAAGAAGCCCTTCCCCTGGGGCATGCACCCATAGAAGCAAGGCCAGGGCTAGGAGCAGTTTCTTGTCCCACAACTGACACCTTGCTCCTAAGGTTTGGAGTCCAGGACTTCAAAAACCACTTCAGTCTTAGGGCCATCCAGTGGCCTGTCAAATCCAAGGTTATGAGAAAAGCTAGCCAGAGTTTGTTTGCCCAATATCTCTGCAGCTCTCCCCAAAGGCAAACCAGACATCATTTCTGAGGGGACCCTTGGCAGGAACTAAAACAAATCCACCAAGAGCAGTGACAAGGAGTTGGGGAAGAAAAGGGAAACGCTGGAAGGTGGCACTTGCTCCACTGGTAACCTGGGCATATTTAACTTACCAGCTTGTCTGGCCCTTATACCTTCTTGTTCCTGTCCAGTTCAGGATTAGCCAAACTGTGTGTTCCTCTTTGGCAAAGTTCTGAGAAAGGAAGTAGAGATTGTTCCAGAAACACTAGAGAAATCTTCCAGTTGCCTATTCTCTACATCCCTAGGGCTCTAGGCCCTCTCCATCCTGCGGTGACCACCATGACTATCATTGAGTGGGACAGCATGAAGTGTATATTTGGGACCTTGGCATTGCTCCCCTTTGATGTAGAGGCAGCAGACACAGACACTTGCTGGGGGTTTCTGTGTTTGGCACACTGACGTAGCTATGTATGTGTCAAGGGCTATTTTTATTCCTTCCCACATATTGGCGGCTTGTGTAATTTAGCCAGCAGCATTTCTAGGTAGAGAAAGGCCAAAGAATTTGCCACAGGTCACATAGTTAGAGTTGACAGAGCCAGGCAGGAGTCCCACTGCAGAGTTAGGGCAGTTTTGGAGACAGCCAAGTCCTTGCCACTTGGTTCAGCAACCCCAGGTTCAGTCTCTGTAAAACCTGGATGGTTAAGTCATTCTCTATCAACCCATGGGGGACATTTCCCATCACTTTGGGAACCACAGAGGGCTTCAGACAGGAGGGCTGAGTCTTGTCTTACTTTGCTCCTGCCTTGAGTAGATTCACCCCACTGTTGGCTCATGTCTATAGAGTCAGGAAGGAATCCCTTTCCCATAGTGAACCCCAAACCAAACACATTGTAGATGTGTTATTGATATGATAGTTATGTGAGACATTTTAATATTAATGAACACTTTTGTTTATTAAAAAGCTCCTCTCTGTTAGCACCCTCCATTTACCGGCAACAACCACATTGGGGAAAGCAGATGTGACCCTCCATGCCCTGCTTGTCCACAGTTCTTTGTCCCAGCCACTCCTTGACTGCCCTGGGCCACCGATTACCTCTCAGCTAAAATCTTGACCGTCTTTCTAAAGGTGAATTGTCCCACCCCAAAAAGTCCCCTGGGTGACAATTAGGGCCTTTGTCTGTCACCTTGAAGCAAGAGAGGCCCCTAAAGGTGAGAGGTTTTCCTCCACAGTATTCTTTGTTCTTCTTAGCGCCCATCACTCCTGCCACAGATGACAGAAAGTCTTAAGGAGGAACTAAACTTTACACTGTGACATGATGTTCTACTTACTCTCTTCTAGGTGCCGTAGTGTCTCTCAGCTGAAACCAGGGGAGGGGGCACACAGTACTATAGCATACGCCCACCCCCTGCACACCCATGATACATGTGTGTAATTTGAACCCTGAAAAGGTCATGCTGCTTCCCAAGTTCTGCATAGCCCCCATTTTGCTTGATAGTCTTTGAGAGTTCATTAAGAGTTACTGACCAATGATGGCAGGTTCAGCCGTAGCACGCCACAGACCTCAGCAGTGTGGGCGGGATTTTTAAAGACAAGTAAAGTCGAAGGATAAGCCCTTCTGTGTTTCCTGCTTTACCTTTTGATGTGACTTGATCTGCACAAAGATTTTCCCGCAGTGAGTGAGTGGCAAGACTAAGAAAGCAGAGCCCCATAGGCTAACAGCCTTCTCCTCAGTACTCAATCTGTAGACATCAAGGACCTGTAGGCATTCTTCATGCTCACCTCAAGCCTGGCTCCATCTGAATCACTTTTCCTTACCTCATTTTGTTTCCTGAGTTTTTATGTCCGTAAATTGAAGTCATATTCCTGTGCTGGGCCCATTCGCTTTTGGATGACAGTGGATGTAAGTGCACACATCCTTCTAGGTGTGGGATGTGAGTGCACAAATCCCTCCAGGTGTGGGGTGTGAGTGCACACATCCTCCCAGGTGTGGGGTGTGAGTGCACA
>JADRCH010000015.1:204831-268964 GCA_019843965.1 Rhynchomys soricoides | reverse complement strand
ACACATCCCCCAGGTAGCTGTAGATCATGTCATAGATCTCTACAGAGTACACTTATTAGACGCAGGTGTCCTCTGTAACCTTGGTCACACACCCCCTCCTTAGGAGTAAAGAGGGTACACAGGGTCTTCCGAGAACCCAGCAGATGTGACAGCTCAAGACTGCTAATATTCCCCACCCTTTAGGATCATACAGATGGATTGGAAAGGGATATCTAAGTCTGGTTTTGCACACCATGGTAGCACTCAAGAGGTATCAATATTTCAAGGCCAGTCTTGGCTGTGTAGCAAGTTCAAGGCCAGCCTGGGCTACATGAGACCTTACTTCAAAAGAACAAAACAAATTTATTTATCTGGGTTGCAGCTTATACTAAACTTGTGACTATCAGCCTGACCAGCAGAGCACAAGAATGTTCTCTTTCCCTTCTGATAGGCCCACACCATACAAACATCCTAGTGCCAAGAAAAAAAATTAACTGAAAATCTTAAAGAAATAAAACTCCATATAATCCAGTAAAGAACATGCACAGTCCAGGGAAACTCGTTCCTCTGGCTTGCCTCCTATATGTAACCGGGAGCCAACAACCAGAAGGAGAATCAAGAAATTTTGAATCACCCAAAGAGACCACAGAACACAAGCCTTAACACACATCTCCCTGAGGCCTATTAACTAGTATGTCAGGTGGAGACTAGATGCTCCTGACTTATACACAATCCTGACATATTTGGCTGCCAGGTTTCCAAGTCTTCATGGCACCAAATGGCAAATGGGAATGGAGGTAGAGGCCTGCGGAGGAAAATCCATTTGGCGCCAGCTCTTGCTCTGGGAAGGCTGAGAGGCTGCCCTGGTGCGGACTGCTGCCTTAGGGTCAGGGTGTAGGGTTTCTAGGGTTTACTACTCAGACCAGTTAAGCAATTCGGGGCGGGCTTGAATGTTTAACAGTATAGCTCAAAGGGCCACTGGGCTGAGCAGAGGATGGTAGTCTGAGGCATCTGCAGGTGAGATAGTGATGAGAGCCGCCAGGATAGAAAGAAGAGGAAAAGTGCATCATGGGAAGGAAGATGGCCACCATAGAATAGTAGGTGGCAAGGTGAACACAAGGTTTCTTTCAGGATTAAGAACAGTTTTCATTTTAAGAGTGAAAGTTCAGTCAGGAAGAGTATGGAGTTTGGAGAGTGAGCCTCTCAGAACCAACAGGGAGATTGTTATGGCAGAAAAGGCTGCTGTGGGGTCAGCCTGACTTCTGGGTCATAGTCAGGATCGTAACAACTCTCCCAGGCCACACCTCAGGCTCTATCCTGCCTCTAAGCATGGCTCCATAGCTCAGTGCCTCCATCCATGGCCTTCCTTCCTTGCCTGGGTCCCTAGAGGTCACTGGGCTTAATGGAAGGGGTTACTCTAACCCCACTGAGACCTGGGATCCCTCCATTCCCAAATTGCTTCACTATACCTATTCACATGGAGCCAGGACCCAGGTCACACATCTGAAATCATGCCAACTCTGACCCTTGACTAACTTCTTGGAGCAATGACTGTACACTCTGATACCAAGGGCTTTACAGATTGTGTCCAGTTTGGCTTCTAGACTTGTCAAGACCAATACAGGCTGCTCCGTCCACTCATATCTGCTAACTCTGTTCTCTGGGTGCTGTTCCTACAACCTGCTGTACTTCATGCTTAGGCTCTAGGGCAGAGGTTCTCACCTTGTTGGTCACACCCCCTTTGGGGGTTGAATGACCCTTTCACAGTGAGTCACCTAAGACCATTGGACAACATAGATATTTACATTATGATTCACAACAGCAGCAAAATTGCAGTTATGAAGTAGCAATGAAAATAACTTTATGGTCAGGGGTCTCCACAACATGAGGAACTGTACTAAAGGGTCACAGCATTGGGAAGGTTAAGAACCATCAAAAGTCAAAATCAAACCCTGAGAAAGAAAAGAAGCTCAGGGAGACACTGATTTCAGCTGAAGGGCTACACTTGGCTTCATGGGAACATAGAATGA
Source organism: Rhynchomys soricoides (assembly GCA_019843965.1). NCBI lineage: Eukaryota > Metazoa > Chordata > Mammalia > Rodentia > Muridae > Rhynchomys > Rhynchomys soricoides. Next base: position 266,955 of record JADRCH010000015.1, on the reverse strand, counting down.
AGCAGTACATTCTGACCTCAAACCATAGTCCAGGGAATGTGTTTCATACCTGCTGTGTTCTGGAGGGAGTGGCCCGGGACAAACTGAGCCCCAGCCCCAGGTTTAGAAGTTACAGCTATATATTTATATATTTAGATCATTCCTCAAATTGTTAATGATTCCCGAAATATGTCCCACATTCATCCAAGCTCCCCTTCCCCTCCTCTAGCTCTTTCCTGCTTTCCTTTCCTCCCTCTCTTTCCTTCCTTCCTCTCCCTTTGACCATGGCAGGGAGCTTTTCCATACCCCAGTCATCAGAAGTGTATCCATCAAGGACACACTTACATCCCTAGGTCATTCTTTGTTCATGAAGAAGCTGAGAAGCAGAAAGGGGGCAGGTGCAATCAAGCCCCTCTGCTTACTAACTGACCTCAGGTAGGTTCCCTGGGCCCCTCCTTTTACCTCTCTGCCTCATCAGTGAAATGATACCTCCAAAGCTTGCTAAAAGGATGGCATCAAGAAAATGACTCTTCTAGTCATTTAGTTGCATTTAACCAACAAATGCAAGTGTTGACGTACTTGTATGAACTAAGGGGCGTCGTAATTTTAAGTGCATACACAGCACTGTCTTTGTAAAAGCAAATGAAGCTGTAGGCCTAAGACAGTCAGGGTCCTGTGATGGAAGATAGAGACTTAGATCACAGGATGTCACTGCTATCACAGGGCATCTAAGTACCAGCCCCCCTGTGGACCAATTCAACAAGCTCCCAGTACAACTGTTTTACTAACAGCTGTTTGCTTTGGGGCAAGTGACTCAACACCTCTGGGCCTCCATTTCCTCCCCTGTAAAATAGAAACTACAGTGCTGCCCAAACCACTAGGGCTCCTGTAAGAAACAAACAAGACAATACTTGTAAGGCACTTCTCACAGTGCCCAAGCTCAATAAGGGCTCCCTAGGATTCTTGTCAAATGTGTCTTATCTTACGCAAGAGACAGTTCTGGAAAAGTTGTGAAACCAAACCCCATTTTCCCACAAAGTGACTTCATCACTACAGGGATGCTTTATCTCTGCCTCCCATCGTCCTTGGAGGGCAGGCAATAACTCTGGACACCTCTGCAACAGGGGCCTGTCTCTTCCCAGTTTCGATATCACCTATTTATGCAGTGGAAAAGTAGAATGGGAAGGTGGTAGATGTCACGATTCCTTGCTGCCCCTGTATGTCATGGGTGGCTCTGTTTGCCTCATTAATATTTTAGCAATTCGTTCATCTTGCTCTCGTCTGTACCTTTCCGTCTTTCTGTCCTGTCATCTCTCTGTGTGAGGAAGGTCACTTTGTAGCTGTTTCCTCTCCTCCTAGGATATGTGTGTAACTCATGAAATAGGTCATACTTCCAGCTGGCTTCCACTCTTTCACCAGAATATTCTTTCTTGAACTCTTTTGGAGTTCATAAACTCTTTTGAAAATCTAATGCATGATGCAACCTGTTTCCTCCAAAGAAACGGGTTCCATACTCAGTTGCACAGAGTAGTCTAGGGTTGAAGGAGCCCCTGAGGCCTACTGTGTCACACCAACAAGGAGCCTGATGAACCAGAGTCAAGGTCCTTCATAGATAGCCATGTCTCAGTAATGGCTGCTTAGGTATATGTTTATTCTTGCCCTTCCTCAGTATTTAGACTCCACAGTCCAGCACATGTAACATCTGTCACCTGGCCCCAATGTCTTCCCATGACATTTTCCCTTGCATGCACAAATGTTTCTGATCAAGCTGGTTAGGTGGCTGGCCTTTGTCCCTCTTGGCTGTCACCCCACCTCTATCCCATTTCCTCCACTCTCGAAAACACTACCCTTATCTGTGTCCAACTCATACTGCAAATGTACATAACCTCCCCCTGCCTGACCAGAGGAAAAAGCATGGAGGGTGGACCCAGCAAAGAGGCCCAGCCCTCAAAGCAGAAATCCGAGGAGGAACATGGAGCTGTAAGCTGCCAATATAGCTGAGGTAGGAGCCCAGAGAACCACCTGGACCCAGACTGATGGGACACTGGAGAACTGGAAGTGGCCAATTCCCTGGCCCACGAACTCCCTGGGTACCATCTCAAACATGGCATTGCCATGACAATTCAGCCAAACCTAATCACCAACCAGCACTGCTTCGTGCACAACCCTTGGAAAACCTGGGAGAATGCAGAATTAGGGTTCAAATTCCAGTTTGGTGGGCCCAGGAATCTACATCCTATCCGCATGCCCAGGAGCGTTGGCTGTGGCTCCAAGAGACCTCCCTTGCTGTACAGCGTGGCCATCTGCGGCTCTGCTCTCTCCTCAATGAGACTCAGTCTATCAAGAACTTTACAGTTTCCTCACCCTGACATGCATGTCTCAGAGAGAAAACTGTTGCTTCTCTGTTAGCAGGTGCCCCAAACAGCATCGACAGCCTCAAGCAATGGTCCTGGTTCGTGGTTCCCCGCTGCCGTGATTAGCAAAGCCTGCCTTGTACTTTGCTTTAGTTTCTCCTGTTGCATTCAGAGCTCCAAAACACCCAGTTAGTTCCCCATGATGGAGGCTGATTTCAGAGGTGGTAAATGTGAGCTGAGTTCAGATCCTGGCTCAAAGCTGTCCTTCTGTGAAAGAGAAAATAATATACTGATTTTATGGACGTGTTAAATATTTTTTAAAATAAATAAATAAATAAATAACTTGTGCAGAGCTCCAAGCACAGTTCCACATCTGTCCTGATTATTTTCCTGTCTCTGGGGGTGAACTATGAGTCTTTTCTCTGATGTGGTTCCTTCAGGAAGCCCACTTTTGATCGTGTAGTGGTTATTTAGTTCTGCTCTGTCCTCCTTCTATCCTAGAAGTCTGACCTGAGAGTGAAGAAAAGATCTAGCTGCAATTTGAAGATCCCTGCCTCGATAAGACCAGAATCATTGTGCAGAGCCACTGTGCTCTCCAGTGTGTCTGGTCTCATAGAGGAGCTGTAGACAGCCCAGCCACACTCAGTATCCCTTGCCGACCAGGTAACCAGTGTAGTGAGTGAGTCCATTCTCTGCCAGAGTACACTGGAGCCAGCTACAGCACATGCCCCCTTTGGTACTGATGCCACAGAGAAAGTACAGGTGAGCAATCCTTGTTCTACCCAGCAGTCAGCCTCCCAGCCAACTGGTCCTTGTACCCACTATACCTCCTCACTTACACTCATCACTTGCCCTCTCATTCATGTGCACATGTGCACATGCTCACGCGCACGCGCACGCGCACACACCTGCCCTCATCCTCCCATCCTGCACTCCTCAAAGTCAAACCCTTGCAAATGGAAGAGTGAATAAGAAGGTAGGATGCAGGTTAGCCTGCAGATGGAGGACCCAACCCCACTGCTGATGAGAAAGACAGACACTCCTCACCTAAGGGTGCACTGAAATACAAAATTGCCTTCTGTGGTCACTGTCTGCTTTTCAGCAAAGGCCATCAATGTACGATTATTCTTGTTTATAAAATAAGTTTGGTCTCATTGGGTTTGGCCAGATTGTGAGCATGGGGGCAGCAAGAATGGTAACTGATAACTTTAGATGTTTGTTAGTTTGTTTGCTGGGCAGTAACTTAACTTAGGGACTTTGAAACTGTGCCCTGACAAGCTTCTCATAGCAGGGAAGTAAGCCAGAAACCTGACACCATTGTAACTTTGGGACACAGATACAGACACACACACACACACACACACACACACAATTATATATTACATATTACATATTATATATAAAATACTATATATGTATATTGAGGTCCTTAAATATCCAAATACCCTAAAGTTCCTGAGCTACCCAAAAGTGGCCCTTGTTTATGCATGCACAGGCCAGGTTCTAGTCTGATTTTCCGAAGAGGGCGCTGTAAGCACTGGCTTTCTTAAGTCACTTTAGCTTTGTAGAATGCCTGGTCATCATCATCTGATGCCCTATCCTCAAATGTGACATTCCAGCCAATCATATATACAACCAGTGTTTCTAATCAAGCTCTGGTACAAAGAGAGCTTATTAGTACTAAATGTGTACAAATAGATGATCCTCCTTCAGTGGAGAACATTCTGAATTATGGACAGACCAGACATGAGGAGAAGGTGGATATTTTGTCAGCTAAATGACTGTAGGTTCTGGATAGCTTAATGCAAAAGAAAAAGGAGGCCCCTCCTCCTCCAAGGCAGCAGAAACGCAATGAACAAAGCCAACCATCCCCCTTCATCTCCCCATTCTCTCTCATATAATTATTCAGGATTCACTTTCCCTAGAACGAGTGGGCTTATGACTACAGAAGCCTTTGTTCTCGTGGTCTGGACACCCTGATTTCCTCTACTGGCAGGGCTCAGAGTTCCATAAGGAAAGCCACCAGAGACCTGGACCCCGGAGAACCTACCACAGCTTCTCCCATGAGGCTCTGAGAAGTCCCCTTTCTGCTGAAGACAGAGAACTCTGAAGCAGTCGGTGGCCAGCTTCCAGAAAGGAATCTGAAAGTAGAAGCTTTGCACATGGGACAGCGGAGTTAAGAGGGCCGTGGCCAAAGATCTGATGGGGGCTCCTTTGTTAGAAAATTTGGTTGCTCCCGTGGCACAGTGTTTGAGAACAATTTCCAAAGTTATGGCTGAGGACATTATACTAGGCATGTCATGAACAGCAAGCGTAGCCCCGCAGTGAAGACCTTCAAGCAGCTTCTAAAATATTCCCACTAATACCATTTACCTGCACACGCCACACGAGAAAAAGAAAATATCTTTTTTTTTTTATTTGATTTTTTCATGCAAGTCAACTCACCAGATAAACTGTCGCTCTTCTGGACGGGATCTAACACTGTAACATAGACTGGCCTAAAACTCACTGTGTAGCCCAAGCTAGCCTTACACTCATAACTGTCACCCTGTCTCAGCCTCCGAAGTGCTGGGCTTGTAGACATGAGCCATCAAGGCTGCTGACTCCTAATTGTCTTTTACTGTGTCATTTTTTACAAGGTGAGAGGAAAATATCCTTTGAAAGCAATCCAATGGCAGTATTTCATTCAAGATTTGAAATAGACAAATCTTTGTCACAAAGATTTTGCAACAAAGTAGAAAATTTATAAGTTCCTCGTCTCATCTCACTTTTTTTTTTTGTTTTTTATGAGATGTACTATCTCACAGTACAACCGCCATGTGGTAAAAAGCGTGTGTTTATGAACAGACCCAAAATATAGAGCCTTCCTGTACTGTATAAAAAGAAGGACCCAAGGGCATACACATGTAATCTTGGGCTTCCTGACTCATGTGTCTGTAGTTTGGCTTACTTAGAGGTGACCTAGGCACAATGAAGATCTGTTGTTTGCTTTAACTTGGCATAGATCTAATGTACCAAATTACTAAAGAGATTTTGAAAACTATTTTATACAACCTACAACATAATTGGAAAGTCTATTCATAAAATGTTTGCCCATTTGCAATCAGTGCACATGTTCATAAAAACTGCGTAAGACATTAAACAGAACTGTCTATTAATTTAGGTTGTTTCCCTGTTAGCTGTTTTTATTTTATAACACATGCATATTAAGACACACACACACATAACAAAAAAAATTAAATACAAAATATGCGATTGTATTATACTTTTGTTTGTTTTCTCAAGACAGGGTTTCTCTGTGTAGCCCTGGCTGTCCTGGAACTCATTCGGTAGACCAGGCTGGCCTCGAACTCACAGAGGACCACCTGCCTCTACCTCCCAAGTGCTGGGATTAAGAGCATGTACACCAACACCCAGCTTGATTGTATCATACTTAATAAACAGCTAGTTTTATGAAACCAGCAATATTAAAATTGTCCTTTTTACAAAAGGTTTACCTAAGTTACATGAACCTGGAAAACATTTGGATGAACACATATATTTGAGAGTTTGAGGAATATTTAATCTTTTTTTTTTTTTTTTTTTTTTGGTTTTTCTAGACAGGGTTTCTCTGTGTAGCCCTGGCCATCCTGGAACTCACTCTGTAGACCAGGCTGGCCTCGAACTCAGAGATCCACCTGCCTCTGCCTCCCGAGTGCTGGGATTAAAGGCGTGTGCCACCACTGCCCGGCTGGAATATTTAATCTTTAGAAGCACTTACATAGTATGTCCCAAGACCCCTATGGATTCCTACAAAACAATACACTATTTTTTCCTATCTTTGGATGCTTATATAAAGTTTAACTTGCCAACTAGTCATAGTAAGAGATTAATAACAATAATTAATAATGAAACGAAATAACCATAAATAAAACCTAGGTAAATGTGGTCTCTATTCTCGAAGTATCCTATTGTACTGTGCCGTGACACTGGAAGACTCTAATACAACACCTATATGATGGGACCAACTGAGGTGAACAATATAGGCTATTCATCGGGTGTGGTAACGTTAACTGCTAGTTGCCTCCATTGATCCCCAGGCTGTCATTCTGGATCGCATGATGACATCCGCCTTCCCAATTGTCATGCCTAGGATATGACTCTTCCCTTTGTCCAGTGTAGCCCGTATGTATGTGTGCCACCTACCCACCAGTTAGTAACAATCTCATTTGTCAAACCAGCTGCTACAGTATCACAGTCTTTGTGGTCAAGTAGCCCCCAGAGCAGTATATATTTTAAAACCCAGTGAATTGTTTCTTTTGGGAATTCTCCATTTGATGTTTTGATTCTAGTTGACTGTCAATCGCTAACTGTATATAGTAATAACTGTAGAAACCACACTGACAAAAGGAGACAAATATACTTTATATCTAAGCCAGTTTGAATACAACTGTCTTAGAGGGTTTGATAAGTTAATTTGACCATCTGGAGGTAAAGGGTGCCACATATATATGATATGCACATGAATGCATGAACAGACGCAGACCATCATCTGTGTCTGACACTATGGCTTTGCTTCTTAAGCCTGAGCCATAAGTTGTGCAAACACAGTGCTGTAAATTCCTGGCTTTGTACACTGTCGGTGTCCTGGGTTTGTACACTGTCGGTGTCCTGGGTTTGTACACTCTAACTCTCCAGGGTTTGTACACTATAGGTGTCCCTCAGCTTTGTTACACTTCCTATTTTCATCAGAGTTCTTCTGACTGATGGCCCGAGCTAAGGTTATAAGGTTAGCATTCAGTAGGAAGGCAGAGCTTGTGACTAATATTTATCGAGGGGACTTTCGAGATTGTCTTTTGCCTTGTTGTACAGTTGCTTGTGGGTTCCCTCAGGAGGGTCAAAGGTCCAAAGTTCAAGTGACTGTGAGAACCTGGCAGGCCAGAGTCGGAAGAACAGAGCTGGGGGGGTTGGGGGAGGAAGGCCTTACAGAGAAACATATGGTCAGGTTGAGGGAGTCAGGGAGACTGAATGATAAAAGGAGGGAGAAGATCTCCTAGAGAAGCCATTAAACTTCCAAAGTTACCTTATCTAATCATGCCAACAGAGAAGAAGAGGATGGAATTAGTGCTGTACTGGCAAAGCATTAGGTCAGCAGGACTGGGGCGGGGTCAACTCAGAAGCTCCCATGTTCTTAACTAATGATACTCCCAAACCAAGAAGCCTGGTCTCTCACTCCGCCTCTGTCTTCTAAGCAGACAAGCTGAGCCCTCTAATCCAGCTTCTGCAGTATGCCCCTGGCTCTAACACAGCTTCTGGACTCAGTGCCTCACAGCAGAGATAAGAGCCCCGGCCCTGGAGTCAGGGAACAAATCACCAGGAAAGAATCAAAGATGTTACCATCTAGGAAGCTTTGTTTCAAATGAAGAAGTCAGGAACTCTAACTTAGCCTGGGAGAGTATACTAGGAATAAACACTGCTCTGAATGTGTCTCAGGGGACTGTGGTCTGGAACTCTGTATCAGATGAGGAGTGGGCCTCTCTGGTCACTCCATCCAAGGTAACATTTTAAAAAACAGTTATGACAGTCAATTTGAATGGGGCTGTCACAGTAAGAGTAGGCCTTCTCTTCTTGCTTTGACTGTAGTTGAGCCAGGGCTGTAACAAAGGAGAGCCGCTGGGCTCAGCTCTGAGTGCAAGGACACAAAGGGAGTGTGTGGGGGTGGGGTGGGGGAGGGGTTACAGTGCTGTGGGTAGAAAAGTACTGAGAGAAAACATCAAATTCTTGCTGAACAAAGTTAAGACTCTCCCAGAAGGAGGCCAGAGCGGTTAGCTATCAGGAGTGGGGTAGACAGCGGGTTTCCCCAAACTTAGCAGGTTTTTGTTGAAATTGGCCTAGGCAGCCCCAAGACAGAGCTTAAGGACACAACCTAACTAAGTAGGATTGGAGGAACATGTCTAAAGTTGGTTAAGGATAGACCCTTCACACCCTGGGAATATTTCTTATGCCCAAAAGGTCCCAGTAACCTACGTCAGTAAGGAGAAGTCACAGATGCAAAGGGCCCAGAGAGTTCAATCCAGAGTCTACCATGTCTACCCAAGGGAATATGGGGCAAGGCCAGAGAGCAGCTGGACCCCTAGGGAGCCTATCTCACATATCAAATATTCATTCAATGCTAGGCAAATTCATAGCTTGTCTAGGTTGAAGTTCTTTGCTCATTTTTTTTCTCTCTTAATTTTCTATGTACAAATATTCCTTTAAAAAGAAAACAAAACAAAAAAAACATTGTCTCTAAGAAAAACAGAGCTAAGCCTCCTCTGCTGGGGGAAGAGGGCTGGCAGCAGGAACCCTGGGCAGGGAGTCAGGCCTACTCCTGGGTCGACCTTGAGAAAGTAAACTCCCACCCTTCATCCCATTTCCTCACTGGATGTGGGCAGAATAATTCCTGCTCTTCTGGTGTCCCAGGGTGAGGCTCAATTGAGGTGAGAGGGATTGTGCAGTGGAAGGGACTCAGAGCAGACCCGCCTACCTGAAGTCTTAGATACTCACGAGTTTATTGTCCCTCTGTGAGAAGGTCAGCTCTGGGAGATTTGTTTGCCAGGTTACAGCCAAAGCCTTAGTCAAGGTGGGAAAGTGGGGGTGGGGGTGGGGGTGGGGCAGTGTATCCTGTGAAAGGATGGGAAAGAGGGGGATGAGAAGGTCTGAGAATGAAGTGGAGGAAAAAGGGAACCCACCCACCCTCCAGCTGATGCCCCCCCTTCCTGCTACGGATCTGACCTAGCCTCCTCTGCTGCCAGCCTGCTCCGGTGGTGACAGGCCCAGCCCCACCCCAGCCAGGCTTAGCTCAGGCTCCTAGTTGGCACCCTTTCCTCCTCCTGCCCCAAGTGCCATACAGTCTAAGAGGAAGTTAGACCTTGGGCCGAGGGTTAGGACACTGTTTTCTCTCCCTGCTAACCACACAGCTAGCCAGACGCAGAGCCTATCCCTGTTCCAGTGGCTTAGCCCTGCCCTGTGTCCCAACTCAACAGAGCTCTTTTCTTTACTCCCCCAAGGGCAAACACCCCAGCACCTATGCTTAATCAGCGCCTCCTCTCTGAGGTTCCCTGGCCCCAGACAAGCACCAGCTGGCCCAGGAACAAGAAGTGAGAGGCAGATCTCCAAAGACATCCTGTCCTTCCCTTTGAGGCCCAGCCCCTCACCCTCATCCTCCAACTCCCACGGGACAGGGCAGCCAATGGCCAGCCAGCTCCAGAGGTCCACGTCTCTGGAGGATCGCTAGGTACTTGGAGGAATGGAGGAGTTTGGAGAACTTGGCAGTGACTGGGTCTGCTTCTGAAGCACATTGACAGAAGGGTCCATTGGTAAACTGAGTGTCCACATGCAGGGCTGTCGACGTGGAGTTGAAACCGTTCATGGCTCCCTCTCTGTACTTGGGTGAGCTCTGGTTATGGTCAGAGAGATAGCACAGGATGATCTCAGAGACCACCAGAGCTTGAGTAGAGGTCTTGTCTAGTTAGAACGGAGCCTAGAGAAGCCGATAAGGAAAAGCCTGGTCCTATGGGAGAATCTTCCTGGGAAGTGCCATAGTGACCTATTGTTCTCATTCCTGGGGTTTCTGTTTTCCTCAAACTCTGATGAAATGCTTGTTGTGAATCTGACAAGGTCAAGGTAGGTTGTTGTCTAGTGAGGACTGAATGCAGGGCGGTGTTGCTTAGAGAGGAATAAAGAGCGACTGCCTGCCTGTGCTGCCCAGATACTCTGCTCTCTTGTCATGGTGGCCTCTCTCCAGTTTCGTAAACTTTCTCTAACATGGAAAAACACCTTATACATTTTTACCAGAATCTGAATCTCACCAGGAGTATCCCTCATCCTTGTGAAAAGGTTCCCTTTTTGCGGTCCACTTTTTAATCTGGGCCTTGGTCTCCTCATCTGCAAAGGGGTACAGTCTTTCTCAAAGATTATTATTGTAAAGGCCAAGTGAGATACCATGTTTAGGGCCAAGGATGTGACTTGGTGGTAAAGCAGTTGTCTAGAACACAAGGAGCACTCGGTTTGATCTATAGCACCACCAAATAATAATAGTAACCGTAACAACAGCAGCAATAATAATAATAATAATAATATAGATAATATAGATAGCAGGTTCAGGACACTGGTAAGAAGCTGAAGTGAACACACTCTGTGTATACACAGTTGTCACCACCATAGGTTTGGACCCTCAGAGCTGGTGCACTGGGAGCAAAAGGCTACTGGGAAGGCAATTGTCATGCTGGATCTGTCTCCAGAGGAGCTCAGTCTCCAAGCCTGAGTGACTTGTCAGCAGTGGGGGCAGGGTAGCATCACAGACCATCACCAAGTCTTGTATTAGGACTGTGATAAAGCTTCCAATCCTCTTGGACAGAAAGTCAAGGGCCTAAACCAAGAGAGGTGAGGTCTTGCCACAGCCAGATGCAGAGTTGTAGGCAGGATGTTTGCTGTTTGCCATCCCTTCCATGAGTTCTCCCCGGAATGAAAGTAGGTCTAGACGTAGCACATCCACGGTCCCCACTCACACAGGGTGAGGCTATGGCTGTAGACAGGCACATAAAATCAACGAGGGCATAGAACATCTTCGGGGGCACACAGCTTACTGCTAGCAAAGTCCAGACCAGATCCAGTGCTGTGCTTCCCAGGCTGTGCGTTCTCTCAACCAGCAGCTGTCACACTCAGCAGCCCTGCGCCTATCACATGCCAGGCACAAAAGATACCAGGCCCTGGCCCCAGGGAAACCTCCATTCTAAAAGAGAGACAGTAAAGAATGCAGTCAACAGAAGCACCCAGTAAAATAGAATATATCAGTGACATGATGCTTTGATCAAAGGCCTTGGACAGAGGACAGACAGGGAGAGGAGCTCCTGATTTATCTGTGGGGTCTGGAAAGCCCCGTTTGAGGGGGTGACATTTCTGTGAGTCCCGGGGTGGAAGGAGGCATTTCAAGTTAGGGAATAAAAGGCGAGGAAAGGGGATGTGACCTGCCTGTATGACAGAAGTACAGGAGGAGGAGGGAGACCGTTTGGAGCGAGCAGCTGGGATTTTGAAGTGTTATATGACCTTGGTGCACAGTCCAGAGAGCATTTCAAGTGTCTTGTACATGATCTGATTTTTTTTATAGTGCCAGTGGTTGAGCCGGGGACCTCATACATGTGAGGCAAACGCTATACTACTGATAGTAGAGATTCCAGGACCAGGTTCGTGTTTTGATCAGATTGTGTGAGCAGTCATGTGATGTGGGGCTAAGATGCAAGATGCGGATGAATCATAGAGATGGGCCAAGAGGTCTCTGCAGAAGTCAGTGTGAGACTTTGGGGGGACATTGTCTAGGGAGCCAAAGGGGCAGCAGAAAGAGGTTTTCAGTCTGTTGTGGAAATGGAGTGAGTACCTGTTGAGTGATTGGCTATGGACAAAGCAGGGACCAAGACGGAGAAGGAGACAGCAAACTTGACTGACCCCAGCTTAAGTGAGACAAGTTTAGTTCCCTTGTGCCGAGGGCATTCTCCAGAGCTAGAGCCAAGTCCAGCCTTCTGGGGTCAGTAAGAGACACTGCACTCATGTTCAGCAGGTGGAGAAACTGAGGCACCTATAGGCCAAGCCCAGCTCTACAGAGAACCAATAGTATACCTAGACAAAGATCTAGGGCTTGAACTCCAGGCCTTGGGCACCAGAGCCATGAAGACCAAGCTGTGATGACCAGTTTTATTATATGTCATGCAATGTGACCTTGAGAGAGTTCTAAGATCTCTCAGAGCCCCAGTTTCTTCATCAGTACGTGGTAAGGCAACAGGAGCTGCCTCAAGGTATTGATCAGGCTCAGTGAGGGACTCAGCAAATGCTCTGCCACTTCTCCGGAGACATATCTTGGATGCGTGTCCTGCTCTTTATGTCTCCAGATGTGGACACTGTGCTCCTGTGTGGCCTGTAAGAAACTGTCTGTATTGTCCACACCACAGGGACAAGCAGGCCCTGCCCAGGACTCCTGTAAGGACAGTAACTGATTTGACTGTGGGTTTTCTGTAGGTCCCGAGCCATGTCCGTGATTGAGGAAGGGACCCTTTTGTCACTAGATTGTGGGGACTGTGCTTGAGGGCCAGGAAGAGTCAGTGTGCCTGTGAAGCCATCCTACTTGGTGCTCTGGCTGATCTGTCCTGGGCAGACAGTGCAGGAGTCAAGGGTGGGTAGTCAGCTAATAGAGGGCAGGATCGAGAGAGCAGAAGAGCTGGTGAGTAAGAGGGAGGGGACCACGGAGAGCAGGAAGGAGGAAGGAACCAGCCTATCAGCAATCACAGGTCTAGCATCTGCCCTGCCCAGAGCCCCTTCTGTGGGTGGCTTCAGGAGCCTCCCAGTGCCCCTCTGCCTACCCAGCCCTCTCTGAGTTGCCTTTATTTATGTTCCTAGTCCCAGGAGGCAGCTGGCACAGAGTAAGGCTAAAGAGGAGGTGCTCCCCATTTCTTTTTCTTTTTTCTTTTTTTTTTTTTTTTTTTTGCCCAAAGCTATTCCAAAGGGAGTGTCCCCAGCAGGGCACACTGTGATTAAGGGGGAGGGAAGCATGACACTGACTGTCCACTACAGGACCCAGCGGGTAGACTGGACGTTGGCCAGTTCTCCTCCGGGCTCTTGGCTGTAAATTCAGTGGCCCTGGCACCACCCTCTGGCCTACCCAGACACTCCTTCCAGAGCTGGCTGGAGTCCTGTGAGGAAGGGCTGCTTGGTACGGGCTGAGCCAGTCCCTTCCCCTCCCCCTCTATGCCTTGCCTCATCAACCCTGCTGCACCCCCTTTGCCCATACCGTCTTTGTATACCCCTGTTTTAGCTGGCTTTGAAAACATGTACCAAGCCTTCCTCTCTCTTCTCCAAAACGCAGGCCCACCCCTGCACTGAAGGGGTTTCACAAACAGGCTTTGCCCCGCAGGCCCCCACCTAATGTTTGACCCACTAAGAGGACCCTCTGAGCCAGGCCAGCTGTCTGTGTGCCCAGGACTCCACCTTCGGCCTTCACTCTCCAGCCCTCCTCCCACATGCCCTCCTTCTCACAGCTGCATAAACTTCTGGCCTGCCTGTGCACATAAGCTTGCCTGCTAGCTGCTGTGGTCCCTTGGCACTCTGTAGAAATCACACCCTGCTCCTCAGGGGATGGTACTTTATGCACTCTGCCCCATGCCCTCCCATCCCCCATCCGTGCTTTATCTGCTCCACAGAGGAGGCCAAGAGTGGCCTGCATTGCACTTTCCCACCTGTGACTGCTGATGCAGACCCCTTGGGTTTGTATACAAGCTTTTCTGGATGGGTACCAACTCCGTCCGGGTCTTGTTTTGGACTATTTACCTGCCCAGGTCTGGTTATGTATTTATAGAACTGGTGACTTGTGGACAAACGTTTGACTTTTAATTCTTTGGTTTTCTTCCGGGAATACATGGTTTTGAAGATGATAGACTTATTTGATCTTGGAGACTCTCCACCTGCTCTGATGAAGTGGTCCCTTCTTCCCATCATCTCCCAATTCCATATTCCACAGCAGCCCCTCCCCCTCACACTGCCTCCTGGGCTCTTCTGCTAATGCTTGGAGAACCTGACAAGTTCTTTCCAGGAACCCTGTCCCAAGCACTCTGGGTTTTGTCTGAACTACAGAGAGACCCTTTCTATGGGTTCTAGGTGGACATACTCCAAGAAGACGGTCAGAGTTTAGTGGGAACATCTTCAAGGGCTCTCTCTGTGGCTCGAGGCCCCAATGCTAAGTCTTCATAGGTCACTGTAGCCTGGCTGCAGGATGAGCTAGGGCTTCTGCCCTTGGAACAGTGGCAAAGCATCTTACAGTCTCCTGTGGTTTGTGACACATGGGACATCTGGTCAACAAGGACTCCCTCTCTGGCTCCTCCCCCATTCCTGAGAACACCCAGCTGTTCAAGAGTTAATAGCCTTTTCTCCCAGATGACCAGACAGCTCTGGGAGGGAGACCTGACAGAATCAACCAACCAGAGCCTCCCCGAAGGCAGTTTACAAAAAGGGTGTGGTGTGGGCAGGCTGGGGAGAGGGTGCTGGGCCACACCTCTGTAATGGTGGCTGGCCTACCTCAAGTGGGATAGCCTTGAGTCAGACTGTGAAGTGAGTGTTTGCTGATAGAGGAGGCAGTGGGTGCTCCTTCCTCAGACTTCATGACCCCATCCAGGCCAGACCCCATGACCCCCAGGATCTGCAGCTCTTCTTATGCTTAGGGCTGTTACCTTCTCGCACGAGTGCGTGTTCGTATTCGTGTGTGTGTGTGTGTGTGTGTGTGTGTGTGTGTGTGGTTTGAGTGATCGCTGAACAGTGTTTGATTTGGTTAAGTTACAATCACGACCCTTTAAGGAGAAAACATATAATTCTAGTAATTTTTGGGGCTCAGGTTTCAGGCAAATGGAAACAAAATTGCCTCTAAAAATAAAACACTGACACAGAGAATTGAATAAAACAATAATAATAAAAAGCCTCCCTTGCCTGGAGATAAGTGGTAAGGCTTTTTGTGAAATATTAGAGAAAAGGAGGGGGATGAGAGGGGAGGGAAAAACCCACTCTACGGGCCCTTGCTTTCATTTCTGTTTTACCTTTCATAAAGGGTTGATTTGCGTATCTAAAGAAATGCAGGAAAAGCCACTGGAGCAATTGGTCCTTGTCCCGCGTTCAACAGTACAGGTGGACGAAAGGGGCTGGCTGCCAAATACTTCTGGTTGGAGGGAGGGGTGGGAGTGCTCGCTCCAAACCACTCCTGGAATGGCTTAACTCGCCCAGCGCGAATCAATGACAACCTCTCCCCGGCTGCGGCAGGCTCCCGGAGCAGCGCTGCCGCGTGGACGCCCAGCCTCGGACCCTGGCGGCGCTCAGGACACAGCCCGGGCACGAGTACGACGTCCCCGGGGTGGCCAGGTGGGTCTGCGGGGGCCTCGGCCCGGGTGGGATGTGATCCGGGCTCCGGGGCATCTGGGCGGCGGGGAGGAGGGACGGAGCCCGGGGAAGCTCGGCGGGCGCCTGGCCCGGGTGGCGCCTCCGGCGCAGAGTGGCTCCTGCCGCCTCTGCCTGGCACCGCGACTGAATCCTTTCTGAACCTAGCCTCGCTGGATGAGAGTGCGGAGATGCAGGTCCAACCTGGGGCAGAACCTGGGACTCTGCGGCGACACCCGTATTCTCTCCTCCTTGCAGCCTCCTTTGAGATCGCTAAAGGCGGTTGTGGACAAATATGATCAATTTAAATTGCACGCTCCGCGTCCCGGGAGGGAAAAGAAAAGTTGGTCTGCCCGAGTATCGGATGCAAAAACTTGAAGGGATAAAACCATGGCAATTTGGCAGAAGTCGTGGTCCCCAGACATGAGCAGAAAAATATAGGGGGATCCACCGATGGCCTTAGGTGTTCTGGTAAGAGTCAGGGACCTAAGGCTTGAATGAGGACAGAGTAGAAGGATCTTCGTGCCCTCCATCCCGACTGAGCAGATGGGGAAAACTCTCTGGTCGAGTAACTCAAGCTGGGGTCTTGCAGCTCTATTTGGGGTGAGGCAATCTGGTGTGGGAAGTGCAGGAAACCTATTCGTGAATTGACCCGGCTTCTCTCACCCTTGCAACATCTGAGTCCCCAGGAGTCTTGGCTTAGGCAGGAGGCTAGAAAGAGTGGCCTGCCACCCAGCCCAACCCTGCATGGAGTTTCTCAGGGCTAGGTCCTGTAGTCTTCGTGCCTCATGGTGAGGATTCCCTTGGCGTCCGACTGCCATGCTGGTTTCTGCTGCCTGGCTTGTGGCTGCCTGGTGGACAGACAGACAAGGGGCAGCTGCCCTCTTGGTTTAGCAGCTAGTCCTGGCTCTGTGCCTTTCTGCTGCTGGCTGGGGTGATGCGACTGCCAACCCCTCTGACTCCAGGATTTTAAAATGTGAAGGAATCGATTAAAGCAGGTAGGCGGTTTTCTTCAGAGCAGATGGATTTCTGGAAGGGGCAGGAGGGTGGGAGGGGGTGTGGTGGTGGAGACATAAGGGAGGGGGATCAACTCGAAAAAGTTCAATCTTTAGCTCCACTCCTCCCCTAGTGCTTTCACAGATTAGGTTCTTAGGAGCCCCCTCTGGATGGACTTTCAGGAATTAAAAGCAACCTGGGTACTGCCACCACAGCCCCTTAAAGCCCAACAGGATCTGAGTGGGAAAAGAAGTTCATTCTTCCAATCTCCACACACACACACACACACACACACACACACACACCCGCACCCCCTCTCTGCATGAGTGTGGTATTTCTATGGTGCTGTTCCCTAAGCTCCCCCAAGCCACCCCTCCCCCATCCATTCCATTTTACAGGGGAGAAACTGGGTGTCAATCGTTCTCCAAAACCACATCCAGGGACAGCATATGAGTCCAGATCCCTTACTCAGAACAGTGGGCATCTGAACCAACCAGGTCCCATGACACTACCGTCCCCTATGGAGGGAGCAGACTTTATATAACTGGTAGACATGAAAGGAACGCATAAGACCCCTTTGAGCCCTGCCAGGAAAGAAACAGAGTTGGATTTTCTCATTTCCCTCTTCAGAGATGTAGGATAAGCTCTTAGGTGACCCAGGTTCAGCTCTAAGTCATGGATCCCTTTGAGGATTGACTCACTCTTTCACAGGGGTCACCTAAGACTACTAGAAAATTCAGATATATTGATTATATACGATTCATAACAGTAGCAAAATTATAGTTATGAAGTAGCGACAAAACAGTTTTGAAGTAACAACAAAGCACACTGCCAGAGGAATTCAAGATAGACTTCAAAAAGCAGGTGACATGGGGACTTTAAGTAGGAACACCGGGGCTGTGACCTGCCTGGTCAGGTTCAGGGTTGAAAATAACTCAGAGAGGCCATAGGAAGAGGTGGAGCTCAGAGAGACACACTGAGCCAGAGAGCACTTGTCCACATTTTCTTTTGAGCCCCACCCATTGGATTGGCATCATTAGTCCCACTCTGCAGATGAAGAAAATGAGGCTCAAAAGGATTAGGTAAGCTATGGATGAGCCTGAATTCAGAGCCACCTATTATACCCTATGTCTTTTAGAATCGTAGCCAGTTATTGAGGAGACTGTTTCAATTACAGTGTAATATAAAATAGTGTATAAATGTTACAGATAGAATTAAGTTTTTAAATGATTATTTTCCAGTCAGATCAATTCAAAACAGCTATTGTATTGTATGACATGTGTTTCTAGGCACTGTGGTAAATGCTGGGCATCTGTCAGTAAATGAAATCAGCCAGGCCCTGACCTCTGCCAGTGGGAGTTGTAACATGAATGCCCGGCTCTCTGCTCTCTAGGCTGTCCCTGGGAATGGTTGACTAAGTAAGGCTGTGGGTGGGCAGATGTCATAGGAGGCCTGAGTGAAGAGGGGGGATGGGAGAAGGCAAGGAGGAAGTGGGACTAACTACTGTCCCATGCTAAAGTCACAGTCCTTGTCCCTGGATCCCAGAGTGCACACAGCAGGATCGGTCACTGCTCTGAATGCCCAGGAAGCCAGTGGAGCCCCTGCCATTTAGATGGCCTCAGGCTTACTACAGTTGTGGGTTCTGAAATGAGTCTCTAGGTTTTGGGCATGGGACAACTGCAGAGGAAGCAGCTCTGTGAAACTTCTGAGAGGACTGGGCCCTCTTTGGAGCTGTGCCAGGCTGCCTAAGAACTGCCCAGCCTGTCACACTCCTGATAGACCAATCGCGCTCCTTAGTAGCCAGGATGGTATATCCTGTACTCTCAGGGCTCACGTGCTCTTTTAAGCCCCTTAAAGACATAAGCTTGTCCACTACCACAGGACTTGGTAGCTGAACTAGGACTGGTGACTTGGGTCTCCAGCCAGTCCCATGTTTCAGAACACTAGCCTACCATGGAGGTTTCTGGGCTCAGCTGAAAAGATCCCTGCATTAACCGTATTACCTGACACTCTGCCCTCTTCATTAGCTGACCAGACATACCTGTCCTAATAGAATGATGCTGTATAGAGCCTGAAACAGCCATACGTGCTTCAGGGTGTGGCCTGTTAACTCTCTTTCCATCTCAAGTGGTACCATAACTATCTCTAACATTAACTGTCACTTCTGGGAGGACCACAGGCGGATAGAGATCACAGTTCCTGGCTGGCTGGCTGTTGCTCTGGGATCTTACCTCCATAGAATTCTCAGCACTCTGGCCAGAACGATGGTTGTTCTCCCTCTTTTCCTAAAGGGGAAAAAATATCTGAGCTGGAGGTCACTGAATCAGACCGTGCTTTGCTTTGCTATCTCACTGTCAGAACAGAGACATTTTCCTCCTGGTACTGAGATGCTTAGTTCCATGAGGGTGGCTTGCACTGGGCTGGCTGTCCTGTGTTTACAGCAATTACACAGGTGTATAATTGCACAGGGATGTTTGTTGGCTAAGCCCTGCTCAGCCGTGCAGCCCCACAGGTTGGGCCAGGGAGAGGGCTGTTCAGTTTGTTTTCCTTTGGCTGGGATCTGCAGAGATGAATAGAGGGAGGGGAATCGGGTTGAGAGATTGTTGCCAAGAGCAATTTGGAGTCTCCTTCATATTAGTCAGACATGTTTTCCTTTCTGAAGCCACCACATAGCGACTTCCCAAATGGCTCCCTCTCTCTCTTTCTGCCTCCTTCTCTCTCTCTCCTCTCTCTCTCTCTGTGTGTGTGTGTGTGTGTGTGTGTGTGTGTGTGCGTGAGTATTTGCTTTGATTTTTAACTTGCTAGACTTCTCATGACTAAGCAAAAAAAGAGAGAGACCAGGTCTCAGGGTGGAGTGATGACACCAGCCTTTGATAACATATATTCTGCATGTCGTTACTTAATAAATTGAATACTGAGTGACCCTGAGGCTCTATGATGAAACACAATGAGCAATACCTTTGAAGAGAGAATTGACCTTTGGTGGATGACGTTTGGGACTGAAGCATGATTTTTGTATCCCTCAGAGGAAATTAATCCTGGGCGTAGAGGAGGGATGCTATCTGTCCTTGCTTTTGCTTCATCTGGCAGGTCCCTCCATCCAGGTCTATTGTGGAGAGGCTCCATCTAGGATCACCTTTCAGTTTTGTCTTCACCCTGTGCCTCTCCCTTGCCACTGAAGACATGACAGGGATGCTCCAGGAGCAGGGGACAGAGAAGCTGACCCAGCCACAGCCTGCTGATCCTAGGCAGGAACCCAGGGGCTGACAGGAATACAGTAGTCAATGATCAATCCATCCACAGGACAAATAGAGCAGGACTGCAGAGATTCCCATCTTGAGAAGTAGCCTGAGAAGATGGGTGGTCTCTGTGGGCTTTTCCAAGTTACAGACAAACTTGATGCAACCAAACCTGTGACTCTCCCAGTGATGTCATGTAACCTGCCTTGGCCCTCAGCAATGTCCATGCTGCCTACACATGTATGGAAACTTACATGACTCTCACGTTTTGCTGTCTACAGAATCTTTCATATATATAATTGTAGTGTGTGTGTGATGTTTATGTACATACATGTGGGGGACACAGATATGCCATAGAGCATATGTGGTGATTTAGCTGATAACTTGGAGAATCCATTCTCTCCTTCTGCCCTGTGTGTTTCTGGGCTCAGACTCAGGCCATCATGTTGTCCACAAACCCTTTTGCCTGCTGAACCACCGTGCTAGGTTTCTGACAGATGATTCTACTCCATTATTTAGAGATAGCCAGTTGCCCCACTGATTTTTGTGATGCTTCTAATACAGGCCACTGCAGAATGGACACTGGGCCCAGCTCCTACTGATGCTTCCTTAGAATGAGATAAGCTTAGCAGAGGCACCTCTAGGAGGCAGAACCAAATAAGACCTTTTTGTGGGATGGAGGAATTTTGAGACAGGGTTTCCCTGTATAGCCCAGGCTGTCCTGGAACTCGAGCTGTAGACTAGGCTGGCCTCAAACTCACAGAGATCCACCTGCCTCTGCCTCCTGAGGGCTGGGATTAAAGGCGTGCGCCACCATCACCACCACCACTCAGTAAAAATAAGAATTTCTTTTAAAGGATTGTTTTGTTTTAGATTTGGGGTGTCGTGGATAGGTTTGTATGGTTTTTAAAGATTTATTGATTTTTTTCTTCTGTGTATGTGCGTTTTGCCTACATTTGTACCACATGTGCCTTAATGCCTGTGAAAGCCAGAGGGCTTCAGATCCCCTAGACCTAGAACTATGATGTGAACCACCGTGTGAGTGAGTGCGAGGAGCCGAACCTGCGTCCTCTGTCAGAGTAACAAGCTCTTAATCGCTAAGCCATCTTTCAACAACCTTCAGTTTGGTTTTGTCTTTGAGACAGAAGCTCATATAGCCCATGCTTGTCTCAAATCCCCTAGGTAGATGAGGATGTCCTAGAACCCCTGATCCTCCTGCCTCAACTTTGACATGCTAGGATTAAAGATATGCTTTTGTTTTTAAATAGTGATTTCACTGAGTTGTAGTTCACACATATGCTGTACTCCTTCGCTGGTCTTCTAGCTTATATATAGGGTCATGTAACTGTTACTATAATCAATTTTACAGTATTTTTAATCACAATAAAAAGAAGTGCCCTGCCCATGTCATCTCAATCAACAGTCTACTTTCTGTCTCTCTAGACTTATTTGTTCTGGACGTCATTCTAGATGGAATATGATGCTGTATCTGTTCCTTTAGTTCACACAGTAACTTCCAGAGCTCCATCTACTTGGAGCATGCATCAATACTTGACCCTGGCATGGCTCTGCCACGTTTTATTTATCTTCTCATCAGATGATGGATATTCGGGTTGTTTTCACACTCTTATAAACAATGCTTCTGTGATCGTCTGTGTATAAGCTTTTGTGGGGCCTTGGATTTCATTCTCTTGGATACAGTCATAAAAGTGGGATTTCTGGTCACATAACAATCCTGTTTAAGCTTTGGGAAACTGTTGGACTGTTTTTCGTGGTGACTGAAGTCCTGCACACTGCAGTCAGCAGTGGAAGGAGGCTTCCGTTTCTCCAACCCCTCATCGATACTGCTGAGTAAAATGTTTTCATTACAGTCTTCTTGTTTTCTTGGGCTTGTCTTATTTTGTTTTCTGAGATGGGGAGAGTGTAACCCATGTTGGCCTTGGACTCTCAATTCTCTTCCCACAACCTCCCAACTCTTGTGGTTACAGATGTGTGCCTCCCTCCATTCCTGGAGGCCATCCTTTTTACTAAGGTGTATCTGCCCAGGGAAGCATCAGTCACATTTGCCCTCTGGGATATCCTATTTACCAAGGTGTCCTCTGAACCCAGTTTCCCCTCTAAGTTTCTCCGTAACAATTCTGTAATTTCTGTGTGGCTGGATGCTCAGTTTCTCAGTGGCATCTGAGGTCTGCAAAGAAATAATTTTTGTGACTGCTGTGATGATAGAGGGGCTGACACTCTCTTGACAGAAGTAACTGAGACATGAGGAACAGGGGACTTGCTTTAATACTACCCAGAGATTTGGAAAGCTTGCCCTGCATCTGAGCGTGTCGAGTGCAGGTCACTTGACATTCTATAGCTTCAAGAGCCAAAACTCAGCACTAAAAGGGGATTCCAGTAGATCCTTGGGGGTTGGGGGGTGTCACTACATTAGAATTTGTCCAGCATGGCTCAAGAACAGGCTGGATCAGGCTTTGAACCTTCAAATCAGTGTTTAGTCCTCTAGCCCCTAAACTTGACCACACATTGCTCTCATCTTGAAGCCTTTTAAAAGCTGGTGGGTGCTGGTTCCACTGAGAGAGGGGGCAGAAGGGGAATCAAAGCAGCAACCAGGCTTCGGGTGGTTGCAGTCTAAGAACCCACAGTCTTCTCTGTGCCTTGGCTCCTTCCACTGATATGGCAGTAGGTCAGGTTCTCTTTCTCCAGAGAGTTTCACACGGCTAACACATGTAGAGCAGGTTCAGGGCTAGCCTGGTACAGCGCAACATTTAATTTGTGAACAGAGTTTCTGCCATTTTGAGCAACTCGGAGCCCTGGGATAGAAAGAAGACTCTGAAGTTTAGTTTTGATCGTGCTGAATGTCACATGCTCAGAGGACAATTATTCCGAGTTCTTGGAGCAGGAGTTAGCAGGAATTACGAAATGGAACTTACGTGCTCAGAGCCATGCTCTCTGAGGACAGGGACCAGATGACCAGATTATCTACTGTAGCAGCCCTGGCTGGTCTGAGGATGTAAACAGCTGGGATGTGGCAGAATTTGACTTGGTGTCACTATCTTCTCTGTCCTCTCCCCGTGATATCCTATTCACTTCTGTGTAGAGCCGTAAAGTGCTCCCTGCCTTATTTTACTAACAGATCTAATAGCAGCTTAGAGTGCCATTCATTCATTCACTCATTCATTCCTCAGTCAACATTTCCTAACCCTGTTCTGTGAGTAGCAAATCAACCAAAGCTCAGCTTCTGCCCTCAAAAAAATGTACTAGCAAATTGTAAGCTGAGAACCACTCTGAAACTAATTCCCTTGGGTACGATTTTAGAGATCCCAGACTTAGACACAGGAGAGTCATCAAGACTTGAATTCCTGGCAAAGGGAAGGCATCTCTGCCCTTGAACCTGTCTCTGAGCTTTGCTTCCCACTGTTCCTCACTGCAGCTTGGCCCTAGGCAGATTGCTCAGAAGTGCTTCTGCCTGTTGCAATGTGGTTAAACCTTCTGCACAATGACATGGTAAACACAGATGTGCAAGCATCCATGTGCTAAGTCCCTGGGTACAAACCCCGGGGTGGTATAGCTTAGTCCTCTGGCTGTCCTATTTTTAGCTGTTTGGGAAGGTCCGGGCTGATCTCCACAGTGGTCCCACCAGTTTGCACTCCCAACAGCAGTGCCTAGACGGCATGTGTTGTCATTTGCTTCCTGGATCTGAGCCATTAGGATTTGGGTAAGACAGAATCTTAAAATAGTTTAAATGTGTATTTCCTGATGGCTAGGTTGTTGAATACTTTTTAAACTATCTATTTGTCATTTATACTTTTTAAAATATAATGTCCTATGAACTCTCAGAAGCCCTCTCTGTCTATCTTTCTGAGGTGTGTGTGCGTGTGTGCATGTACTATGGAGCTCAAGTGTAAAGGTCAAAGGACATTTTGTAAAAGCCAGCTCTCTCCTACGACCATGTGGATCCCAGGGATTGAACTCAGGTCATCAGGCTTAGCACCAACTACCTTTACCCTCTGAGCCATCTCATCAGCCCCGTTATATTTCTTCCTTTGAAAGCTGTCTGTTCACTGTATTTACCCACTCCGTGATTGGAAGATTTGGTTGCGGTCAGGTTTTTGTGTCCTTTTTATAGTCTATATGTTAAATGTTTGTCTCAAGTTTAGTTGTCAAAGACTTTCTTCCATGTTGCCAACTATCTCTTTACCCGGGTGATTGTTTCATTTGCTGTATAGAAACTTTTTAACCACGCATGGTCCCATCTATCGATTCTTGGCACCCCTTCCTACGTTATCAGGGTCCCTTTCCGTCTGTGCCTGTATCTTAACGTGTTTCCCTATTGCAGTGTCTACATTTCGGGCCTTGTATTAAGACCTTGGTTAATTCTGAATACATGTTTGTGTGCAGGGTGAGAGATACACATCGCAGTCTGATGTTCTGTTTGTGGATGTCCGTTTTCTCAGCACTATTTGTTGAAGGGGTTTTTTAATCTAATGTATATCTTTTATACATATATCAAAAATACATCAAAAATGTGGTGGTTATAGCCGTGTGGGTTTATGCCTCAATTCTAGTCCATTCCGCTACCTGTCTGTGTGTGTGTGTGTGTCAGAATCACGCTATCTTTGTCCCTATGGCTCTGTGGTATATGTTGAACTCAGACATTGAGATACTTCCAGCATGGTTTCTTTCTGTTTAGGAGTGCTTTTGCTCTTTTTCATTTCCATGTGTAGTTTAGAATCTTTCTCTAGTTCTATGTAGAATGCTGTTGGAATTTTCACGAGGCTTGCCTTGAATCTGTATATTTAGCAATACATTCATTTTTTACCACACTAATTCTGTCAGAGAACATGATCTCCCTCCATTTTTTTTTTTCTTTGTTGTCTTAAAGTTTTGATCGTGCGGCTTTTTTGCCTCTTTAGGTTGATTTCTGGACATTTTATTTTATTTTTGAAACGGCTGTGAATGAAATGTTTCTTTTGAAGTTTCTCAGCATGATCATTATTGTTAGAAAAGTTAATGGTTTTGTATTTCACTGCTTTGCAAATGTTTATCAGATTTCAGTGTTTCTGGTTGAATCTCTCAGGTCTGTTAAGGTGATTTAAGGGTCAGCCACAGCTGAGATCACTTGGCTTCCTGCTTTCCTTCCTATTCCTTTCTCATTGCTGCAGCAAAAAGCTCAAGTACTGCACTGAAGAAGGCTGGAGAAAGTGGTACTCTCTTGCTCCGTGTTTGAGAGAAACTCATTCCGTGTCCCCTCATTTGGTAGAAGGTTGGCTGTAGCTTTGTCTTATGCAGCTTTTATTACATTGAAATATGTCCCTTCTGTTTCTAATTTCTTCGGGGATCTTATCATGAAGGGATGCTGAACTTTGTCAAGTGCCTTTTCTGTGTGCGCTGAGATGACTGTGGTTTCTGTCCTTAAGTCTACTTTGATGCTGTATTATGCATTTGTGTTTCTATGCTGATTTGTATATGTTGACCCACTCTTGCATCCCTGGGGTGAAACCAAGTTGGCCATGATGTGTGATCTTCTCAATGCATCCTTGTGTCTGTCCAGAGACACATGGGTAATGAAAATGTGATACCTGTACACCATGGAGTTTTGTTCAGCCACAAACATTTGCAGGAAAAATGAGTGGAACTGGAAATTATTATGTCAAGTGAAATAAGCCAGACTCAGAAAGATAACTATCACATGTTCTTTTATCTGTGGATCATAGATTTTAATTTTTATATTTTCACATATATGGGAGAGTGGAGGTTGTGAAACTAGAAAGTGACCCATGAGAAGGAAGAGGGGATAAAGAAAGCATGCACTCTATGTGAACGCAGAGCTGGGGACACTCCCTCCTCCCCTGCTGGGCCAGCAGCTTTCTTCCAGAGAGCTGAGCTCTGGGCTCCAGCCTTGGCTCCCACCCTATAACCCTAGCTAGACAATTCATGGGACAGCTGTGCTCCGAGGACCGAAATAATCAGTGTTTATTAAAGCTCTTTGAGGGGGACCTTGGGGAGGAGGTAAAGAAGGGTCGCATTTCTACTTTCCAACAAGAGAGAGCCAGGTGAGGAAACTTGAGGCAGCTTCTGTGCCAGAGCCAAGCACCTCCCCTCTCTTCCTGGGAATGCATACAGGACTGCAGCTTTGGGAGGTGGGAGACATTTTTCTCTTTTTAATGAAGGAAGAGCCTTGAGGGTTCATTTGAATAGGGATTAATGTCCCTATGGCCTGGACCTGTGGAGAAGGAGAAATTCTAGGAGGGTGGAGGTTGCAGTCAAAGGAAATGGGCTTGGTGTGCTTCCAGCTCCTGAGGAGGCCTCCTACTTGGCAGCTTTGAAAGGAACACGTTTAGGGGGGTCACCTGGGCATTGCTGTATTGCTCTGAACTATGTGTATGGTGTGGGGTGTGTGTGTGTGTGTGTGTGTATCTATGTATGTGTGTTTGTATATATGTGTATATGTGTATGTGTATATGTGTATGTATGTATGTGTATATGTTTGTGTGTGTGTATGTAAGTATGTGTATATGTGTGTGTTTATGTATGCATATGTATATGTGTTTGTGTATGTATGTCTATACGTGTTTGTGTGTGTATTATGTATGTGTATATGTGTTTGTGTGTATGTATATATGTGTATATGTGTTTGTATGTGTGTATGCATATATGTGTAGGTGTGTGTATATATGTGTATATGTATGTATGTGTATAGTTTTATGTGCATATGTGTATGTGTATATGTGTTTGTGTGTAGTGTTCCTATATGTGTATGTATATATGTTTATATGTATTTGTGTATGTATGTATGTATGTGTTTGTATGTGTGTGGCATTCCTATGTGTATATGTGTGCATATATATTTGTATATGTGTGTGTGTGTAAGTGTGTGGGTGTGCATGTGTGTGTGTCCTGGTTGAACACCTAAATTTAGTTTAAGTAACTAACTAATTTGAAGGTAAGGGGGATGCTGGGAAGTTTATGAAGCCACCCTGAGTGTCCTTGGCACTGGTTTGATAATTGTTTTTCAAGACAGGGTCTCACCCTGCAGTCCAAGCTGGTCTTCTTGCCTCTCCTTCCCAGGTGCCCCCCCAGTGCTGGGCTTATGGTCATGTGTCTCCGGGCACCTCTTAGCCCTTGCTTTTGTTACTGTTGCTGTTGTTGTTTATGTCTTTGGTTTGGTATGAGTTTGGGTTTGGGGGTTTATTTTAAGACTTATTTTATTTATGTGTATATGTGTGTGTTTACAAAAGCATGTGATGATGTGTGGGGGTGCCAGTGGAGATCAGGAGAGGGTATTGGACCTCCTGAAACTGGAGTTATAAGTACCTGTGAACCACCTCATATGGATGCTAAGAGCCAGAGTCTGGTCCTTTGCAAGAACAGCGCGAGCTCTTGACTGCTAAGCCATCTCTCCAGCCCTGATCCTTGGTTTCATTTGATTTTCTCTTCCCTTAGCATCTCCCTGGGGACAGGGAAGCAGTTATTAATGCAAACTTTCTTTTGGCTTCTTCTCTATTGCTGCACCGCCCTCTACCCGAAAGGCGCCTGCCCGCCCTGGCGTTAGTTTGTATTCCATAATTGCCCCTACAAGCTCTTACCATCCCTCCAGAACTTTCCTTGGCTCTGATGGGGTGAGGAGAGTTGGTTCTAGGAAAACCCAGCTCCTCACACTAGGCCACAGGATGCAGTCTCCCTGTTCAGATTGTGTGCTGTTAAGACTGACTGGTCCACATCTTCTCTAGCCTCCAATAAGGAGAAGAGACTCAGATTCTCTGGACAGTATGGGGCCAGCCACACCTGTGAAGAGGGAGCCCTGGAACCATGTGAATGGCAGGATGTGGAGACTGCTTGTGAGGCCTGTGCTCAGGATCAGCTGAGTTGGAAGGAGCATGAAGAACCTCAGATAGTAAGGACAGAACAGCAGTTGGTAGACCTGGCCGGGAGGCCAGGAGCGACTGGAAAGGCAAGCTGTACTGAAGGAGCAGAGCCTTCCTCCTCTAGGAACGGGCTTTTTCCAGATGCAGTAGGTGTGGCCTCAGGCAGGTAAGGGTTTAATAGAGCCTAGCAGCTACTCCCATTCCAGATGTCTCGGCCTTGGGAAGGAGTGTTTCGGCAGGCTGCGGTGGGTGGGGTGTTCTACCCTGCTGCCCCATTCCCATTCGTTTCTCTGACACTGCTTCATGCTTAGAGGCAGCTTCCCACCATGCTCTCTGCCCCTCCTTCTCCACTCCCATGGTGTAGCCTCTGAATGAACCTGGCCTCTAGCTCTTGGAAGCTTGTCCAATAACAAGAGCGTGGAGGGGCTCTGCAAACACAGGCAGAAGAGAGAGCTGAGCACTGGCCAGCCTGGGAGGAGAGGCCCAGTGAGCCTGGCTTGAGGGGATCTGAGGACTGTACAAAGTCATTCCCAGAAGGAGCGCAAGCCCGTAGGCCTTCCCACAAGCTAACAGGGACACCAGAGGAAGGACATGGTCGCTGGAGACAGAGCAGCACCCACTGTTGCCCAGGCCCCTGTTGGCTCTGCCCCACCTTCTCAGCAGCTGCCATCAGTCTAGACAAGTAAGACTGAAAAGGAAGCATGAGTCTGTACAGTCGTCACCACTCCCTCTGACTGGTCCAGGAGGGAGTGCTGTCCAGTCGGATAGAGGGATACGCTGAGGGCCCAAGGAGGTGGTCAAGGCTGGAATGATGGTGAGCAAGGCCACGTGACACAGGCTCTTAGCCCATAGGCTCTGTAGCCAGGGCCTCAGGCCAGTCTCTGCTCTGTCATCAGTAGGTTCTGTGACCTTGACCTAGTTTTTTAAGCTGTTTAAAGGTTTCCCTGCTGGCACTGAGAATGAGGCCCCAGGGATGACCAGCAGGCTTCCCCATGCCTTGGCTGGTGGAGCATGTCCTCTACGTGGGGCCCACTGAAAGGACCTTTTCTGAGCTGAGCACCTTTCCCTCGATTCCCCCTCCACCCTTCCCATCTCCCCTGTACCACCCTCCCTTCCCTCCAGCCTTTTCTGTCTCTTTCTGTCTGCCTGAAGGTGACTGTTCTAACTTGCAGGAGGGCAAATGTCCCCTCCTCCATGTCCTAGGTCTGTGATGCTCAGATTCTTCTCACAAATGTTCACCCAGGAGCTGCTGTCTGTGGCTGCACAGCTTCACAGACTCAATGTGGAGCTCTGTCTCCCATCACAGGTCTCTCAGAGTGACCCATGAGACCCAGAGTCATGTAAATGTCCCACAGAATTTTCCCAAGAAAGTGGGAGTGGTCACCATCAATCACTCAGGCAGCTGTTCCCAGGAACAAGAAGCTGGTGAGGGCCCTCACTTAGACAGGATCTCCCTGGGGCCTGGAACTGTCCAGAATTTTGGAAATAAGCTTATTTTGGAATACAATGGGAGTTAAGCTCACAGTCAGCTGTGGGTGATTGAATTTGGGAGAGGTTGAGGGGGAAGGGTCACACTGGCTAGAGCTGGGTCCAGAGCAAAGCTCTAATGTGATGGACAGCACTCAACACTCAACATTCAGGTCCCAAGGTGTCCCTGGTACAGCGTGTTAAAGGTGAAGTCATTCTGACTGTGCAGCCGGAAACTCCCTAGATCTAACTAACAAATTCGGATGAGCATTAATGAAGAATTGCCAGATAATGAGTTTCTCAAAGTAATTATTGCCAGGGACTCCATCAGAAAAGGTAATTCTGTAGGGAAAATCAGTGTGAGAGGCAATGTAGAAAATAGAAAACACTAGCACACGCTTGTAAACGTTTGAAATAATATCCTTTGATAAGATCAGATGTTATAAAAATAACATCACCAAGGCCTAGTCTGGCCAAATGTGTGGCATGCACGTCCACCGCCGGGCTGCAGGTGCTCATGTGCTCTTATGGTGGCTACGCAGCTGCCTCGGACTTCCTCTGCTCTTGGCAGTGCCCAGGGATGGGATTACAGGATGTCCCACATTCTTAGAATGCAAGCCTGCTCCTGCCCTGCTGCCACCCCTTGCCAAAGGGCCATCTGCTGGACAGCATCTCCCAGGCAGGGAGGACAGTTAAGCAGAGGTCAGGCACTGAGTCACCTGGTCTACTGGGGTCACCAAATGAGGTAGCATTTCCCTGACACCATTGCCACCATAATAGCATGTGCCAACAGTCCATGCCTGGCTTTAGATTATTTCCTGGCTATCCCCATGTGCTCACAGAGATGCTAGGGAGGGGTGACATCTAGAGTCCTTTTCCCAACTAGTATTTAAACTCCTCCAGTCTATGACCCCAAAGGGTACCTTTGCTGTCCTAGTTTCTTATCTTTCCCTGGGTGCCTCAGCCCTTAACACACAGGAAACCAAGAATGCCATCAGAAGGTGAGTGCCCAGCTTCAACCTTAAGATTCTGGGATCAGCTGTAAGCCCTCTGCATCACTGTATCAGAAAACTCTGGACACCCAGATTCACACCCCAGCTCCAGTTGGCTTCTCTGTAATAAGGACTAATTGAATCAGTGACAGGAGAGACAATAATTTGGTAAAAGTGTCTGAAGGGGTCATTAGCAGCGAATTGTGGGTCTCATGTGTTGTATGTGCTTAGTTTGCTCTCTAGACAGTGGGGCCAGACTCTATTCCAGTCTGTGCACCCTGCATCTCCAACAATCTCCCACAGGATACCCATTCCCATTCCTCTCAACCCAGCTTCATGAGGTCACAGGCAGGGGCATAGAATACAGGCTTTGCTTGGACTGTTTCATCAACCCAAACATGTGATAGTTCTAGTATCAGTCACCTTGCCCCCAAAGTAAGCACTGGCAATTAAAGGAGCCAATCTGCCTGGAGAGATAGGGAGATGGTACCCAGCCTGTGATCCCCAGGTTGTAGGGCTAATTTGACAACTGGGTTGATTCTTTGCAGTCAGCTTTGCTTTAATGGGTGTTTTACCTGGCTTCACTAAGCCTGAAGACCACAGGTGGATTGTGCACGCAGCTCGCCTGGAATCCTGGAACCCCTCCCTACCCACTTGCCAACCTAGATTGCTCTTGATCCTTTGGCCAGACCTCAGGTTCCCACAGCTTCCTTTCATGTGAGGTTCCCTCCCCTTCCTCAGTCCCAGCTCCATCCCTTGTGCCCTTCCCTGCCTTCAGCCACTTCATGGAGCTGCTGAAGGCATCTTCAGTCAGTCCAATAATCCCAATAGTCCCAGCTACTCTGGGGCTTCTCTGTAGAGACTGCTGTTGCTGTGTGGCACTTGGGGGTTTCAATGGCATCACTGGGCTTCCAGGTCTGTAACATGAGGAGCTTACACAGACAGGACAGAGTATCGAGTCCCTGCCTGCTACATCCCACATATCCAGCTCCAGTGGTCTTGTGCCCATAAAATAAAGATCAAGCAAATACTTAGTCATTTACAAGTGATGTATGTATTTGGGGGTGGGGGGGGGGAAGCAACAACATCAGTTGTCCCTGTATAATCAATTCAATGTCAGACACCATTCAAAGACTCAGACAGGATGGGTGTGGTGATACATGATGTAATCCCAAAACTTTGTATCACTTGAGATTCTCCTACCTCAGATCTACAGTTACAGGAATGTAACCTTAGATACCATTATGTCTGGCTTTTTAGGTGGAGGCTCGAGATTTGAACTCACATCTTCTCACTTGTGTGACAACCACATATCCCCAGCCCCAATTGCTCTGTTTTAATAGTTCATCTGGCTAATTCTATGCGTACTGAGTTGGGAAGACCAATCTGATCAAAGTGTGTGTATCTCCTTTCTACTTGTAATTCATTTATAGAAAATTTAGAAAAGTAAAAGAAGATGAAAGCATGAGTAATTTTAGCACTGGAAATAACTTCCATCCGTACTATTACTATTTTGGTGTGTCTTCTTCTATAGCCAACTTTTAAAAATCATATATATTTTTCTCTTTTAAAAAATTGTAATTCATTGGCCCCTAAGATGCTTCTATCCTGGTACTTAATCTTTGAGTTAGTTGCTCTTTTCTGGGTGCTGGCTGCATGCTATTCACTCATGTTCCATAATAGCTATTTAGATCTATGTATTCAGATCTATGTATTTAGCTAATTCCCCTATAATATAAGCAGTATCTGAGTGATATTGGGCCATCTCTGTGAGACACCTCCAAGACCTGGGCCCTAGGCTGTCTGCCCTGGGCAGGATGTACAAAAAAGGCAGGGTCCCAGAGAGAGCAGAAAGGACTGAGAATGTGCAGTCCTGGACCCAGGGCAATTTGGTTATGTTCGAAAGATTAGTTCCACAAGACAGGCAGATTGTGCCTTGCTCCTTGTTGTCAGCAGCAGAGGGAAGTAAGGCTAGCAGTAGGCTCTACCCCCTGCACCACCACCCCCCACACACTCCTGGCACTGTTAGCTCCTTACCCAGCAACTATGTCATAGGCTCCATGGCCCCTTCGGTGTCTGTTCTCATCAAGCACACAAAGGGACATGCCCCGAGTCTAAGTACAAGAAAAGCACAAAGAGAGGGCCCAGCTCAAGGATGCCAGCATCTAAGACAGCTGGTAGAGGGGAAGGGTCCAAAAGGACACCAGAGGTCCTGACCAGTGACAGGCATAGAGGACAGGTGCAGGCATGAAGGGAATGGTCCAA
Organism: Rhynchomys soricoides; assembly: GCA_019843965.1. Taxonomy (NCBI): domain Eukaryota; kingdom Metazoa; phylum Chordata; class Mammalia; order Rodentia; family Muridae; genus Rhynchomys; species Rhynchomys soricoides. Next base: position 234,871 of record JADRCH010000015.1, on the reverse strand, counting down.
CTGTGCAAAGTAGCGGCAGGCAGACCGGTCCCAGTACCACTGGGACCATGGCTGGTCCCAGTGCCACTGACTTTGGTGCCTGAGATAATGGCAACCAAAGGCAACAGCTGCCTGTGAACCTGCCTTGCAGTCAGATTGTGGGTGGCACGGTGGTGTGAACTGTGGCACAGCACAGCTGGCTGGTTCTGTAAAAACTATTGGTATGTTCACGGATTTATGGAGCCAGCATATTCACAGCAAGTACAATATTCCATCAGAGTCCACAGGCAACCAGGGTCTGTTACTGCCCTCCAGGAGGACACAGATCAGAGAGGACAGCAAGAAGCTGCTGACCAGGACACACTAAGAACTGTACTGCCCAATAGAGTGGTGGTCTTTTCCTCATCCTCCCGGTAACACCAGGAAGAACTGCTGTCCTATGGAGGGAGGATGGAAGGACACACTTTATTTTTACATTTTTCTAGATTAAAAAGAAAACAGCATCTGTAAAAGATACATGTAAAGTAATTATATATGTATGCATAAGTATGTTGATATATATTAACACATATAGCACATGAGTCTCAACTATGCAGATATGGATACAGATGTATATATGTCAAATAACCTGTTCGTGTATGAGGAAAAGGTATACTCCAAACTCCAGGACTCCTCCCTTTTATAACGTAACCCTTTGACCTGCTGCCCAGATCCATACAGGGATTATGGCGCTCTCTCGCTCTCTCTCTCTCCCTTCCTCCCTCTCTCTCTCTCTCTCTTTCTCTCTCTCTCTCTTTCCCTTCTTCCCTCCTTCTCTCTCTCCCTTCTTCCCTCCCTCTCTCTCTCCCTTCCTCCCTCTCTCTCTCTCTCTCCCTTCCTCTCTCTCTCTCCCTCCCTTCCTTTCTCCCTCTCTGAGTGTGTGTGTACATTCACACACATATATACATACATACATACATATATACATATATACATACACACACACACACACACACACATACATACATATGTCAGTCAATAAAAGGTAAATGTAGAAGAATGGAGAATTAGTGTGTAAGCAGTACCAGGTCTCTGGGGGCTATAAAAGGCTAGAGTTAGGAAGTAGTAATTGTGCGTGTATGTTTATTTATAAGTTTAAGTTAAAATTAGTGTCTTTAAAAGTAGCTAAAATGCAAATTTACTTATGTTTCTCAGCCTTTGGACTGCACGTAGTCAAGTCCAACTGCATTGCTCTGCAGCCAGCTCTTCTCTCTGGGTGTAGTCTCCACAGTTCGTTTGTGTGAAGGCACGGGGCTGTCCTTCTTACTGAGTGCCATTTCTCCACATGAACTAAACCATAGCCTACTCATTCTTTGTTCTTAAATGAGTGACACCAGAGATGTTTCCAGGGATTTTGCTCTTAAAAACAATGCTTCTGGGAACATCGGTTTCTGTTCTCCTAGAGCACATGCCTAGTTTTTCTGTTCTGCATCAGGAGCGGAGTTTCTGGGTAAGAGGCTGTGTATATGTTCAACTTCATAACGCAATTCCAGGTTGTTTTCCATAAACCAGTACTATCTCCCAGCTATCCATCAGATCTGGGTTACCCCACATCCTCATCAAGAGTGTCAGGTCTTTTCTTGATCTCCAGATTTCCATTTTTGATGTTACAGCATACCTGCTGTCATGGTGGCCACTGTCAAGAATAGACCTGCTTCTTCCAGGCCAAAGGATCCAGGGTCTCAAAAGTAAGAAAGGCCTTTGTGAGACAACACAGCCCTTCTCTATAGACAAGGAAACAGAGACCCAGAGTGAAGACAGACCTAGTATCTGGTCAGTGTGTTTCACCATCTGGAGCAATAGTGAGTAGCCTCCATGTGTATTCTTCGGTTGGTGATCCAGTCTCCAGGAGCACCAGGGGGTAAGTTGGGCTGATAGAGAGCAGCTTCAAACAGTCAGTGAGCAGAGCTACTGTCACTGCCTGGCTATAACTTCATCGACACTGCTGGTAGCCATAAAACCGCTTGAGATGAATCTGTGTCCATGGCTGAATCTGGGATGAGTTCATTGTTTACACATGTTCTGTCCCTAAGACCCTGAAGGGAATGCCCAACTTGGGGATTTCCTTGGCTTTCCCCTTGACTGGGAGCCAAATGACAATGACCACACCCTAGTAGCTCCAAATGAGGCCAAGTGACCTAGGCCAGCTGGGGTACCTCCTGGATAGTCCCTTTCCTCTTACTTTCCTGCTGAATAGAATAAGTTCCAAGCTGGCCAGAAGCCAGTTTCGCTCCAGTGTAACCTTCTCTTGATTTTCCTGGTAACTAAGCATGGGGGCTATTATCTGGGGAGTTTCACTTTCTCTGGCGGATTCACAACCCTAAGAAGAGAGGGGACCATCTCGGTTTATACAGAACTGTCTGGGGGTGTGTGTGTCATTAGAGGGCATCTAGAAGAGTCTACCAGTCAGCAGGTCCAAAGACTCGACCTTCTTTTCATGTCAGTTTCTACAACAAAATCCCCATTAGAAGGACAAGGACAAACCTCAGGATTCTCAAATCAGGACCTGCCAACTCAGGGTTCTGTGGGCACATTTTTCTGTTTGGTTCCCACTAGCAGCCTTGTATTGCTCCCTCAGAATCTCCGAGTCCACTGCAGCTATCCAGTATTTGGTTCAACAAAGTTATGAAGCTCAAAATCATGATCACTGGAGTGCACATCTTACAAAACTGGATACAAAAGACGAGGGGGAAAAAATCCCATCAACTTAGAACTGAAACTCGTTAATTAGCGTTTATGTTGTCCCTCCTTTGCCTCTGTGTACAGAATGAACATTTTACTGAGTGGATACTTCCCAGACTTTTTTGTTTTTCTTCAACCATTTATAGTGAATTTTTCCCACAAAAACCTAGGCATAATTTTAAACTGTTTCAAGTTAGAAAAGTAACATACAGTCTGTTGTAAAAGGAAGAAAGGGGGAAGTGGAGGGAGAATGGAGGGATACCAAAGAAATGACAGCTAAACTTATAATCTTGTAATTCTTCTGAATGTTATTCTCACACACACACACACACACACACACACACTCTATATCTATCTATCTATCTATCTATCCCCAAAACATGTGCCTTTTTTGATACTTTATTTACATTTCAAACGATTTCCCCTTTCCAGGTCTCCTCTTCGGAAACCCCCTATCCCATACCCCCTCCCGCTGCCTCTATGAGGGTATCCCCCCACCCACCCACCCACCCACCCACTCCCGTCTTCCCTCCCTGGCATTCCCCTATACTGGGGCATCTAACACCCTCAGGCCCAAGGGCCTCTCCTCCCACTAATGGCCCACAAGGCCCTCCTCTGCCACATATGTGGCCAGCACCATGGGTCCCTCCATGTGTATTCTTTGGTTGGTGGTCCAGTCTCCCGGAGCACAGGGGGGTCTGGCCAGTTGACACTGTTGCTCCCTCCATGGGGCTGCAAACCCCTCAGCTCCTTCAGTCCCTTCTCCAAGTCCTCCATCTGGGACCCCACACTCAGTTCAATGGTTGCTGTGAATTGAATCTTGGGTATTCCGAACTATTGGGCTAATATCCACTTATCAGTGATTACATATCATGCTCGTTCTTTTGTGACTGAGTTACCTCACTCAGGATGATATTTTCATTCTTTGAGGCCACAGTTACACTGATACCAAAACCTCACAAAGACCCAACAAAGAAAGAAAAGTTCAGACCAGTTTCCCTTATGAATATCGATGCAAAAATACTCAATAAAATTCTTGAAAACTGAATCCAAGAACATATCAAAACGATCATTCACCACAATCAAGTAGGCTTCATCCCAGAGATGTAGGGATGGTTCAATACCCAGAAATCCATCTATGTAATCCACTACATAAACAAATTTTAAAAAAAGAAAACCACATGGTCATTTCATTAGATGCTGAAAAAGCATTTGACAAAATTCAACATCCCTTCGTGATAAAAGTCTTGGAAAGATCAGGAATTCAAGGAGCATACCTAAACATAGTAAAAGCAATATACAGCAAACCAGTGACCAACATCGAACTAAATGGAGAGAAACTTGAAGCAATCCCACTAAAATCAGGGACTAGACCTGGCTGCCCTCTCTCTCCCTATCTATTCAATATAGTACTTGAAGTTCTAGCTAGAGCAATTAGACAACAAAAGGAGGTCAAAGGGATACAAAGTGGAAAGGAAGAAATCAAAATATCACTATTTGCAGATGATATGATCGTATACTTAGGTGACCTGAAAAACTCCACCAGAGAACTCCTACTGCTGATAAACAACTTCAGCAAAGTGGCCGGATAGAAAATTAACTCAAACAAACCAGTAGTCTTCCTAATGTCTCTTTAAAAAAAAAAATAAATAAAAAAATAAAAAAAAACAAAAAACAAAAACAAAAACAAACCAGGATCATTTTGTACACATTGTCTGTACATGCCACAATCTAGCCTAGCATATCTGTATGTCAGTAAGACACCGAACTGTGTTATTTTAATGGCCACAGTCATTTCACTGTATCAATGTACAACCCCACGCTTTCTACCTGACTAATGTGCCTTTTTGTCGAACATTTAAATATTTTCCACAACATAGCAACACCGAGGCTAACATTATGTAACCATTGCAAACACTTAACTATTAGGATAAACAAATGTGGAATTGTTTGCTCAAAGAAAATGTAACTAATCATTTTGGGTCTTAGGCTACGCCGCCCCACCCCACCCCCAAATGCTGTGATTAAGGCAGAAGGTTACTGTGTCCTAGCAGGAAGATGAGCTCAGAGGAAGGTGAGATCAGCAGGGAAGGAGAAGCTCTCCACTCAGGGAGAACAGAGAAGGAAGGAACAGGAGGCCTGGGAGGGTGAGCTGGCACCTGTGGAAGTCTCCTGGGGTTAGGCTCAGGGGCACCCAGGGGTCTGCCTCTCGAAGCAGGTTTTCTGAGACTGACTGGAGGGTGGAAAGGGTCCTCTTTTGTCCTCTGTGCTCGGTCTTGAGTACCCCAGCGGCATGGACCTGTGAACTATAGGTGGTACTAAATACCTTTGTGCAAAAACAGTAGGGAAGGGGAAGGACTCACTCCAGGCGGATGCAGCCAGGCAGTCTTGTGCATTTTTCAGAGGGTACTGGAGGGGGTGGGCTTTCTAGAGAGTAAGGGGGGACACTAGGATGTCCCAGTGTGGAGAAGGAAGAGGAGACTAGTCTCAGAAGATCCACCACTGGGAGCATGGCCATGGGGAGAGAAAATGAGCTGTCAGGGCCAAGGGGAGAAAGAGATGGGGCAAAGGCAAGCCCTATAGTTTCCAAATAGAGGGGCCTCTGCCATCCCTGCCCATCTTGGTTCTCCAGTGGGCGTGGGCTCCCTGGAGCCTGTCCCATTCTGGAACTGGAAAGTTCCAAGGTTAACTTCTGTCCTGAGAAACAGTGCTTATGAAAATGTGTTGGGTGCACCGGCTCAGTCAGTAATCGCGTTCGCCTTGCAAGCCTGCTGACCTCAGAGACCTCTGACTTCCATGCTCAATCAAAACAATGACAACAACAAAATCAAAGAACCAAATGAGAATGAGATAGAGAATTTGTAAGCAGAATGATCAATTAGGTGTTGCATCAAACAAGAATGTCTTCTCTTGAAATAGTGCAGTATTTTTTTTTTCTTTTTGTAAGTTACATTTTTTGGGGAGGTCCATTAACAACAAGCATGCTCAGCCCTGCTACCCATCCTAGGCCCTGCCTGTGTCTTTTCTTTCACTGTCTCTCCATGCCTGCATTGTTTTGAGTTACTACAGTTGAACTAACAGCTTATAAACCCTTCTCTACCTCAACTGCAACTTGGGGAGCCTGGAATTTTCCCCTAGCAGGGGCAGTCCTCAGAGGAATTTGTACCATCAAAGGGGCTCGGTCAGTATGGAACTGGGTGTGAGAAAGGGCCTGTTAACAAGCCAGGAGACAAGGCACCATGAGGTGAAGTAACGTGGCACAGACTCAAAGACCACAGACTCCCACCTTGGCTTGTCACATCTTCCTATTCTCTATACTGGCTGTGGTTTGGACTGTCCCCCAAAGGCTTGGTCCCCAAGACACTTGTTAATATCAGTGTGTCATCATCAGCCCGTTGCCGTCCTCTAGTAGGGACAAGGAGTGGTCACTGTACCCGTGCACTTTACACGCTGGTGTAAGCTGGTCATGGCACTATCTCACAAAGGACATCCTGAGATGCCCCTTGACCACATCTGTGTCTGTCATCACACTGCAATTTGCTGTCCCTCAACTGTTCAGAGAGCTCTGCTGCAAAGGTGCTTCTTACTCTGTCTTGTGGTCATTGTCACTCCTAAGTGATCTTTGGGGAGTTAATTATCTAATTAGTGCATCTAGAGGAAAGCTTAAGACATCAGCTGCTAAAGAGGCAGCAAGACCACGAAACAATTGTGCTGGAAAAACAATCCTACCAACCTGCTCTGTTAAGCTCCTCATCTGCATTGAATTATTAATTTTAATTCTTAATCCCTCCTATCCAATCAGAATCCCTGAGAGTTAATTTGCTTCATCTTGTGGCTTCCCTGGAATTCACAGTTCTCTCCTGGGCAACAAGGAGAGTTGCTGCAGGTAGCCAATCAGCCATTCTTCCTACCCAGATCCAACTGATGCCTGGGTGGCCCTGTGCTGAGAAAAGGGAGGCCCAGGGACACAGCTTCAGAATGGGGGTGACCAAACTACAGTCTAGGGGCTAGTATGGTGGGAACTTGGAGAGGGGAACTGTATAGTTGGAGATCCCAGGAGACAGAAATGAGGCTCAGGTGACAGATGACAACCAGTGTGTAGCCTCTGCAGACGTTTGGTTTGGACTTTGCATAATGACTTTCTACCAGTCACAGACATGTCCAGGACTATCTGAACTGTCTGGGTGGCAAACTGGTCTCCAGTTGTGAACTTCCAGCATTAGTCTCCTTCTCCTGTTCCCACCAAGGCTAAGGTTATGTCCCATTCTTCCTGCCTGTGACCTTGACACCTCCCACAGCCCCAGAATGCACACCAGTGTTTCTGAACTTGGTTCAGAGTAAAAGCAACATCAAATTCAACAAGAAATCACAATTTCACATACATGACCATGGTCCCACATGCATGCAAAGGAGAACCTTTGGACTAGAGACAATGCAGAGGGGGTTGTTTATTATGCGTAGTTTTTCCTAAGGAGTAGAATGAACTCATATTGTATTTGTGAAAAGAACAATTGATTCCAAAATTTAAACATCAGTGTAAATAACTTTAAGACTTTAGATTTGTTGTTTATCTTTGTGTCTAAACACTTGGCACGCCTCAGTGAACAGCAACATGATGCGATCTGATGATGCTCTTGTCTAGAGCAGGGAGACTGAAGTATGGACCACAACAAAGAGCTACAGGAGGCATTCTCTGCTTCTCTTCATTCTGCTGAGGGTGAGGTCACCCCAGAGGCAGCTCAGCGTGATGAGGGGCTGAGGCAGACACCCCCACTCACCCCTCAAAGTGCAAACTCTCCTGACTGCATCCTTCCTTCCTCCCCCCTCTTCCCTGCAGGAGAGAATGCCAGACCTTTCTCCCTTCCCTACAGCTGTGCAGCTGAACTTTTCATTCCCAGGGCACCCAGATATCCCCGCAGGGTAGAGAAGGTGCACCGTGAGTCAGACATTTGTGCCCATAAGTGAATCACTTCACTCCCCAGATTCAGCTTCTACTCAAAGGAATAACCCTGGTGGAATTTCCCATGCTCTGTCAAATACTTGAGGGGTGAGGCTAGGTGTAAAAGTGAATCCTGGGAGTCTTGACAACAAGGGAAATGGGGATTGCCTAAGATTTCTCTCATAGTGGCTGCTGGGTCCAGGTTAGCCATTGGCAGCTAGACTCTGTCTGGGTACCTGAGCCAAACTCGTGGTCCCAAACTGTTCTTGTATGAACACAGGCCCCTCTCAGTCAGGCAGGAACCTGTCAAAAGTCCCACATAGGTGAGACTTGTCACCTCAGATCTCCTGAATGGTTCCTGCCAGCCTCAACTCCAGAAAAAGACCTCCTCAGAGCTCCCCCTTTTCTCTGCCACATGTCAGCCACCTATAAGAATCCTTCTTTGGAGTCCAGAGGCAACCTCCTAGATTCCTGTGTCAGCGCTTCTGCAAGGTCAGAGTTCTCCCTCCTCTCCCCCTCAGTGTCTCTCCACCTCCCTCCTTTCCTTCATCCCTTCCAGTTGTATCCACCCCTCCTCCATCTTGTCCCACCCCTCTTCATCACCTCCTCCCCCTCCCTTTCCTGCCCTGGCCTCCACCCTTCTTCTGTGCAAGATTCCTCCCTACATCCTCCCCTCCCATTCCTGGCTCTACCCTTAGGTGAACTGTGCATCCTAATATTTAGATCCCACTTCTTTCCTTGTTTAGCTGAAGCTCTGATGTCAATTAATCACCCTCATCTACCAGATAGTTCCGGGCAGCCTGACACTTGCTGGATTTTGCTGGTTCCCGCAGGGCTGCCTTATATAACTGGTTCCTGGTCTCCTACCTCCCAACCCCCAGCCCCAAGGAGATCCCATCCCCCGCTGCTGCTCCCAAACCGCTTCCCTGTCCCTCCCCAAGGCCAAGCTGGTGGCTGCTCATCTCTACAATTTTTAGCAGTTTTATAGATATAATTGATGTACAATAAACCTGCATTTCAAGTGTAGTTTGATAGGTTCTGGCTCATGGAGACTCCTTGGAAACCATCACCATCGTCAGCCAAACCAGCACAGCTCTCTCTGTGCCTGTTTCCATCCCTCCTCCTGCCCTTTCCACCCCACTCCCCTGTGCAGCATGTGGAGTTCTCACTTTCTTGCCTATTCAGCCTACCCTTTCTAATCCTCTCTTCACACAGCAGGCTTCTGGCCTCTTATTTCTATGACAGTCAGCCGTCTCTTGGAGGGACCAGCTTTCCGTGGCTGCTTGCCAATCTGGCATCTACAGAGTCTCTCTGGGCTACCCCTCCTATCTCATCTCCTTTGCCACTTTTGAAAATGCAAGCTCTCTTAGAGGAGGTAAACCTTCTGTGCCTCCCCCTACCCCAGCTCCCAGGATAAGGCACCTTCAGAGGCCAGGCTAGAGGCCAAGAGGAGCTGAGGGTTTCTGCATAGACAACTGGCTCTAAGCCAAGGCAATGAACCACTGGGTGGGGGGTTGGGGAGGTGCCGAGCCTGCTTCTTCAGCCCCTCCCAGAGTGTTGCAGCAGCTACAAAGACTGGCCATCAAGGCCAGCCTCCAGGGTGGACTGGATGAAGCAGGAAGCTCCCTGTGGCCTGGGTCCCTGCCCTTTGCCTGACTGGCATTAACAGCCTTTCCAGTTGCTAAAACCTTTCTTGTGTGACCAGAGCCTGGCTCAGTCCCAGGATGTGTTATCAGGATATTTAGTCACAATAGTTCTGTTTGGTTCTAAAATGTGAGGCCACAGGGAAGACCGTTTCAAAGGAGTTCTTCACCCAACCCACCTTTTAAATTAATGCTTAGTACAGTAAGACAAAGAGGAGATTCGGGCAGTGATTGGCCTGTGGTAGCTCTACTAACTGGCCAGCTCAGCCGGTTACGATTACAATGCTACGAACCAGCTGTTCCAAACAGTCATGCTTACAAACAGCTGGGCCAGGAGCCTGTATCCCAGGCCCTGGACCCTCCCCACCTTCATTTTAGTGATTTAACTTTCAATAGCACACCAGGTTCAGGGCTAGATAAACTCTGGGGTGTCCAGGGGTATGCTGCCATGCTGGAGCAGCGCCCCTCCCTACCTCAAGAGCGTCTGGAAAGTGGGAGTCGGGGTTTTGCAGTGTCCAACCACTGAGGGGCTGCTGGTATTAAGTGGATCAGGACCATGCATGAATGATCCATCACATGGCCCGATGATAAGGCCCTAGATGCAACAGTACCTGTGTGAGTAGCCAGGCTTCAAGGTCAGAGGTCTGAATCAATTCAGAGTATATTAGACACTATATAGCCATGACGAAGATGAGTGACACACAACTCTGCCTTCCCAGGGTCCTGATACCACTTTGCTTTTTGGCAAACCAAGGTCACCCCTAGCCTGAATTCTATTCCCTACTCTGCCTTGCACTGGTCACCTTCATCCTGACTTTGTTTGGAATCACCTAGGAGACATACTTGGGGCATGCTGGTGAGGGTGTTTCTAAAGAAGCTTAGCTGAGGAAGGAAGACCCACGCTGCTTGCGTGCAGTGTGATCCCACCGTCTGATGCATGCACGTGTGCGCGTGTGTGAGTATTTGCTTGTGTGCATGCGTGTGATAGTGGTGGTGGAACTCCCAGATTGAATAAAACAGAGAAAGTGAGATAAACACAGCATGCATGTCTCCCTGATTCCTAGCTGTGCCTGCCATCTCACTCTCCTGCCACGGAGTAGCTGCTCCCACTCCCTTCAAACTCTGAGCTGAAAGAAATCCTTCCTTAAGTTGTTTCTGTCAGGCATCTAGTTACAGCAATGTGAGAAGTAAGTAATATTTTCCTCAGCAGCAGGACTGGGGATCAAAAGGAGGGGCCATCTTTTGAGGAAAGACAGAAAGAAAGGGGTGGACCATACTGTCTCTACAGAGTCCAGTAGAGCTCAGCCTTGGGGCAGGTGGACTGTGCAAGTGCAGCTACAGCAGATGTGCAGATGCAGTCCTAAGTGAGAAGTCTAAAAGAGAGTGTGCTTAACCCAGGTTGGGCTCACTCAGCTTGAAACAGTGGGTGGGAGATCCTTTCTGCTCATACCTGTCTGGAAGCCAGGGCTCACCTATGCAGGAAGGTAGGTTTCTAAAGACTGAATGACCAAGGATGTCACACGAAGGGAGAGAACCAGCTACCCAGGTATGGTAGGAGACTTGACAGCAGTTACTTCGAGCTCAGCTAAACATCCTGACAAATGCATGCTGAGCCCACACTTGCTCTGTGTGCCCTCTCTTGTCTGGGAGCACCTACGGCTCCGACCTCCCTGTGCCTCAGTTTCCTCATCCCGGAACTGGCCAGTAATAGCTCATTGAGACTGTTAAATGAATTAACACATGTAAGTGGTAAAGACCAGAGCCTGGCAGTAAGTAAATGTTCACTAATGGTTATTGATATGGAAGATCAAAGCATGGGTGAGCTCGGAAGATACGTCCTTTCCAACGTGAGAAAAGTTGCAAGTGTAAGAGTTATTGTGAAGGAAAATAACCATTGTAAGCTATTGATTATACGTTGAAATGATATTTTGGACATATCGGTTTAAGTAAAATAAGTGAATTTATCTGTTTATTCTTATTTCTTTTGTGACTACTGGCATATTTGGGGTCTCGTTCTTTCTTGTGAACAACACTGGCCCAGGTCAGTAAAGAGGAGTAAACAGATCACCCAGATCTCGGATGCTCACCTGATAAGGCTAAGCATGGAATCGGGTGCTGAGCAGGTGGGCTGGAAGATGGTGGCCTTTGGAGGGCTGAGAAAGATTGGTGGGGAGGAACGTTGGGTTCATTAAGAAGGTAAGGGGAGGGCTCAGAGAGTCCAGGACCTACGGGGCATCTGCTCCCTGGACGCATCTAAGGCAGCAAAAAACAAGCCTGTAGGGACAAGAACACTGTATGCAAAGATTAGGGGACAGATCATAATGCTCTGCGGTGGTGGACTAGAAAGCCAGAACACTCAGGACCACTGACCTTCCTTAGTGCACAGCAGGGACTTGGGTAGTGCTTCCAGTCCTCCAGCCCTCTAGGCTGGGCCCTTCTCCCACAGCCTCCTCCGCCTAAGGCTCCAGCTTGATTTGCGACCTTGTTTTCCAAAGGCAAGCCCAATTCCCCTCCCCCTCATTCCCCACAGAGTTGCTTCCGCCTCCATTACCAAAGCTTGTGACAAGAAATGCAGCCCCCTTATTAAAATAATGTAATGTCTAACTAAAATAGAAACCCCAGATAACAGTTTTTGATGTTTTAATGACTGGGCTCATTAGACAGACTTCCCACTTAAAGTGTCTGTCTAGCAATTAAGGCTAAAAAATCATAAATGATGACCACACCTTTTGTGGCTTAATGGTTACTCTGAAGGCTGGTCTTATTATCTCGGTGATACAGTCTGTGATAAAGAAGAATTTAAGATACTCTCCCAAGATTTATTTTCCCATTAGCAAGCTGGAGGAGGAAGGTTAAGAGTACTCTTAAGGTCAGAACTGGAAGGGAGCGAGTGAATAATAAGATGCCTCGAATTCTCTTCCAGCAAGTCAGCCTCCTCCTCCTCAACCCACGGGGAGGTCCCTCTCACTGAGGGGGTTTAACTTTTGCCTGTCACAGGAAAGTCTGTGAATTGTTACTCCAAGTGACCCTGAGCAGTTTATTTAGCTAATTGTCAAGCACGCGGGCTGAACTGTAGAATCACCTTCTTCCACATAAATGATTTCCAACACTAATCTGCTGACGCTGGCGGAACAGCGGGAAAGGGAGCACTTGATGAGAAAAACCTGGGAGACCAACTCCCCCAAACCGGTGTCCCAGGGGGAGTGTGCTGATGGACAGAGTGTGGAAAGGCACAAGGGAATTGTCCTGCCAAGTGTGTGTGTGTGTGTGTGTGTGTGTGAGACTGTGTGTGTGTGACTGTGTGTGTCTGTGATGTGTCTGTGTGTGTGTCTGTGATGTATATGTGTTTGTATATGTGTGTGTCTTATGTGTCAGTGTGTGTGATTATGTGTGTCTGTATGTGTGTCTGTGTATCTGTATGTGTGACTATATGTGTGTGTATGTGTGTGTGTGACTGTGTGACTCTGTGTGTGTGTGTATACATGCATGTATGTGTGCAGGTCCTTTTCCTAGGATGTTACTGGGCTTTACCTTTTGAAAGACACTTGTCAGAGGAACCAGCCAGTAATACCTGACCTCTCTCCCTACCCTGCCCTGCCCTGCAGAGAAGCACTTAGGTGGGAATGCCCTATGAGCTTAATGTTAGGAATACAGTAAAGTCATCAGCGGTGACCAGTCTCTCAGCTGAATCTGTCACTCTGAAACCTCTCCTGAGGGGCAGACAGGCAGGCAGGAGTGGGACTTCTCAAAGATAATGAGGGGAAGTGAAATTGAGAGCTGGCCTCGTTTGAGACCAGAATGGAAGCCCACTTAAATGCTGTGTAGGAGATGGTCTCCTTTGGACTAGCTCTAGTTGTGCATTGCTAGAGATAGCCTACGGGGAAGGTAGACCACTAGAGATGTGTGACTTTAATACCTCTGATTGCACACATAGTATTTACTTATTAAGTGTCTCCTAGGTGGCAGGCACAAGGATAAATTATGTGAAAGGTGAGACAGCAAATCTCAGATTTACTTTTCTTAGGAGAACACAGATACCTTGTCCTAAAAACCGTTTACTAGAATGCAATTGTAGGTACTCAGTTATTCTTGGCAACAGTCCTATGCAAAGGATATTGTTAAAAATGCCATTTTACTGACGAGGCAGCTGAGGTAGGGTGTAACCAGGTGTTTTGGGATGCCAGGGGAAATAACGCCTTATCCAAGGGGCTTGGGCAAAACAGAATGCTCCCGGCTATGGAAAGCAATGATCCAATCCATCAAGGCTAGATTCAGCTACCAGGGCACCAGGCTCGGGGTTCTGGTGTGTCTGCCTCCCAACTCTGCTTTACACGTGGAATGATAGCATCAGAGACAACCTCCCAGCCTCTCCCAATCAAGTCCAGCAGGGGAAAACAAAACAAAACATGTGTTGTTTAAAACCAAGCCTGGAGGGGGGGGGGGTAGCTGTGGTTCAGCCTGATTGGCTATTTTAGGCCACGTGTCTGTCACTAAACCCAGTCACGTGCCTCACCCTAGAACCCGGTAAGGAATCCTTCACACCCTATAGTTTCTCAAAACAAAACCAGGAGCTAAGAATAAAGAAGCGCAATGGATTCTGGGTAGTCAAAAGTCAGCCTCGCTAGAGAAGGAGCACTCCTTACAGAGCCAAGCCTGGAAATCCGAGACTGTAGGAACGGCTTGGCTCCTCCCCAAGCCCCACAGAAACTGGGAAGCAGAGAAAGAATCAGCAATGAATCTCTGGCCAAGCCAACTCCAGCATTTGTTTAGTATCCCTTTTTTAAACGGATCATTCTAGAATCTAGATTCCCAAACAACACTAAGAAAATATTCCAGGATCTGGAGTCGGCTTGTTAAAATGTGGTTAAGAGACATTGAGATGAGTACTGGACTTATTCCCAAACAATGCAGTGACCGACACTGGCTCCCGGTATCTTCCTCGGCCCTGAACTGCACCCTGTCCATCACTGAAGTCCACACTTAGCAGGACCCATCAGAGTGAATCTGGTGTCCTCTTCTGTCCTCTCAGTCACTATAGATGCGGTACTTTATGGAGGTTTTTGTTTGGTTTTGCAAGTAGATTTTTAACTTGCCTGCTAACTTAACTCAATTGGTAGTGACTGCCAGATGTAGGATTCTGAGGCTTAGCAGGACAACTGCTGTGATTGATTAGTGATGCCTGCTGAGAGCCAGGGTGATGACACATGTATTGTATTCCTTAAGAAGCTTTTCTCTGCAAGTATAGAGCACCGGACTCAACCCAGCTTAAGCTGAAAATGCCATTTATTATACGGACACAGAGGTTTGTTATGGGTCTTAAAAGCAGGAAATTCACCGAACGGGGGGGGGGGGGGGGGGGGGGGGGGTCTCAAGAGACGAACCAGGAAAGCCTGGTGACCAATTATTTCCTCAACATGCTCAGGGCCTTATACTCCTGGTTTCTTCGCCCTTTCCTCTCTATAGATGATGCTTTCATGTTTTTCCTTGCATGTGGGAGAACATACAGGTATTTGAAACCAGATGGGTAGAAGTCTTAGCTGGCCTTATCCTTCTCTGAGTAATCAACCCAGGTATTAAATAAGGCTAATTGACAAGGAATGAACACTTCATCAGGAGAGAGGGAACTGAAAAAGAGAGCTGTATTAGCTACTTCCCTGTCACTGTGATAAAGAACAACTTAGAGAAAAGCATGATTATTTTGGCCTGTGGTTTCAGAGGGAGAGAGTCCATAACAGCTGGGAGGTACAGATATGGGTGGCAGGGCCGGGAAGCAGAGAGATCACCTCTCAGCTATGCACAGGAAGTGGAGAGTGAGACCAGGAAGTGGCTGTAGATTCTCAAATCCTGCCTGCAGTGATGTACTTCCTCCAGCAAGGCTGTACCTCCCAAAGGTCCCATAGCTTCTCCAAACATCACTACTCGCTGGCGACCAGGTGTTCAAATACATGAGCCTAAGTGGGACATTTCTCATACAAACCACAAGAGCCAGCAGGGAGTGGATGGCCCGACAGGAGACTCCCTTGTGCATAGTCTGTGTATTTGCTGCCCATTCCTTGGTAATAGCGTGGCAGAAAGGCTAAGCCATGAAGTAGGTGAAGATGGTAGCAGGGACCAAAACAAAAACAGCTCAGGTCCTAGGAAGGACTTAGAGTCTAGTAGAGGGATGTGGCTCATACCCAACATGCAGTTTGATAACTGCTAAGAAATTACTGACGCTGGTGTGGGGGCTCACCGAGTTAACCTAGTCATCTTTTCTCTTCTCTGCGCCCCTCCCCCATTCCTCTCCCACCACACACAAGATTAGGTGATATTTATTCACAAGCTTCACAGTCATGATACAATTCAGACCTTTGACCACAGGTGGTCACCGGTCACTTCTCCACCCCCCTACAGCAAGTGCAGCAGTATAGTGTATACCATAAGCAGCAGCTTGGAGTATAGCACCTGAGTGACATCAGCTGGCCCCAGCCCACTCTGCCATCTCCTGTCAAACACTGTCCTGTGGGTCTGTGTTCCACCCCGCCACTGAGATGCTGGGCACAGCCATTGGGGAGGTGAAATGTGGGGAGTGCTTGACTGTGTTTCCCTGTGCCATCGGGTGCTGGGCTTTAGGAAAGCACAGAGACATCACTCAGGCGGTGGGAGCATGCAGTCTAAGGTGTGGGAAGCTGAAGATGGGGTTCTGTGACCCCTGGGCACCCAGTCACACTGGGGTACTATACAGAGAAGTCAGGAATGAAGTGTCTGATATCCACGGGCCCACAATGAGGCCGGGACCAGGGTTGGTAGGAATTCTGGCTTAGCTCATCAGTGAATATCCTTAGCTTAGTGGTGGTTGGTTAGAGGTGCAAAGAGACCTTCTACAGGAGATTTAGGCCTTCTCCATGCTCTGTAGATGAAGGCCTTCTCTATGCTCTCCATGGCGGTTCTTGGTGAAAGAGATAGTCCTTGGTTCCAAACTGTTCATTGGTTCTTCATCATGGAACATGCATACTTACTATACCAACTTCTTAGGGTGGACCTAAGATTAAATACCTTTGCAGGGAGGAATGTCCAGGAAAGGGAGCTTATTGGCTAAACCCTCAGGGCCTCTAGGTCCCTCATGAGCATGGAGAACTCTGTTCTGGGCCACATGACCAACATGGAGAGTGTGGTGCGAGTTCCAGCCCAGGAATCTGGGAGGGAGCAGGGAGACACCCACTATCTCAGGTATGTACCTGAGTTTCCAGGGTCTCAGACCTGATCTACCTTACCAAGTTTCCTGGCATGATCCACTGTCCCACACTGTCCCATCCTGATCATCGTATGGAAAGAAAATGACACTAAGTATGAGGCTGTGCAGGGACATGGGAAGTCACCAGTGCCCACGTGCCCACAGAAGCCTCATTTCGAAGGGTCTTGCCCAGGGAGCATATTTGCCACCTGGGACTTGTGCCCTGAGCAATTCAGAGAGCTTTCATTCAAAGTCACCTGGGGAGTGGGGGTGGGGTGTTGGGAGATGGCTTCATGCGGAAATCACTTGCTCTTGCAGGTAAGAATCAGATCAAAACCCAGGTTAAAGCTGAGCAGTCATAGGAGTAGCCTGCAATCTCAGCACTCAGGAGACAGCAGACTCCAGGGGCAAGATGGGCATCTGGAACTGGAGAGCTCTAGGTTTGGAGAGAGACTGTGTCTAAGTAAATAAAGTAGAGAGCAATAGGAGAAGACACTCAAGTCAACTTAAGGCCTACACACACATGCATGCAGGCTTGCACACATAAGCACTGGCACACTTGAAACAAGTGTACACACACACACACACACACACACACACACACACATCTTCCAAAGGCAGGTACACTGGGACACATCTGTAATCCTAGCACTTGGGAGCCTCAGGTGTGGGGGGATCGGGGATCTAGAGTCTGAAATCAGCCTTGGCTCCACAGAGAGACCCTGCCTCAAAAACAGACCCTCCCTGTTCAGGGGAAATCAATTCCTTTTGCTCCTCTTTCTTTCACACTTGCTCTTAGGACAAAAAACTGTCACCTCCCTGGCTTTCCAACTTTTCCCCCAGAGGTTTGTAACTGGCCCTTTCTTCCTTTATTTTCCTGATAAAAGGTGACCATGTATATCTTCCCTAACTAAAGGAGCCGTCTATAAAAAAGATAGCGGGTACTCATGGGACCAGGAACATGTGCCCGGGTCGAGACAGAGCTCCCAGTACTGAAGGGCAGTGGTGGGTGTTTCTATTCTTGAAGCGAGGGTGGGTACTTCCTTGAGCTACCTCAGTGACACACAGTCTGCCCAGGGAAAGAGCTCCATAGCCACTTACCCACTGGAAGCCATGGGATTCCCCCCTCTGGCTCCTCAATAGGAAGCAAGGGCGGGAGCCAGCTGTCAGCCCTGCAGCTGTGGACTGTAGGACTCCTTGGTGTAGCTTGGTCATTCATCCTTCCACTCCCTCACCAGATGATCGTTGTTATGTTCCCTGCTCCAGGGCTGCCCTGCCAGGCTAGTCTGAGCATCCTGCCTCCATCAGCTTCTGCCATTAGACCTCTGGCGGGATGAGGATGCAGGTCTATACATGGCTTTACATCCACAGATCTTCTCAATGAGATGACCACATTGTGCTTGCCAGGGAAGTACCTCCAATACCCATGATCACTCCATGACTGCTGTTCCCTTCCAGACTTCAGCATGTACCTGAGGCCTTATGCAGATGAGCAGCTTTTGGGGAGCACAGAGGACATCTGTTACATCCCATCGCCAGCTAAAGTTAAAATCTAGTCAGTACAAGTGTGTGTGTGTGTCTGTGTGTGTGTGTGTGTGTGTGTGTGTGTCTGTCTGTCTGCCTGTGAGAGAGGGGATGAGGGGAAGAGAGAGAGATTTTTACACCACACTCACCTGCCCCAGAGAAAGCAAGATCATCCAGAAGTGCCTCACAGGCTGAAATCTATGAAGTGCAGTGGAAAATGCCCTTACTTCCTCCCAAGCAGGGCAGCTGACGCTGCTGGCTTAGCCTTTAATCACCTTGACTGCGGGTTCCCTAGAGCCGTATCCAGGTGGAGGCATTCTGCGCCATGCTCCTTTCCTCATTTCAGGGTGTTCAATTTTAATGAAACACATATGAGGTCAGGGAACAGAAGCCACTTACGAAGTAACTGCATATGCAAACCACTGCATAAGCCACTGCAACTGGAAATGCAGTAAAATCTTGATTAAGCACCCCCGAGTACCCAGACCTCCGATATAGACCTGTGATTTAGTTCTTATAGAATTCTGCTTTTTGGGGAGCAGATATATGAAGGATAAAAAAGGGTGTATCTCCCCTCAGGATTTTTTTTTTCTTTTTAGAACTGGGAACCCCCAGTATACAGAACTCTCAAACCTAGGACCTTACACCATAAGCAAGTGCTCTATAACCAAGCTCGATCCCCAGCCCCTTTAAAATATGTATTTACTCTCTCACAGCACTCCCAACTGTGGCCCTTCCCCATTCCAGGCCATGGCCATCTCTGGAGTACAGAGCAGAGAGAATAAAGCAGGTGTGGCAAAGCCTACAGGCTGCAAGGCTCACCCGAAGCCCAGATGTTGACTCGAGACTCTCCAGGGCCGCTTATCTGCTACACTACAACTTTCAGTTTGTAGTTGGCCAGAACAAGCAGAGATAGGAACAATGAACCCAGAAGGTGGATAGCTTGGGCAGTCATGTGACTGTGGCTATGCAGAGGGTCACTAGGGCCAGAGCACTGGCATTCTCAGTCCAAGACATCTTCTGGGCCTTTGTCTATAGCAGAGACAAGACACATGGGTGCCATCGAGCAGACCCCACCACAGCTGACTCCTCAGAACTGAATGTATGTGTGTTCCCTTGAAAAAGGGCTTGCTTTGGGGGCTCCAACTGAGTAAGAGAAGCTTAATGTTTTATATATAAGGAGAAAGAAATGAGAAAATATACATGATGTTGCCAGTGTAAAATGTATCTTTAAATTTGAAAACAGGGTCTCACTAAGTTGTCCAGGCTGGCCTTGAACATTGTAGCTCAGGTTTTGAGCTTGCTGTCCTCCCGTCTCAGCTTCCCAGGTAGCTCTGATCAGAGGTTAATGGCAGCAAGGCCAGCTCATCTTAGGTTTGAAAAAAAAAACTATTTCTTTAGTCTGCCTGGTTCTAACTCAATCATCTATTCTGTCCCTTGCTTTCTTCCTCACCACTGGACAGCATGCGGGATGGAGAGTGACAGCCTGGTACGCAGTGTCAGTTTGGTTTCCTCCCGTCACAGAAGAGGGAGAGGTGCAGACAGTTGTTCAAAGACACAGCTGTGGCCACAGGCTGCAATGCCTGTAGGACGCTAAGCTAGTCAAATGCTCCAGCTGTTGCGTGTGGCCACCCCCATACTTGGCTGCATCATTGTAGGAGAGCTGTACAGCCTTTGAGTGCTGTGACTACTGACATAAATGACCAGGTCTGGTGAGTGTGGCTAGTCATATATATTTGTTTAATGTGTAGTGTGTTTTGCCTGCATAAATATGAATGCACCACTCTCCTGGACAGGGGCTCAAACTGAGTGCAATGTCATTTAAATCAGCTACACTCAGAGATGGAGAGATGGTCAGCAGAAAGCACTTGTTGCCCTTGCAGAGGACGGGAGTTTGATTCCCAGCACCCACATGGCAGCTCACAAGTGTCTGTGATTCCATTTCCAGAGGATCTATCACCCTCTTCTGGTCTCCGCAGGCACCAGACACACACCTGTGTACAGACATGCACACAGGCAAAGCACTTACACACATAAAATAAGTAAATCTTAATTAGCCACATTTGCCAGTCATGCTGATGTATGCTGGTAGGCCCAGCATTGAAGGCAGAATAGTTATAGTGAGTTCAAGGCCAGTCTGGGTTACACTGTAAGGCTGTGTCTCAAAAAAACAGAATCAGGAACAGACTAAGTGGACTGACTAGCTAGGACTCTTTGGACTTGGGTTATCATAAATGAGCAGCCTATTGATCTTAAATTCTTCTTTCAAAATTTGAGAAGTCATCTGGAAGCACCTCCTGGTAGGGACCTTCCTGGGGGCAATTTGCCGCTGCCTCCTTCCTGAGCTTTGTACTCTCCTCTGACTCGGCTCTGGCCTACTTTCTCCTCCTCCCTTCCCCAGGCTCAGCTCTATAGCCATTCACATCATAGTCAGGGAGCTCCAAGAACACAGCCCGCACCCGACTCCAGCCTCAAATATTCACTTTTCCCTGCCGAGTGTCTTAAATTCCACTCTGAGTCATTTTGGGCTTTTTGGATTTCAGAAGATCTGGGGCAGGCCTGTGCCTGTTGCCCCTGGATACCCTCACATTTTCCCCTGCTCTGTAGCCTGGGGAACCTTCCCTCCAGCAGGACAGCCCTTGCCAGTGGGCTTCTTGCTCAGTTCATCCAATAGGAGGAGGACAGGAGAAAGAGGAGACTGAATAGCAACAGGCCTAGAAAGTGAGGCACCATCGGACATCCAACTCAGTGTTCAGTGGAGACTGGCTGTATTCTGTAAGCTTTTCCTTAGCTGGTAATACCCTGCAAAATCTGAGGAAGTCAGCCTTTGCCTGCTTGGTCAGAATCCACAGTGGCCCATCCCAAAGTGTCACTTAAATCAAGGATCAGAAGCCCAAACTAACCAGGGGTAGTGGTGCACATCTTTAATCCCAGCACTAGGAAGGCAGAAACAGATAGATCTCTGTGAGTTCAAGGCCAGCCAGAGCTACATGGTGAGACCTTGTCTCAAAACAAAACAAAGCAAAACACAAAACCAAAGCTACCTGGTGGAACATGCCTGTAATGAAGCAAAAGTAGAAAAATCTTGAGTTTGAGACCAGCCTGGGCTACATGATGAGACCCCATTTCAAAAATACAAAACAGAAATCAAAGCTACCCCACCACCTCACACAGCTTATTTAACAGAGCTGGTACGTGTAGATCTCGCCATCAGTCTTTGAGGTGACTCAAGATCTATCATGTGTATATAGATAGAGTGGGGTACCTCACTGTTGTTCTTGCATGAACTTCCATTAAGAAATCTTCAGTGGCCGGGCAGTGGTGGTGCACGCCTTTAATCCCAGCACTCGGGAGGCAGAGGTAGGTGGATTTCTAAGTTCGAGGCCAGCCTGGTCTACAGAGTGAGTTCCAGGACAGCCAGGGCTACACAGAGAAACCCTGTCTCGAAAAACCATAAAAAAAAATCTTCAGTGGTTTCTAGAATGGATTTGTTGGAATGATGTATGAACCTTAAGGCATATACGAAGCATATTTAAGAGAAAAATCCTTCCAGGTTTCTAGTTTGCTTCCCCATATTTTATTATCTCGTATATTTTAAATATTTAAATAATATTTAAATAATATTATCTCATATATTTAAATGATTCTAAATAATTTAATAAATTTAAATAATAATAAGTAAGTAAGTAAAATACTTTATTACCTCGACGGTATCTGTTAGTAGCTCAGCTTTGAGTGTGGCTACTTAGTTTGCATAAAAACTTCAACCTCCCTCCTCTGAGCGCTTTATCTATTAACATTGTGAAATCGGTAAGCTAACAGAACAGCGAACATGGACAGGCCTGGTTCAGCTTTGCTCCTTACCAGGCACGGAGTTCAGCCAATGGCTGCAAGTGCCTAAGCAAACTCAGCAGCTTCTGGCATCCAAAATCTGTTCAGTGGGTTTGTACAAGACAAGGCAGAAATAGCTAGTGCCACTAGTCCAGCAAGTCCGGGGGGCGGGGGGGGGGGGGACAGGTCTCCTGTAACTCAGCCAGGGCTCTGGCTGGTGACTTGAGCCCCCTTTAGAAAAATGAGCATGGAGCTGATTGGGTGCATGGCTCTCTCATTACTTCAGCACTGGTGTGTTAGTGATTCCACAGTGACTCCTCCTGTCACCCTTAAATGATTGACAGCCACATCTGCCTCTTTGCTAAGGCTTCCTTCTTCCTGTAGCCATTGTACCGCTTTGCAACCGGAGGCCTGCAAGACTTGGAGGCCAAGGCAAGCACTGGCTTAGTGTGGACATCTGAGCCCTAGAGTATACAAAGAGGGACAAACGGAGGTCACCAAGCTGCTTCTGAAGATCTCTTTGGGTTTCCTGAAGTTCCTCAGTGGAGGTGATAGCAGAGTCCACCTGTACAGACTGAATGGGGACACTAAGGGGAAATGTCATCGGAGTCTTGTTTGGAAGGTTTGGCCTGCGCCAGCCAGACCCTGTGCTGGAACTGACCTGAATGGCTCCTCCCTAAGGAAGGCCATACAGGCTTCAACTGGGACACCTATGAACTACCACAGTGACCCACATAGCATGATAATGGGAATGTGTAGTAATGGCACACACACCTTTCTAGTAACCACCAGCTCTACAATGGAACATAAGACCTGCTCAGCA
This sequence comes from Rhynchomys soricoides, assembly GCA_019843965.1. NCBI lineage: Eukaryota > Metazoa > Chordata > Mammalia > Rodentia > Muridae > Rhynchomys > Rhynchomys soricoides. Next base: position 212,198 of record JADRCH010000015.1, on the reverse strand, counting down.
AGAGGAAAAGCAGTCTGCTAGTGTAAATCTAACCAGCTACCCAGGGCTAACAAAGTCATGGCTCCATCCCACAGGGTGGAGCGGTACCAGTACTGGCAGATGGGTAGATAATAGAGAGAAGGCTGTCACTCTGCCTTGGGGAAGGCATGCATGGGTAGGAAACATCCACTCACAGCCAATGATCTAGTTATTGGCCTTTTGGGAAAGGAAGGCCTGGAAGGGACCGTGGAGATGGAAGGCTAGGGAGCCAGGCTAGGCTCTGCAGAGCATTCCCAGTCTCAGCCTCTCTCCAGCCCCCCCCCCCAGCTCTATGTCTTCTAATTTCCACTTTGAGGCTTCTCCCTGAGCATGCTTAACCCATCTAGGGCCTGTCTATGAGGCTAGTTCAATGTGACTCACGTGCGTGGAGATTGTGACCATTCGGGAAAGTTCAGGCTGATGCTTGGGACCTTGTAGATCCATTACAAAGATTAGTCTTTGATCCAGTCAAGACTGCTCAGGATGAGTCATCAAAACCAAAGCCAGATGTGGATTGCTACTGTTGAGCACACACTCCATTTCCTGCCTCTTGGCCCTCACACTTTTTATCAGTCTGCAGCACCAGCCATCCATGGGACTGGCTTTGAGCATGCTGCTGCCATCTTGCCTTCAGCTTTTATGACCTGAGAAAACCCAGAGACATGTCCTTCCTCTCACATTTTGTCTGGGAGGCGTGGGGGAGGGGATGCAGAGCAGGGTGGTGTTCTCAGCACTCTCTGGGCACCAGCTGTTGGCCAAGGGTCAAGGGTCAACAGTAAAGCCTGGGAGGATCTCTGAAATAAAACAGGGAAGGGAGGGAGGACTCTGTGCAAACCTGTTCCAGGTTTTTGTCACAGAATGAGATGAGTAAAGAATTAGAAATTTGTTTCAAAGCACAACTGTGCACTCAAGACTTGAGTGTGGATCTCTAGAGTAAGTGTGTCACCAGGAATCTGGATAGCTCATTTTATGGGTGACCTGAGCAGAGGGGGAGGATTACTCATGGATAGAGGCAGGGAAAACAAGGGGAATTCCGAGAGTGAATCAAAATTTTCCTAGAAGCATTTATTCCCCTTTTCTGTCCTTACATAGGGCTTTTGGGTGTGACATGGCATCAGCTTCCTGATGGCAGCAGTCAATCTTATAAATGACATGGAGATGCCATTGTAATGAAGCAAGGGACAGTTGGCCCTCTTAGTGGCAGGGTGATCTGGTTCCTTTACTGCTTGAATGATCACGTGCTTCAACTGTCAGCCTCCAACCACGGTTTAATTTAGTTATCTCTTTAGACCTGTGCAGCTCCCCCAGGCTTGGGAATGCCCATCTACCCACTCAGTTTGCTGCCCACATTTGGGCTCAGTGCTGAATCATGGGACCATTCTTGAGAGTCTTGTGAAGAGGGGAGCACCTACCTTGCAGAGCTCTCAGATTGTGACTCTCATTCCTAGCGGATCAGAAGACTTGCCCTGGGAATATTTTAAACCATGCCCTGGCCTCTAGACCTTACTTCAGAAGAGTCTGATTCATTGGACAGGTTGATAGGTCTTGTTTTAATTTAGGGGTTTTAGTTTGCTTGCATTTACTTTTCTGTAGTGAAGATGAAGCATTTAGGACAAAACCTTATCACCTTCGTACCCCAGATATGACCCTTAAAGGGACAGCACCTGCCCAATCTGAGCTAACAGAAACATGAAGCCCCACTCCATTACCCAGTCAAAGTGCAAGTAGTGAGGTTGTCAGGGATGGGTATTTGCAGTCTCCTCTGCATGAGTCAAAGTCATCTGGGGGAGTCAGGTCATGCAGATTTCTGAGCTCTCATCTCTGAACCTGGCTCTTAAGTCTGGACGGGGGAAGGGAGCCTAGATAAATCAGCATCCAGATGATTCTAATGAGTTGGAATAATGGATTTAAAGCATGTGTTTTTTTCACTCTGTGATTGGCAAATAGGGCTCGATGGAGGTTGGGTTTACCATCAGGTGAACTCTGTTTTCAATCCATTGCTCTTGCATCCATATATTTTCTACTGAGACTGCTCTTGCCAGCCCAGACATATCCCTTGGCCTGGCATTGATGAAGTTCCATCATCATCATCATCATCATCATCATCATCATCATCATCATCATCATCTCCTCCTCGTTTTTTCTTCTTAGATACAGGATCACATTCTGTAGCTTTGTAATTCACTATGTTGCCTAGGCTACCCTACAACTCATAGTAGTCCCCCTGCCTCAGCTGCCGAAATGCTAGGATTAAGGACATGAGTCAACACACCTAGTTATCCAGGCCTTTAGCTGCCTGAAAGTTATCTGTCCCTAAGTGTTCTATCTTCCAAGGCCACTTTTTCTGGCAGCTCAAAGTCAGAACAATGTGTTCCTACTTCAAGCTCAGGAAGGACCAGTTTAGGATTGTATCATTCACTTGGTGGAAGCTGGAGAGTATAAGGCCCGTAAATCACAGGGTAGGGTGTGGGCCTATGGGGCAGATGGGGACATACAGTGTGCAGAGCCTGGCCCCTTTTCCTGGACATGGATTCTTTGAGCGCTGTTAGAGAGTGAAGCCACAAAAAGTCACAGGTTACAACGCTGTGTCTTTCCTGTGACCATTTCTCCCTTCCTGTCTTAGTCACTGTTCTATCGCTGTGAAGAGACAACATGACCAAGGCAATTGTTACAAGAGACGACATTTCATTGGGGACTTGCCTACTGCTTCAGAGGTTAGTCCCTTATCATCATAGTGGGGAGCATGGCAGCATACAGGCAGGTATGGTCTTGGAGCTGAGAGCTTTATATCCTGATCTGCAGGCAGACGACAGAGAGAGAGAGAGGGGGGGGGGGGAGAAAGGAAGGCATGGGGTTTTGAAACCTCAGAGCTCATGCCTCGGTGACACACCTCCTCCAACAAAGCCACACCTTTTTAATCCTTTCAAAGAGCTTCACTCCCTGATCACCAAACATTCAAATATATGAGCCTACGGAGGCCATTCTTATCCAAACTACCTCACTTCCTAAGAGTCATCCCTTCAGCCTTTGCTCAGATCATTTCCATCAGTCCCTGACTGGAGGTGGATTTCAGAGTAAAGCCTTGCTGAGGATGCCGATGGCAACCATCTCACAGACTGATATATTTTCAGATTCATATAAATCTATGGTTTAGGTATCTTCAAAAAGTACCGCTTAAAATACAGAAGGGAAAGAATAAAGTAATGTGGGGGAAATTTAAAGCTGTTTTGGAAGAATCGAGGAAAACCTGGGAAAGCATACGGGTACGCTGGGACTCATCAGTCACTGAGCCAGGGTCCCGTGTCAGCAAGTGCCAGGCAGTGTCACAGTTTATGGCACTGTGAGTAAAATCCAAGAAGGGGCAGAGTTATGGGGATAAAAACACAGGCTACTGTGGGTGTGAACGATCTGTAGTCTCTGCTTCAGGGTCAGCAAGGAGGCATGATGTCCACTCTTTCCCTTGGAGTAACCATCACAGAGAAAAGCCAGTGTCTACCCGTGGTCTGAACATACTGGAACATTCTAAACCTTCTTGCTTTTAAGAATTAAAGTATGCTCTTTGCCTTTGGGTTCCAGACCTGGGAGCATAGAGGGGTCCTCATAACTAAGTCCAGGCTGAGGGGCCAGCACCAGGAGACCCCAGGTTGGCCCCATCTTCTTCCACTAGGTACTTGATAATCCTAGCTGGGTACCTTAATATTTCTAACCCTCTCTTTATTCTTATCTGAAAAGGGGGGATAATTTGAGGGAGGTTTTTTTTTTTTTTTCCAGAATAGTCAGGAGGAGCTCTTGAGAAAACACGTTAACACGTTAGTGCTATGCCTCGTATGGAGGTGGCACGTAACAACTGGAGATTATCGTTACATTATTGTTTGAAAAAATGGGGATAACAACACACACTCCAACACAGTTGTGAGTGTTAAACAAGATGGGAAATGTGTGTGTGCGGAGTTTAAAACGTGTTGCGTTGGTCTCCGGTCTCCTGGACTCCTGGGATAGTAGAGGAAAAGCTGTCGCACCTAGCTTCTGGAGCTCAGTTCCAGCTCTGTCTCTCTGTATGATCATCAGTACCCCCCCACACACACACTTTTTAAAATCGATTTTATGTGTCCAGATGTTTTGCCTGCATGTATGTCTATGATGCACCAAGTGCATGAACGGCCTGCAGAGGCAAGAAGACAGTGTTGGATCCTCTGGAACTGGACTTGCAAATGGTTGTTAGCAATGGTGTGTGCTGGGAGCCCATGTGATCTACAAGAGCAGAAAATATTCTTTGTTAATGAACCATCTCTCCAGCCCCCTTAGTCTCTCAGTCTCTCTCTCTCTCTCTCTCTCTCTCTCTCTCTCTCTCTCTCTCTCTTTACTTATTTATTTTATGTATACGAGTACACTGTAGCTGTCTTCAGATACACCAGAAGAGGGCATCAGATCCCATTACAGATGGTTGTGAACCACCATGTGGTTGCTGGGATTTGAACTCAGGACCTCTGGAAGAGCAGTCAGTACTTTTAACCGCTGAGCCATCTCTCTAGCCCCCTTAGTCTATTTCTTAATCAAGCTTTATCTCATGGTATCTGCTCTGTGAAGTCATTGTGAGGGTTAATGAGAAAGCATCATTGGAACAGGGCTGGACACTGTCTAGTAGCTCAACAAGAGCATGCTTGCTGTGACTCCCATGTACTGGGCAGCAATGAGAGTTTTTTAAGTGACAGTTAAATGATAAGCTGGGGCATTTTCCTATGTCATGAGGGGACCCACTGAGTGTGAGCAAGAGCGAAACAATCCAAGTCTGTGGCTTGGGGAAATGAGTCAGTTGGCACTGTAAAGAGCAGAGAGGTATGGGGACAGAGAGGAGGCACCCACTGTCCCCTCTGCATGATCTAGACCACAGACCTGTTCCCCTTCAAGACCCATTGGTGCATGTGGAGGCAGGAAGGAGGGACCACTAAGGGTCCTGGACATTCCTAAAGACTGACAGTAGAGCTGTCTGGGCAATCAGTTTCCTTGAAGATGGCTGCCGCTAGGAAGTAGTAGCAGCTGATGTCCTCAGAGCCCTCCCCAGGCAGACACTGTTCTGGTGCTCACACTGTTAACCCTGAGATGTTGCATTTATTCTTCTCAGGCAACATAGGGGAAGCCTGAGGCCCCTGAGGGTTGGGCCTGTGCTCAACCACACAGCTTATCAGCTATAAAGTAGGGTGCAAACCGTGGTCTGAGATCACCTTCCTCATTCCCTGTCAGTTCATGCCAGTCTGGCAGTACAAACATATCTGTGATAGATTTCCTTGGTGGGAAAATCCTGCAGGGAGAGATGATGCCTCTGTGGGCTTGCACAGGAGGCTAAGCATGCTTGGGTAGGGGGCTTTCTCCTTCCACCTCCTCTTTTCTCTCTTTAGTAGTCCCCTTTCCACCAAGTTCTTAGAGAGGGCTCACATTCTTCATTTCACCCCAAAAGTCCCAGCAGAGGATGACTAGCAGGAGGCCCTTGAGCTTAGCTGGGTTGATTAGAATGAACCTCCCTGTCCTCAGATGCTCTTGACTGATAAGGCTTCATGACACCACTCCCAGGGGCTGGTTTTCTACAGGTTTGCCTTAGACCAGAGGGAAGAAGTCTGACCTGTGGAATCATGGGCCTCAACCAGCTGGGGAGGTTTGGGGATCTGTAGGAAGAGCTTAAAGTAGTGTCTCTTGACCTCTGGGTCAAGACCCTTTGGGGGTCAAACAACCCTTTCACAAGAGTTGCATATCAAATAATCTGCATATCAGATATTTACATTGTGATTCATAATAGGACAAGTGACATAAAAAGATACATGAAGCTGTTGAGTCTACCCAGGTGACAGGTAAAAACTCATACACTGGGAGAGGACAGCCCATCACTGACATGACCTCATTCCTCAATGGCTGGTCCAGACCTCTCTTTCTTCTGCCCAAGATCAAGAATCCCAATATTGTTCACTTCCTTTTCTGTCTGCTCTAAGCGAGGGAACATGCCCCCTGCACATGTGTGCACTGCCACACTTCAACCGATTGGGGCAGCAACCCAGGGGTGTAGACAACAGAAGCTAGTTACAGAGGAGGCCCCATCCCATAGAAGATTCCAGAAAGTCCCTTGTGAAGACACTTAGTGGGAAAAGAGATTCGAGGCTGTCCCTGGGTGACCCTGAGGAGACTGTCCACCTTACCTCAGCCAGCACAGTTCACAGTGTGCTGTGTGGGATTCAGGTTCCCCGCCATCAGCTTCAGAACACTTCCTCTCTTTAGGACAGTATATGAGGAGAAAATAAGGTAGAATTAGGCTCTTTCTAATTTCATCAGAAGGGACAATAGAGTGAGTGCCCTTCTGCCAGAGCATTCATAGCCAGAGGGACTTCTTTATTTCATTTTTTTTTTCCAGAGCTTCGAAATGTTTTCACTACTAGATTGGGTAGTAAAGCCCTGTTAGGACAAATTCTATTACCAAGAAGTGTTCAGTTCTAATAGAGAGATTTCCATGTCAGCAGCCAGTCTATGGAGTGGGCTCTATTAAAGGGAGTCAGAGACAAACTATGACCTGCGTTCTCCCCCCCCCTTCCCTGGCTCCAAAGTGACCTTCCATGGAGAGACGTGTGTGTGTGTGTGTGTGTGTGTGTGTGTGTGTGTGTGTGTAGATGCAGGTGGATGAGGGGGTCTCAGGAACAGGCTACAGAGAAGATGGATGGATGCTGAGCAGGCAGGAAAGCAGGGTGGAAGCTTGGTGCTTCAGAGTGCCAGCCCCTCACGTTAGCACTGGAGAGCCTCGCAGAACCTATGCTGTAAGGTAGTGTTCTTCAGGTTGCACATGTTTTGCCCTCAGAGGCCATTTGATTGATCCAGCAGGTAACGGCCTCCAGCTTCAAAAAGAAAAGAAAAAATCTCAGAATAGAATAGAAAGCATCGACGTGCATCATCGGCAGAGAGAAAGATGATCGATGAAACGTAGTTCACTGGCTGGGGAGATAGCTCAAGTGGTAAAGTGCTTGCTGTGCAAGCATGAGGACCTGGGTTCAGATCCCCAGTGCCCACCTAAAAGCCATGCATGGTGGCAGGTGTCTAACTCCAGTGCTGGAGTGGTAGCGAGCAGAAGCAGATCCCTAGAGATTATTGCGCCTATAAACTCAGATGGGCTAACGTGTCAGCAAGCTCTAGGTTCAGTGAGAGACCCAGTCTCAAAAAGCAAGATGGAAAATGATGCTTGAGAAAGACATTCAAACATCGACTTCTGGCACATACACATGTGCGTGCACACACACACACACACACACACACACACACGCACACACATGAATGCACACCCAATGCATATATGTACATAATCACATGAACATGCC
>JADRCH010000015.1:144049-204821 GCA_019843965.1 Rhynchomys soricoides | reverse complement strand
GCATATATGTACATAATCACATGAACATGCCTTACACACACACAAATGCACACCCAAGGCATATATGTACATAATCACATGAACATGCCACACACACACACCTATAAATGGGGGAAGTCCTTTCAATTTTCCATATGTGGAGATCCCTATGCCAGTCATAAAAAAAAAATATCCTACTGTGTTTGGGTTGGCCCAGCTCTGGGAATTTCTTGCCACAATCAGTTCCATTTTGATTTTAGGAGCCCTGAGATTCAGTGAGGGAAGGTTACCAGACTTATGAAATTCAGATCTGGGACCAGTGCCTGGTTTCTAGGCCAGACCTCATTTCGTCAGCTGCCTTTGCCTTTCGGGGTGGAGGTGGGGTAAAGTGGGGTAGATAGGCAGCCCCAGAGCCAAAGCTATCATCATCTGCTCTGGGCACTGCATAGATCACTCAACCCCTGAGACTCCGTGTACTCATCTATCAAATGGGCCTGGGCTCTCCCACTGGGGCTGCTGTAAAGACATTGAAACACACACAAGCTTGGCATCTCTGTCCTGTGCCTGAAGGACAATCCTACCCCCTGGCTGGACTTGCTGGTCCATTGCAAAGAGGTACAGGAGGTACTAGTACCTAATCTCTCTTGAAGACGAGCTAGCCTTTCCCCTCCATCCTTTAGAGCTACCCACAATGTAGAACAACCTAGATGGGAGTCCAGTGATTCGGATGGCCCACCAAGTGGGGCTTAGGTCCATATTTCCTCCCATATTTGCTATGGTGTGGGCCTGGGGGAGCTAGGCTGCCCTCTTCTGGGTCACTGGAACTCCCCAGAGCCAATTGGTATCACCTTTTGTTTAGGGGAGAGAGATGGTAACACATAGCCAGGGAGGGGCAGGTAGGAAGTAGAGTGGTAAGCAGCTGGGACCCGAATGCCAACTCCCCGAGTCCATTCATCCTCACCCTTTGGTCTACCCAGTGCCTTGAAACTCTGAGCTGGAATAACCAGCACCTCCCTTTTCAGAATAGATAATACAAAACAAAACAGGGTGTAAATGTTTGCTTTCTTTCATTCCCTCGACAAATATTTGGTGCTTACTGTGTCCCAACCAGTACAAAACCATCACAAGGATACCGAGTCATGATTTGCCTGAGATAGAAGCACAGTGAGCCTCTGGGTGCTGGCTTCCAGTCTCACTAGCTATTCAACCAGCGGTTGCTGAACTTGCCTAGCAGGTGCAAGGAGGGGGAAGGGAGAAGGGTATTTCTAGGCCTGCACTCCAGGCCCCTCTTAGGGCTCCGAGATGGATTATGTGTTCACTCCAGAAGGAGGTCTGGGGCTCCAGAGAGCAGGCACTGGGGAGGATGGGCGTTGCCAGCCATGCTTCTGGTTTCTGCAGGTGCTGAGGGATTAGCCTGGGGCAGGTGGGCCCCTAAAGTCCCTCTGTTTAACTCTGCCATTCTTTCATGCAGAAAGGATAAAACTGAGGCTTGAAAAGGCAGAAGGGAGCCACCTGCACGAGGCAAACCTGAGGGTCTCATTCCCCCTTCATGGGCCATTGGGCAAATCAACCCAGAACTGCAGCTTCTAAGCCTTAACTCAGCCAAGCCCACAGTGGGGTAAAAGGGGCTGTTGGGGGTTCTTTGGATGTCCAAGCATCAGAAGATCTTGAGGGGGAGGTTCTAGAATGTTCTTCCTCTTTAGACTAGCTACTGCCACTTACAATTTGCTTCAGGACTAGAAGCTCTTGGCCCCATTGCCAGCTTCCATGGACAGAAATGCAACAGGCTGCCTCTGACACTGGGGGCCTCTCCGAGGCTTTCATTTTGGCTCCCATGGAACAAGATGGAACTTAGAAGGGAGAGATGTTGAGGGGGGAAACCAAAGCCTGCCGAGTAAACCGTCCCGCCTACAGCCTGTGGCAGCACACATGCGTGACTATGCACTATGCATGTGTGCCTCTTCTTGACAGTGCCCACAACACTGCAGAGTTGTAGGGGCCAGGGTAGAGCCAGCAGAGTCTGGAGATGATACCAGACTCCTTTCCTCTCCCCATACCTGTGCTGCCTTCCTCCCCTTTACACACTTTAACAGAGGGCTATTTTGATCTGAGTTTAATTAATAAGAGGAATCGATGGGTCAAGGGAAATCTGAGACTCATGAAAAGGCAGTAGTGTGTCTGTTACTGTGTGACCCATCAGAAAAGTGTCACTGGACCAGCAGGAGACCTGGGCTTGGAGTCCTCTAAGGCCAAGTGTCCTTGTGTTCTCTCTCTCTCTCTCTCTCTCTCTCTCTCTGTGTGTGTGTGGGTGTCTGTCTGTCTGTCTGCCTGTCTGTCTTCGAGGTAAAGAGCTCTGTGTTTGCCGTGAGGGCTTTGGGGAAATGCCAACACTTTCTGCTCTCTTCCACCTCCAGAAGGTCCAGGGGTGCTAAAAACTAAGACCACTCATCACAAACCATCCTGTCAGCCCTCCTCTTGACACAAGGATGTTCCTGAGGCAGCCCTGATGCATTGGGCAAGTGGTTTTAGAGTACTCTAAAGCACAGTGCTTTGCATGGGCCACCCCAGTGTCCAGTGTCCCTCCTCTGTTCCGTGACAAGCATCTGCTATGCCCACCAGTCTTCCACTGAAGGTCAGGAGGGTCACTGACACAGAAGAGACCCTTGCTCCTGAAAGCTCATGTTCCAAGGGACAGTGTCACACAGATGAAGAAGTGGCTCTCGCAAAAGGCTGATACGGGTGGAGGAGGACTTTGGAAAAGGCTGAGGTGAATGAAGCTTGAGAATCTACTGCAACTGGGCCTGGCAGGGCCCCACAGAATCTAGGCCCTAGGGAGCCAACGTTTCTGTCGGAGACTGCAGGAGGCAAATTGGAGAGTCAAGGAGAACTGAGGAGAAAGGATGAGGCATTACCACAATGTGGCCTGGAAGCCCAGTGGAGCTGGGCAGGGACTGAACCGCCCAAAGCAGACCTTTTCCACCAGCCACTGGCCAGCCTGGCTTTTAGAGAAAGGTGGTGGGGAACAGGCCTGGAAACCAGGACAGCCAGCTGCAGCCAGGCTTAGTACTGGACAATCTATCAGGATGGGTGCAGGAAAGCAGGGCAGGGGAGGAAAAGACCTTCTCCCGTTTGGATTTGGGGCCTGTTGTAAATCTTGGGTCTTAAGAACAGACTGCCAAGATCCTGTCAGTACCTGCCCAGCCCGTGCCAGTCCCAACCCTGTGCCTGTCCCAGCCCCGAGGACTCTTCTGTTTGCATTGTTTCATGTAACCCACACCCAAGCAGGAGAATAAAGATAGCCAGCCCTGCCCACCACCGCCTGCCCTCCCCACCCGAGTGACTCAGGCTGGGCGCCTGGTGGCAGCTGCTCTGCTCTCTGGCCTGCTCAACTGTCTGCATCTGCTCTCGATTTGCTGTCCATGTCTCTGTGACCTCAATGAGGGCGATTTCCCCTTCCCCAGCTTTAAAAGAAATGGTACCTTTCTCGCCCTGTGGTATACAGATTATAGTGTCTGCCTGCTTCAGGGGGTACAAGAAGGAAAATGGACTTGGACGAGGCCGGTTTAATTGCGATGTACAGCTGCCGAGGTCCCCTGTCCACTCTGGCCAGTCCTGAGCCAAACCAGTTTTCCATGGCCAAGCTGGGCCTGGTTTCCACACCGGTTCCTGTCAGGAAGTTCCTCCGCCCAGTGTGTGCTGTTAAATAGGTTCCTTTTCATTCCCTTTCCTCTATAAACCTTCCTTTCAGGTCATTCTGAAGGGAGAGTGGGGATGTGGCGGGGGGCAGGGCAGGTGGCAGTAGGCTCCAGTCCCAAAAGGGAAGTAGCTGGCAGGAGCCTGGCCTGGGTCAAATACCCAGGGCCCTAGTCCAAGGACAATGCCTAGAGCCACTTCCTCCTCTGCAGAGTGTGCCAGCTGACACCCACCCCCAAACCATCTAGTGCCACCTCCTCTCTCTTCCCCACAAGGAGGGGTTTGGGGGTAATGGGAAGAACAGCCCATCCTAAAAATACCTCTACCACACACTCCCCAGAGAATAAATTCTCTCCTCCCCTCTTCAGTCTTGTTTGCCTGTCCCAGGCCCCCACACTGATGGGCCCAGCTCTTTCCAGCTGTGCCCTTGGCTCAGACCCACAAGGATGGAGCAGGCTTCCTCCTCCTCTTCCCTCTGCTGCCTCTGATCCTGGACCAGCAACCTGACCCCACCCACCCCGACTAGCTACACTGTATATTCATTGTGGCTTGGATTGCTCACTGCTGCAAACCTGGCAATGCCTGGCACACAGGGCCTGTGCTGAGTGACTGGAAAGGTGTGTCCCTTTCTGCCTCTGTGATATGACTTTGATGTCCCTTGAAGTTACCTGGGGTCCTCTCTCCACTACATAGGAGCACTGACACCTTGGGTGAGTTACGTCTGCTCCGTGAGCTTCTGTTGCCTTGCCTGTGGAATAACCTCATGATTTCAGGACTCTCGGGCTTCAGCTAATGCCCATGCGCAGAAGGCCGGCGAGTGCCTGGGATATCTCTGCCCTCCGTTCCTGGTTCCTGTTGCAGATGCTGAAAATTACTCTCTTGTTCATTTCTAACTACTCAGATACAGGCCTTGTTGTTGTTGTTGCTGCTTCAAGAGAAAGGGTTTATCCAAACATATTAATAAGCCTGTCATAAAGCTATGAAAGAGCGGGAACATTTGTTGGCTTTATATAATTTCACACAAAATGTTAAATTTAAATTCTCATTGCAAACTTGGGATGAACTTGTTGCTGGGAGGGGAGGGGCAGGGTCTCCCCCATTTGAAGTTTTATCTCATTCTTATTTCCACATATGATTGTACATATTTATGGGGTATGCTGTCATGCATGCCCTAGGGAATGATCATATCAGATATTTAGAATGTTCATCTTCAACATTTATCATTTTTATGGGGAAACACTGGAAACCATCTCTTCTAGCTGTTTTGGCAAACACAGAATAACACTGTTAACTCTAGTCCTGCTATGCAGCAGGGCCCTCTGTCTGACCTGTGCCCCTGGTACAGTGGTACCCCTACATTCAGCTCGTGTCAAGGGCAGGGCAGAGCTTTCCCCAGGACTCCATTCTTCCTGCGATGGGAGCCTTGCACCTTGCACTCTGATAAAAGTACAGTTCAAAATGATGAGCGTGTAGTGCATGGCCTGGTTCCCAACAGTCGATGGTCCAATTCAGTGACTGGCTTCCTGGTGAGTCCTCACGGCTTCTGGCTATATGCCTCATCTGCAGGCTGTTCTCAGTCTGGAGAAGACAGAGCAGGAAGGTGACCGGTCTTGGGCACCGGTATAGGGAGTGCTCTAGAGGTGAAGGCATCCTGCTGCTATAGTGATGAGAACCAGTAGAGGAAAGAACAGAGTCAAGGACAGTGGCAGCCTTGGCTCCTGCGCTAAGAGGTGAGTCAACAAGGAAGGGAAAGGCATTCTCTGATGGAGGCCGGGGAGAACTGGACAAGGCCAGAGGAGTGCCACCCACAGAGACACCTGGGTAAGGTTGAGCCTCCTGACAATGGAGCAGTGTGGGCATACATTTAATCAGGCAACAGAAATGCATGGGCCCCATCTCTAACCTCTGTGGATATTCTAAATAAAACACGCATCTAAAGCTTCAAAGGTCTCGTCTACATATAAGAGATATGGTGTTTGTCCTTCTGCATCTGGATTACCTCACTCATGATGGTTGTTTCGAGATCCATTCATTTACCTGCAAACGTCATAACTGTGTTTGTCTTAACAGCTTAGTAATATTCCCTAGTGTAAATGGACCACATTTCCATTGTCCATCCATTGATGGACAGCTATGATGCTTCCAGTGTCCGCTGTTATAAATAGAGCAGCAATGAACATGGATGAGCAAGGGCCCCTGTGGGAGGATGTAGAGTCCTTCAGTTATATCCGAGTGTGGTAGAGCTGGCTCTGGTGGTAGATCTATTCTTGCCTGATTGAGGAACTGCCACACTGATATCCGTAGTGGCTGTACCAGTGTGCACTCTCACCAGCAATGGAAGTCTCCCCTTTCCCTGCATCTGGCCAGCAGGTGCTGTCATTTGTTTTATTGACCTTGGCCATTCTGACTGGTGTAAGATGACATCTCAAAGTATTAATTTATACTTCCCTGATGGCTAGGATGTTGAACATTTTGCTAAATGTTCCTCAGCCATTATTTTGTCTCCTGAGAACTCTGTTTAGTTCTGTATTCTACTTTTTAATTGGATTGTTTTCTATGTGTTTGGGGGTTGTTTGGTTGGTTGGTTGGTTTTTAGTTCTTTATATATCCTAGATATTAACACTCCATCAGATGTATAATCAGTGGAGGTTGTTTTTCCCCCATTCTTTGTCTGAATGATGGTGACTTTTGCTGTACAGATGCTATTTAGCTTTGTGAGGTCCCATCTGTTGTTGGGCTTTAGTGCCTGTGCTACTGGGATCCTGTTCAGCAAGTCCTTCCCTGTGTCTATGAATTCAAGTCTATTACCTACTTTCTCTTCTGTAGGAGTCAGAGTATCTTAAGTCGAGATGAATGATCTATTTGGAGTTGAGTTCTGTACAGGGCGATAGATATAGTTCTGTTATCATTCTGACCCGGCTTGACCAGCAGCATTTGTTGAAGATGCAGGGTTGGGTTTTTTTTTTTTTCTACTGTATGTGTTTTTTTTTTTTTTTTTTTTTTTTTTTGCTTCTTTGTAAAGAAAAGAAAGAAAATAGGTATCCATAGGTGTTTGAAGGTATTATTCCATTGCTAAATCTAAATGGTAATCTCATCTTTACAAAAAACAAAAACATTTTACAGCAACATCTATTTATGCTGGACCAAATACCTGGGTGCTGAGTTAATACAGAAATCTGACCATTACAGCCTTTGACAGACAAGGAGGAGAATCGGGCCATCTGTTGGCCCGTAGCCAGTTCTGCCACTGTGAATGGGCATTCAAGGTAAAACCTAAGTCCTTCACACACAGAAGGAACCTGCGACCCAGGAGGCCACGCTTCCCAAGTCACACATCTTGGCAGAGAACTGACCTAGGTTTTAAACTTGACCTGTAACTCTCAGTGGCCACTCTTCCTGTCCCACACATGACGGAAGGAAGAGCTTTCTTCAGCCATGTGACACCAAGACACCAAGCTGTATCATTGCCCCTTTCTCCCTGATGAAAAGGGGGAGACTATGAGTCGGCCTTCTGTCTGTCTGTCTGTCTGTCTGTCTATCTATCTATCTATCTATCTCTAGGTAGAATGAAGAACTTGAGGCCTCTCTGTTGTTGCCAACTCCCTGGATCCATATCTGGGTCCTGCTGGCATCTATAAATGTGTAGCTGCTTTATTTATGCTTTGGTTCACACACTCAATGCCATAATCTGCACATACGATGCACACACACTCATCTCTTGCTCTGCATTAAATATGACATGTGAAGTCAGTTTTCTCTTTAAATCAAAGCCCAGTATGGTTATTGTTCTTGTTTGTAGCACATCACCCCTCCTCCCCCAGGGTTGTCCCCATCCCATCAGCGGAGTATTCGCATGTGATGTGCTATTGGTCAGAGACTGACAGGATGAGATGGGCTGTGGGAAGATGCTAGCCTTTAGAGGCAGGACCACAAACCAGGGATGGTGGAGCATAGGTCCCAGGGATGCCCTGTGCAGGTTATAAATCCTCTAAGGATGTGTGGCATGGGTGCCAAAGGTTGAGCCCAGTCAGAAGATGGTACCTAGCTTGTCAGGAGTGAAGCTATATCACATGCTGGAGGCAAGAGGCCTCAAACAGGAAGAGGGCTCTGAGCTCATGGACAAAGAGTATAGCTGACGTGAGATAACCCCAGGGAAGGAAGTTGATCGGGAGAGGACTTGTCCTGCTCGAGTACCATTTTTTGATACCAAACAATGCCCTTAGATGGGGTCATTTTTCCAGGAGCCAAGGAGAGAGACTATACCGTATAGCCAAGAAGGCCTCGGGATACCTGTGTGGCCTTAGGAGGCTGCAAACTGCCAGCATGAGGTCAGGCTTGCAGGCTTCTGCCCCTCAAACTGACCATTTCTGAGCTTCCCAGGCAGTGTCAGACACTGTCCCTCTCAGCCTTCCTGTCAACTGAGTTTTACAGCCCCCCCCCCCCAAGAACTCTCGGACTCCTGTATGCCATAAAAATGTCATGACCTATGAGTTTTAGGACTGGAAAGTATGGAAAGCATGGCCTCATGCCAGTATTCTTCAAGCTGTGTGAGTCACCCCACTGGGGCAGGTTTGAGCAGAGGCAGAGCAGAGCGACCACACTGGGACCTGATGGTGCCCATCTGGAACCTCGGGGGTGGGGGTGAGAAGCAGAACAATCAGAGTTCAAGGCTACCCTCCGCTACAAGTTCAAACCCAGAGAGCTACATGAGGCCCTGTCTCATAAAAAGCAAAACAAGCAAATAACAGCTACAAAAATCTCAAACCACACAAAAGCCAAGCGGGAGACCAGAATATGTAGAGTTAAACAGAGTTGTGAGGACCCCTTATGGAGGGCTTGCATTGGAGCAGGATACATATTTTAGACAGGAGTCTAAAATTCGAGTGTTCATTCAGTTCATAGTAGCCAATGAAGGATGTAATAGGGCTCTAGATGTTGCTAAAGAGTCACTGCCCTGGTGTCCATGTATAGCTGGCTGGGCCCAGGGATGAGCTTCTGAGCTCTCTGTGGGGAATGAGAGTAGGAGAAGCCTGTCTCTAAATGGGAGGTTAAGTACAGCTTCCTACTATTAAAGCTGTCACATTGAGGCCCCTTCCAACCTGGAAGATGTGCCTAGTACTGGGTAGGAGGACCGTGTTGGGAGAATCTCACTGTGTCTGTGCCACTCAGTGCTAGGCTGGCCCCTGCCATTTTCCATAAAGCATTAGTACTAGATGTCAGGGTCCACTCTGTCCTCTTCCACTTCCCATCCCAGAGAGAGAGAGAGAGAGAGAGAGAGAGAGAGAGAGAGAGAGAGAGAGAGATATCATGACTCTGGTCTAGCTTTTCTCTCTGACCTCACATGTGGCTAATGACATGACTGGTGGTCCCAAGCCCAAAGGTTTTTGTGGTCTTTAAGGAGACAAGTCATTGATCTGATGAATTCTCACATTTGACTCCGGGATCAACCCAGAAATCCTAGACTAACTTGAGTGCTGGGTGTCCTGTTCAAATCTCTCCTGGTGGAAATTCCCAGTGTCCAAAAGGCAGGCTGGGTAGCCCCAAGTCAGGCTGCTAGAAGGTTGGGTTGGTTGGAGCTCAGAAAGACACCCTTCAATTACCTCATCCAGCACCACCTACGTAGGGATGAAGCCAGCCCTGATTCTCCTTCCCAAGGGATTGGGCCACCTTCTCATCTTCCTGGCTACGTTGCTCAAATTTCCAAGATAATTACCCAACCCTGTGTTGACAGTGACTCGGAAAGACCTACTTAAAGAGGACTGGATTGCCAGAGATCAATATCACAAGTGTCACTGTCCTTATTAAGAACACTTACATTGTGCCACATACTAGAGACCAGGGACATTCTCAGAGGTACACAACAGTCCATCCGGATTGCTGCTATGAAGGTCCTCACCCTCAACTGTGTAAGCTCGAGAAAGTCAAAATGATAATACTGAGTCAGGTAACCCCACAGCTGCAAAGAGCACCTATGGACCCACCCGGTCCAGGCCTCACCATCTGTGTATCCATGTTGGTCATCCATGTTGTCACTCTGGCTTTCTCTCCTTGTCCCCGCCTCTGTTCACCCCCCTTCTCCATATTTTAGTTTTGTTCACCTCCTCTTCCTTCCTCCCATTTCCATCATTCTGTCTTCCTACCTTCTTTGTCCTCTTGGAGGCAGGCAGGGGACTGTCCCCTCACAGCTAAGGTGGAAAGGTGCCAGAGTTGAGCAATACAAGTGACAGGAATTCTTTGGCATCCAATGGAGCAGGCAGCGATTCAAGGGTGTGGGCTTCAAAAACCCCCACTGTGTTTCATAGAGCCGTGTCATCTTTAAAGGACAAGTAGGTGGGTGGTGTAGACAAGAAGGTAGAAACCATCTTGGGTGACCAACTGTCACAGCTTGCCCTGAATGGAGGAGATCTGTGGAACAGGAGACATTCAAAGTGCAAGCCAGGAGAGTCCTGGGAACATGGAGGCTTGATCTTACCTCTGGGTCTGACAAACAAGAAGGGGGGGGGGAGGTTGCTTAGAGGTGAAGGTGGTGTTTTTAGAACCCTTTCTGGGGCACTGGAAGGCAGAGACCCCAGTTTCTTCCACCTCTGGTTGCCTGGACATACTTCCACAATAGAGAGTTGAGCAGGGTGGACAGTGAGGCCCTGGGGTAAATGGTATGGCTTACAGGCCAGCATGAGCATTCTGGCCACAGTGGAGTACTTTCTACTTGAACCAGGCAGATGTCTCTTGTCATTCTCTGAACCTCTACATCTTCATCCATGAAAGGCCCCATGCAGTCCTGATATGGCCAGGTCATATCTGATGTTTTCAGTCAGTCTCCTCAGTCCTTACAACCCCTGCTGCTATCAGTGGAACTGCTCGGACTTCTCGAACCTTGGCCTGTTTCGGTGACTCAGCTCTTGCAGCCTCATCCCAGAGTATTTACAAGATGACTGAAACTACCTGGCACATAGTAGGTCCTCAAAAGACTATCCTTCTGTGCCTCCCCTTCCGAGGTGTCCCCTCACATCCCAAACTGCGGTTCCATAATGCTGGCATTTCTTCCTCTGCAGCTGTAGTTAACCAGGGTCAGCCACTGTTCTGAACTACTAAATAGAAACATCCAGAAATGAATACTTCCAACATATTCAATAACCTTTATTACAACATATTGTTATAATCATTCTCCCGTATTGTTACTGCTCACCCCTTGCTTGACTAACTTCCAAGCTGAACTCTAGTACAGGTCTGTGCATATAGGAGAAGCTGCGTGTGGGCGAGCCTCCCACAGTCCTGGCATTCTGGGTAGGTCTGGGCCCCTGTCCCCCAGGATAAAGGGAAGACTGTGCTGAGGAACCAAGTGGAATGTCCCACAATGGCTGCCTTGGAATTATCACCAGATTGAAGCATTGTTGGGCCCCAAAGGCTCCAAAGAATTCCTTTCGCTGCTGATTTACCACGTGTTTAATCAGGAGAATTAGAATTTTTTCTTCCTGCAGAGATTTAGGCCACGTTTAATGCATGATCTGGTTTAGCATGTCACTCTCTTTGCCACAGGTAAGCAGATGGATGATGTGTGTGTTGGTGTCTGTTGCCTTCTTGGAATGGCAAAACCTAGGCTGCCCTAACTAGTTCCTCATCTCTCATCCTCCCAAACCCTTCCCTCTTCACTACGGCAGAGGTGAGGCTGACTGCTCCAGGGAGAACAACCCAATGTGCTCAGCATCTGGATCCACAGACATGATACCTACTAAGGTACCAGTCCTGTACTAGCGCAGCCTGAGCCCCGTCTTAAGGCAGGCATGGAGAAACCAATAATTTTTTTTAACATTTCTCCTCCTGTGTGCCCCATGCTTTTGATAGAAGGAAGGAAGCTGAAGGATAGACACTGAGTTCAGGAAGGCTTCCTGGAGGAGGCGAGACATGAGCAACTCTTGAGTGAGCAAGGCTTAGGCATAGGTGGTGGTGGTGGTGGCTGTTTTAACCGACAGGACGGAATGAGCAATGTTAAAGTGGTGGAAACTGGGCTTGCTGGCAATCGATAAAACCATAGGAAGCAAGCAAACAGATGGGCAGGCTGAGCATGGGATGCTCTGGGAGTCTGGAGCTAAGGAGAGAGGGACAGGTCAAAAAGAACACGGTTGATGGGAGTGGGAATGACCGTCCCCAGCTATGCGCACGTGTGAGAATGGATGTCCCCAGCCATGCGCATGCGTGAGACTGGATTAAACCTACCCCACCCCAGCCGTGTGCGTGCTCAGCGCACTTCCTCCGCCCTTGCTCTGAAGAGCTGGAGTATGTTTGCTTATAGTCCTGACACCCTCTCCCTGCTGCCTTCCCCGCTGGCAAAGACTCCCCAGAAAAAGCTAAAAATTCATCTCATCCGACCCAAATCAAAGGGCGGATGAGCCGGTGCTTTATTTCCCTGGGACAAAATCGTCTTGTGGGAGAGGATGGGCTCCGTACTAATTGCATCTTTGGTCACCTCCACCCACCCGGCCAGAGCTGGCCCTGAGCTTCATACAACACAGCTCTCCTCCCCTCCCCTGGAGTTCATCGGCCTAGAAATATCTCCTACAGGCTTACGAGTGGGCCAGAGACCAAGAGGGAAGGGTCACGTCCTCTTGTGTTTTGTCTTTAGGGAGCCGGCCTGGACTGGGAGGTGTGTCTGGGGATGGGCCAGGTGGCTCCATGAGGTGCTGGGCCAGGGCCCTTCCAGAAGCTGCCGCAACCCCATACCCAGCACTTTTATTTTTTCTTAAGTTTCTAAATTGTTGTGTGGGATTAAGCATACCATCTATTTAGAACTGACCATCGGGAAAAGTAGAAAGGGGGCTTGTCACTCTGGTTTTAAAGGAGATATTTTTAGAAAGGGTGTGGAATGGGTAAATAAATCATGGAGCGCACTGGATATAATAGCAGCCCTCTCGAGGCCCTCCTCCCCTTCCTCTCGACATGCAAGGATGTCTGAAACTTCTCACACAGCCATGCTTGGGTGTGATAGTGAGTTCTGTGTCTTAGGTGTCATGTATGTAAACAAACCGAACACATTGCTCACAGACTGCTCTGCTCCATTTTCTGTTGCTGTCATAAAATACCTGAGTCTGGGTACGTTATAGAGAAGAGGTTTGTTTAGTTCACAGTCCTGGAGCTTCAAGAGCATAGTGCTAGCATTTGGTTAGCTCTGGTCAGTCCCTCTGACTATATCACAATACGGCATCACAGTAGGGCACAGTCATGATGAGATGGGAAATCTGAGAAATTTATGGGACAGTCACGTTTTCTTGGTTTTGCAACAATCCACTTTCATAGGAAGGAGCTGGGGTCCCTTGAGATCTACACTAACTCCTTCAGAGAATTGTACCCCAGGTAACCTAACCTAATCACCTCGATTTAGGCTCTATCCCATAGGTTACACCAGTTCAGTGTCACCACACTGAAGATCAAGGTCCCAGCACGGGGACATTTAGCAGCCTCACTCCTGCCACAGACATGCTTAGAGGGCACGGGACAAGCAAGCGTGTGTGCTGGCACGTTCAGGCTCTCTCTAGAACTAGATCGTCTTCCTTTTGCTCACAGTAAGCTGGAAAGTCAGTGAGACTGTCCCCCAGCTCCCACTAAGCATGATGGGACATAGAATATACACGAAGCACAGAAATCTTTACTGTCTTGTCAGAGAGGCAAGATGAAACACACAAAAACATAGATGGATAGTAAACAGACAAGAAAGAAACGGGACATCTTGGCTCCCAGAGCTGAGTTAACTAGTCTATGTTGTTAGCTATCTCTGTCTTTCTTTAAAATAGACCTCTGAACCATCCGCTAAACACACCAGGACCATTTTGCCCTGCATGCCTGTTTCTTAGATTCACTTACATCTTTTAATTCCTCACCTATCCTTTTGCAGTGGAGCAAAATGCCCCTGAGCTTTAGCTGCCTAAAACAACAGAAAGTATTTCTAGTCAGGAGCTCAGGAGCAGCTCAGCTATGGGGTTCTGGCTCCGGACTCCGATAAGGCTGCAATCTAGAGCCTGAGGCTTCGGTCACCTACAGGCGTTGCTGGGGCAGAAGGACAAATTGTCATGAGAGCCCAGTCCTTCGTGTAGCGGTCCAGTTGCTGTCTGTTGGTAGCAGAGAGCCTCAGTTCCTCTCCCTTCTGTTATACAATCACTGGGCCTGGTTACAGACTGCTCCATAAGGAATCTCAAGGGGAAAAAAAGCAGCCTAATAGAAGTGGCAGTTCTCATACGAGCTAGCCATTCAAGTTCCCCACCTTCACCTCTCCAGGGACACACAGCCCATTCCAGATATAGTGTGGGAGGAACCCACACAAAGCAGGACTCTCAGGAGGTAAAAATAACTCGGCACCAGAGAGGCTAGCTGCCCTGACACAGTCACCTGGGTTAGAGAGGACAGTGTCAGGGAAGAAGGCTGGCTGACTGACTCACACTGAATATTGCCAAGACGGGGAGGACAAGAGGGGAGTGAGGGGCTGGAGCGTCCGCCATTCAGAGCACTTGTTGCTTTCGAGGAGGACAGAAGTTCAGTTCCCAGCACCCCAATGGTGGCTCACAGCCATCAGTAACTCCAGCTCCACGGGATCTGTCGCCCTCTTCTGGCCTCTGTGGGCACTGAATGCATATGATGCTAATGCACACATGATTGGCAAACATTTATATACATAACAACGTAGATCTTTTTTTAAAGGATTGGTGAAGAGCTAAAATGTGTAAGTGAATCTGAGAAACAGGCATGCAGGGCAAAGTGGACCTGGTGTGTTTGGAGGGCCATTCAGAGACCTACTTTAAAGAAAGACAGAGATGGCATCGAAACTAGATCCAGAACTGAGATAAGAGAATGCCTTCAAGAGACTCCCGGGAACCAGTAGAGAAGGGACAGCATCCAGGACAGCCAGTTCAACCTTAGAGCTCAGTAACTGCTCTGTGAAGCAGAGATCATGAATGAGCAGTCATATACCACAGTGTGTGTGTGTGTGTGTGTGTGTGTGTGTGTGTGTGTGTGAGAGAGAGAGTGATATACCATTGTGTGTGTGTGTCTGCGTGTTGGTGTATTTCTATATTTGTCTGTGTGTGACTGTACGTGTGTGTGTCTATACACGTTTGTATCTGTCTCTGTGTGTGTGTGTGTGTGTGTGTGTGTGTGTCTGTGAGTGTATGTGTCTATGTGTACTGCAGGTGTACAGGTACCCTAAAAGGCCAGAAGAGGCCATCAGATCCCCGGAGCTGGAATTACATGCAGTTCTAAATGGCCAGACAAAATGCTAGGGACAGAACACCAGGTCACCTCACAGTGCTCATAACCACTGAGCTGTCTGTCTGTACAGCCCGGACAGAGCATTTACTTTTGCTCTTTGCTACTGAGTGATGCCGAGGATCTCCCCATATTTGAAGGGTGTTTGCATTTGTTTTCCTACCCTTCTATGTGAAATCCATGTTAAAGCACAACTTGTAGTTCCGTCTTTGCAGCGTGTTTTATTCTCACATATATGACTTCATGTTGATCGTGCTTTTCCTGCTTTTCTCCCTGTCCCCCTGTTCTGTCCTACATGGGGGCTACTCCGAGACAGTCCAGTATCCCTTTTCCTATCAAGTATCTGTTTCAAAATCTTCTTGTCTTATCTTAAATGCTTAATTTTCTATTTGAACTTTAGAAAGTTCATAAAAAGCTTACCTAACTTCAGTAGAAATCCTTATGGATGCCTTTGTTAGGATCACATTGCGCTTAAGAAATGATTTGAGGTGAATTGGTTATCCAAGAATAGGATGCATCTTTCTATCGAAGCAAGTCTTTTCGAGGTGCTCCAGTTACATTTGTAACTTTCTTGCTATGGACCCTACCTGTTTCTTTTGGGTATTGGTTCTGGTGCCAAGTGAGTGGAGTTGTCTAGTACATCTGTGTACCTGCCTGCTATTAGCCTAGGAAAGTACCCAGTCACATCTGCAAGTATTGGTTTGCCAGCTTGCTTCGAACTTTGTGATCTTGTATTTTTTTTTTCTTCAACATTTCTGATTTGGAGACATCACGGGGAAGCAGCTGCCCCGGGGAAGAGCAAACTCTGCATTAACTCGTAAGTCATGGGTGGATTGGATCTGGCAGGTTTCCTTGAGTAGGGTGGGCTGGGAAAAATTCCGTGCCTGGAGAATACTTTCTCTGTGATTTATGGCTGTCTGAGGATCAAAATTCTCAGAGAAAATGGGTCAACAGCAGTGGGGAATGGGGTGGGAGTGTATGCTTTGGGGAGTGGCTTCTCTATGATGGTAGCTCTCCAGATTCCAGTCCTTGTTGCTGGATCTCTGTGGCTACAGGCAAATACCGGCAGGGAGAAGATTGGCATCAGGCCTTCAGCTGAGCACCAACCTTGCTGTATACTGTCATGCATCTCCCTGACCATGGCCAAGGGAGCCTGCCGAGACTGTCCCATGTGACTAATCACTAATGACAGGCCCTGCCTACCTGGGTTCCTTATTGCCTCCTATTGGTCTGTCATATTTTGCTCTGGGTTAGCTTTCCCTGCTGAATGAGCAAGAGTTGGATGCTTGGTAGAGCATCCCACATCTTAGATGTCCTACAGATCAGTCCCTCGGGAGTGATAATGGAACCGGTCAGTGACTGGAGTTGCTTGAGACAATAGAGTGTCCAGATCACAATCTTACTGCTCTCTCTTTAGAAAGAGTTCCCAGCACCAAACAGCCCTCAGTGGGCAAGAGTAGAAATTACAGCCCAGGAGAGACTGGGCCTGAGTATAAATAGGAAGAGGAAATACTTGGACTTCTCAGGGTAATAAAAGTTCTATATAATGATATTACACATAACTGTGCAATTAAGCCTGGAAATTGCAAGCTTCCAGTATGTTCTTTCCCAGCCAAATACTAGGCGGTTCTCGTGGTAGAGGGCACTTACTTAGAAGAAAAATGTAAGTTTGGAGGCAAATCTGAGGTTTCACTTCCTTTGGAAAACACAGGCCGGGATGGATCTCCTGACCATCCAGCTTTGCCACTCATGTGGTCCTTCTCTCCAAATTGAGACGACAATAGCAAGGAGACCGGAGTGTTTTTCAAGCGTTGGGGTGTAACCGAGACATTGCACACCTGTGGCAGGCTGGGTCCATGATTCTGGTCTCCTTCCTCCCACAGCTGTTGCCACCAAAGGGGCCCTCCCTGACCAGATCCTGCATGAGGTCTGGGGCAAGGGAAGGGCAGGAAAGGTTGTGAGTAATGGGAGCAGCTGCCAGGGTGGGAAGGCTCTCCTGAGGGTTTGGCTGCCCTTCCCTCCTCCATCCTGCCTGTTAGCCCATCCCTGCCTCAAATGCAGTAGAGTGCCAGCCTCATCCCCCCTCTCCAGAACTTTGTGTGGCCTCTTGAACAGAGCCCAGATGTTTGGAGGGTCCCCTCATCCCCCTGCCTCTCTTTCGAACCCTGGCTATGATAGAATATTATTATACAATGTCTTCTGTCTAGACCTGTATGTATCTGCCTTCTGCTTCTGAGCCTAACACTCACTGTTCCTATCTGCATGTGCGTATGTTCAGTGCTTGCTCTGCCTCTGTGCCTCACATTGTATATGCTTTTCTCCCTTCCAGAATTTTCTGTTCCCCTGTCCCAAGCCCTGGCTTCCTGAAGCCTTCATGCCTTTGATGTGGTAGAGCCCCTACCATCTGCCTAAAGCCCCAGCCTGGAGAGGTAGCCTGGCCACCTGCACGAGAAATGCAGAGCCACACTGCTTGCCTTCAAGACCCAGTTTGTCCTCAGTGCCCCATTTGAATAAAGATGGCCATGGTGACAATAACTACCTAAAACTGGTTTTGATAAGGATGATCTGAGACCTCCCCAAATAAAATACATGGCCAGCAACCAAGCCAGAACGCGATACCTCCTGCTCACCAGTTGGAGTCGGTGTAAGTAGGAGGGGACTCTAAGTAAAACCCTGTCTCCCACACCTGGCGCACACACCTGCAGTCAGCATGGGGTCAGCATGTTGTTGTCCCACACAGCTGGGGTTGTTCACAACCAACATTTGCCCGTTGAAGGATCAAGTACCCCAGCTCTGCAAACACCCTTGGCCACTGTGAGGAGGGAAGAAAACCTGCACTTTCTTGCTCTTCCTCCAGGCAGAGGAGGTAGTACAGCTAAGTCTTGATGTCACTAGTGAAGCCGTGGAGATGGTGTGGTCAAATGACATGCCACCTTGGCTGTGTACACACTCAGAACAGTGTGTTCATACTTACAGCTCCGTGAGACCTGCCTGAGTTCCTGAAAGACCTAGGGTGAGAGAAAGTCAGGTCAGAGGAAACTCATATTGAGAAACACCCCACTACCACCATCACCCCAACATCCAAAAGTGAGCTAGTCATGACTTGGGGATGAAAGGACCCATCATGTAAACAAAATGGCGGGTTATCTGGAGGGTGCCACAGGACCACCCGACCTCACAACCGCATAGACTAGCAGAGAAAACACTAGAGCTCCAAGAGAGACTTGTCTGGTCCAGGGTCACAGCATTAACCTATTGCAGAGCAGATCTGGGATTTTTAGCTATGGTCCCTTCCCAAGAGGGATTGGGGCTCTCTCCACTGAGTGCATACCTGGACTGCCAGCCTCACCTCCTCATGCTCTATGACTTTCTTGGCTCTGGCTATGACACACTTGTCACAGCTCTCCCGTCTGGCCAGTGTAAAGTGCCCTGTCCTCTACACCTGAACCCTGAAGCAGGGATGGTGATGGCACACAGGAGTGATGCTCCCAGGACCAGTCATAAGGACATCTGCATGTACCCACCAGAACAGACAGTGAAGTACCCTGGGAAGGGTCGGGATCACACTACCAGGATGACTTGGAACTGTTTATAAATGCTGGTGATTTATTTCAGCATCTGGATTTTCTGTGATGGGATAAGGTTTTAAAAGCCTCCCAAGGCAATCACCTGAAGTAAACACGGTAATGCGTTCTTTATTCTGAATGAAAAGAAATAGGTGCGCAACTTTTCTTCAAAGAAAACAGCCGTCCTCTCTACCCTACCTGTAACCAGTAAAGGTTGGAGAAATAACAAAAAAGCCCAGTTTGAAGGGGCACACTTGATCTGCAAAGGCAAGACAGGCATGGAGTCGGTGGGGAGGCAGAGCAGGAGGTGGTTATGGGCAGGATGAACTGATGTAAGGTTCAGCTTGACACGGCGGACAGAGTCCGGGGCAGGCACTTGTGATCTCCAGCGTTCAGTGAGTTCCGAGTGAGACCTTCTCCTCAATCACTATCACCTCTGTCTCCATCTCTGCCTCCATTTCTCTTCTTGAGGCAGTGCAAACTGGCCCGGAACCCTAAGATGCTTTTACCTCTACCTCCCAAGAGCAAGGATTGTAGGAACATACACGTCTTACCGTGTACTCTATCCAAATCCTCGATCTAAAGAGGCCCTAGGAAAATCCACAAGAAGTGTGGATGTGAGGCAGTTCTCTTGTGTGAGTCTCAATAATCCCTAACCTTCAGGTCAGTGGAACATGAAATAAGCACTGGGTCACAGAGGGCAAACCCTAGGCCTTCATGCAAAACCTGCCTGTGGTTGGAAAGAGAACTCAGCAGTGCCTGATTCCTGGGTCTCGCCCCTACTATAGCTCGGACATGGCAAGGGGGTGCACAGTATGCAATGGGGAGGGCTTCTAAGGAAATGTGATGGCTCTGCAGCCGGGGGGGGGGGGGGCTGCACAAGCCCAACTGAGCTGGGGGCTGCGGGCTCTAGGCATGTCCTGGCAAGGTGGCAGAGCAGGTGTGGCTGGTTTCACCCAGTGTGGGCGCTCTGCCCAGGGTGCTTGCAACAGGTGGGGCACAGAACAGAAGTTGAATTAGCTCTGCCCAGCCTCCCAGCCTACATGTCTGGCCCCAGCCTCTGGGGGCATCCAGGCTTAGGGGCATCCTGGGGCTAAGGGGTGTAGCCATTCTGCTTGGGGAATCTTCCAAAGCCAGGCTGAGGCACACCCAGAACAAATGGCCTGAGCCAGGACTCCTCACCATCCTTCCCACCTAGCCCACCACCTACTTCCTTGCCTGAAGACCATGGAGAGTAACGACCTACTCAAAGGGCACAGTCACTGTCCAATTCCTGGGTCTACAGAGGAAACCTACATTGCACCTGCCCCTGCATAGCACCCATCTGCCCCCACAACAACCACTAATCCCACCAGGTGGCTGTCATGCTCCAGGGCTGGGCATGGAGGAGCTTGGAGCTGGAGACAGGGTGGGGCAGAGGAAACCTGCTGGCTGGGCCACCTGCCCAGGGGATTGGCAGAGGGTAACATCATGCGGAGGCTCAGGTTTGCTGCGCTGAGCAGCACTCTGGGAGGCACTTGAATTGCCCTGCCCCTGCGTAGTAGCAGAACTGTCTCCCAAGTCCCACTACCACGACAGCCACAGATAAGGAAACAGTGCCACGCCATTGTTTTCTAGCTGTGTGAGTCTCAAATTCCATCAAATGAGCTTCACAATACCCATAGGAAATGTGACCAGAATGAATTTAAAAATAAGTGCCTCGTGAGTGGCAGACAAGGCGGTATTCAAATGTCTGGGGTCCCAAGGCAGAGTGCTGGGGTTAACCTACCTCTATTACTGATATCAATTTGTTTTTCTGGATCTCTCTCTCTCTCTCTCTCTCTCTCTCTCTCTCTCTCCCTTGTTTTTTTGAGACAGGGTTTCTCTGTGTAGCCTTGGCTGTCCTGGAACTCACTCTGTAGACCAGGCTGGCCTCGAACTCAGAAATCCGCCTGCCTCTGCCTCCCAAGTGCTAGGATTAAAGGTGTGCGCCACCACTGCCCGGCTTGGACCAATCTCTTTAAAGTCAATTTATTAGTCACTTTTAATATAGTGGTTTTGTTCTTTGAGAATTTCATACATACATGACAATACATTTCATCATCTTCCTGCCATTCCTTCTCTTAACTCTTCTTGGATCACTTTCTAGCTCCCATTCCCTCCAGCCCGCCTTTTTTTTTTTTTTTTTTTTTTTTTTTTCCCCAAGTCTAATTTATCACAGGGCTTTGAGCCCCCCCCCCCCCCCCCCGATGGTCACCTGTATAAGCTCATGGGTACGGGGCTATCCACCGGAGCATGGCCATCCTGCCAGGAGCCTTCCTTAAAGAAAACCTACTCCCCTCCCCTGCCAGAGCCATTTCCTGCCAAGAGCTCCTCAGAGAGGGGTGAGGAGCTCTTGAGCCTTTGCCCACACCATGCTGAGCTGATCTCTGCATGTAGCATCTACCCAGTCACAGCTTAGAATGACACAGACATAGAAAAAACAGAGTTTGCCCCACACCAAGTTATCCTAGGAGCAGTAAGTCTTGCAGAGACCTCAGTGTTCCTGCTGTCCTAGGTCAGCTTGTTCCCTTACATCTACACACTCAATTCCCATCTCCAAGACTAGAGAATCAAGGATAGCAGTGGGTGCACTGTGCCCAGCAAGGGAATACCAACAAGGGCCCTCTGTTAGTCAGTCCCGCACAAGTCAAGGGCATTGCAGTCTAACAGGGGCTAGACAGCCTTAGGCATTAATGCACTGCACTTCTAGTCTCTCAGATACTAACTTGCCACATGCTCCTGGGCACAGGCCCCCATGTATCTTATTTTCCTGATCTGCAAAGTGGACATGCTTTCCCAAGCCCTGCCCACCTTGTTGAATGAGGAGTCCCTGAGACAAGAAATAGGCTATGAGGCCTGGTGCATGCCAGGGATGGCATGGGAGATCAGAGAGACTGTTCTCAGAATGCCTTGTGAGAAGGTGCCTTAAGAACATAGGCCTTCACAAAGCTATGAAGGTAGATTGACTCCTGGGCCAGACTCCTGGATCTGCCCAAGACCCCTATTTGCCGAAGTTGTCCTTTCTGGATTCTGCTCTCCTCACACTGGCAGACAGCGTTTCAGAAAGCAAGCATGTCTCCTCACAACCACTGGATGAGACATAGCCCCTGTGTATAAGAGAAAAGTACTCTAGGAGAAGTCCCAGAGTCTATCTGCCATGAGCTCTGAGAAGATGAGCCACTGCTATTAAGTGCCTCTAAGGACAAGCTGTCTGAGAACCCCCAGGATCCAGGTTAAACACATTTTTGGAAGGAATTCTAGAAATGCCAGACCTTCCAGATTTAAATGAAGTAGGTTGTTGTGGGGTCCCATAAGACCCCCTCTATCCCCCACTGCTCAGATAAGGCCTTACTCCTAGAAAGAGCTCTGATCGAGAACCCCCAGGGTCTCATGCCTTTCTGTCTACACCTCTCCTTTCACAGGGCTCCGAGCCACCTACCTCATTATCTACAAGTGTGGGTCTCAGTCATGTGATACACATCCCTCATGATGGCCTCAAACCAAATCCTTGAGTAAGAGACAGTCATCCTTCAGAGAGAAAAGTTCAAATTTCTCTGTCCCCAAAACTAGACATGGTAGGATTCTGCATGGCACAGGGCAAAAGCATTTGCTTGTAACACAACTGGGTTCAGATCATGCAGACACTTGCCATCTGTGTGGCCTTGGGCTCATCTATCAGCCTCTACATAGCTGCTCCTTTATCTGTGCATTGAGAATGATGCTAAGAACACGTGCCTTCAACACATTCAACAGTTGTACAGTTGAGAAAGGATTAGCCGTGAGATGATTCAGGTGTGATAGACACTTGGTAAATGACAGCAGTGGTTAATGTGGCTGTCAGTTCTGGCTACTAGGGATGCCTTTGGCCTCTTGGAGGCAGACTGAGAAGCACAGTTCTCTCTAGAGAGTAAAGACTCATTTGATAGTTGAATATCTGTTACTTGGGCCCACCTGGATTCTAGAAACTTCCATTGTGGCAGAGAACAAGGACCTGCTGAGTTAGGCCTGGCACACTCTAGAATGGTAATCATACCTAATTACCTTTTCTTCCATACCTGAGCCTCCCACCCCCACTCTCTCCTGTGTCCTTTATTCCTAATCTACTTTGCTGTTTCCTTCCCACTAGAAGCTTAGAGTTCTTATCAAACTTCTGGTTGCTGCTGAGCACATATGCACGTGTATTTGTTTTCCTTCTGTGTTATTCTTGGCTTTGGTTTTCACCCTGGCTTGAGTGAGGAAAATGGGGGGAAGGAATGCAAAGCTTGGGTGAAGAAAGTGGGGGAGGGGCATGGCTTCCCCTCTGGGACACTGCTGTCTGCTAGCCCACCAAGGCATAGGAACTTCAAGGTCACTAGATGAAGCTCCCAGAATGTAGGTGTTTCTTCCCAAAGAGACAATGAAACAGCCATGGGAGGGTCCCTGAGCACATTGCTCCCCTCCCAACCCTGATGCTGAGGTTAGTCTTCTCTCTAGAGAAATACCCCTGAGCTACCATGAGTAAATCCCTTCCTCCAGGAATGGAACAAGGCCATGAACCAACACACAGTAAGAAGTAGCCAGTGGAACAAGAGGTGTCAAGGCCACCGGCTTTTCATGGTCATGTCTGTTAACAGATCTCTCATGGTCATCCAGTGACACAAAGAGAGGTGACGAGGCCTCTAAAGCCTTGTAACCACAGCTGTATCTTCATGATTCTAGATCCCAAAGGAGACACTGCTCTACAAGCTTAGCAGCCTGGGAACCACTCAGTGTCCCAGCTTAGGGCTTAGATTATTCATCACACAGTGAGACCCAATGCCACACCCTGTCACAGGCTCTGGCTCCTCTAAGAAGGCAGAGGAGGGAGTTCTCCCTGAGAACAGACAAATTTGTATGACCAAACAATAGTCTTCAAGTAGATAAGGCAAAATTTAATAAGACTGTATGAGAAAGTGATAAACCTCCAGTTATTGTGGCTGGTGTATATATATATTTTATCATATATTTACCTATTGATTATATACAATATTAATATGCGTATAGAACATTTCTTAGGGCCAGAAATGTAGCTCGGTGGTGGAGTACTTGCCCAGCATGTCCCAGTTCCTGGTTCAATTCTTAACACTGCCCCAAAATAAAACAAAAAAGGTAAAAATTGAACAATAATTAACGCTAAACCTAGACAGTATAAGTATTTTCAAGATTGTGTTCTGGAATACCCCAGAACCTGAGAAGCATTTCCAACCATTGCTAAGTTTAATAGTGTAAGTCCTCGATAAACAACACTGTGGCTCCCTGTGAACACTCATGCTCCAGTATTCCACCAACCTTGGCTTTCACTTAGAGGGCAAGGCTGTTCACCCTGAGGCTCAGGACCCAATCACTTGCAGGATGACTTTGTGGGAATTAGAACAAGTTGTTGGTTCTCCAATAAATTCACTCTCATGTGGACTTCTTGACACTAACACATACAATTACCATCTACCAGAAAACATCAGGATAAAAGTCCAAGACCTATAATGTCTATAAACAGTGGTCCTCTATCTGTTGTCTGCTTCATGTAACAACTCTGAAATGGAGTGGCTAAGGTGAGAGCCAGAACTTATTATTTTGCATCTTCTATGGGTCAGAGCTTCAGTAGTGGCTCTGGTTCTGTCTCTCAGGTGGCTGTGTGCAGTCAAGATGTCACCTGGCTGCCATGATAGAAGGTCTGACGGGGGACTGGAAGGGCCACTCTCAAGTTGGGTCACTTGCACAGCTGTCAAGTGGCATGGTTGCTGTCAGGAAACCACAGTCCCTTGCATGATCCTTTTCACAGTGCTGCTTGAGCATCCTCCCAACATGGCCTCCTTCTGACCCAAGAAAACAAGACTGAAGCAACAATGTCTTTCATGACCTCCTTCAGAGGTCAATTGTAAGCCCAAACCTTCCCAGATCCCACTGGAACGCTATATTACAGTGAAAAGCCTCCACAGGAGTAATTTCGGCACTAATAAGGACAGTCCTTACCAGAGTCTTACCACATATGTGCCAGCTGCGTGCTGAGCTTTTAATGGCTCCATGTACCCTGTTCCAGCTTAGAAGCTAGCAGGGATGCCCAGGCAGATTTTCACACGTGACACTACAGAGGCAGCTAAACTAAAGGACAGCATCAGCAAGGTGCTGAAGATCAAAGACTAGAGAGGGACCCAGTGCCTGATTTGAAAGGTGGAGATGGGGTCATGTGAGCAGGACATTGGAGTGCATGGGATATACCTGGAACATTCACGATGTCCAATGTTCTGCCAGGAACAAATTGTGAGCAAATGCTTGGGGTATGAAAGCAAAGCTGGACTTGGAGAGTGGAGCTGCAGCAAGCTCTTTGGAGCACAGTGCAGGGGACTGTGCTGAGAGCATGCTTGTCTAGGTGTGTGCAAGCCCACAGCTGTGTTCAGAAGGTGGGCTAGGCTGAGCTGTGGCTTAATTGGTAGTTTGCCTAGCATGCATGCAACCCCCAGTACTCTACAAAACTGGGCATAGCAGAACACGCCTGTAATACCATTACCTGGAAGGAGGAAGCTAGAGAGTTCAAGACCAGAATGGACATCAGGGGACTCTATTTAAAAAAAAATGGGCTTGGAAATCCTGATAAAGTCCCATATCCTGTTCCTTCTTTCTGTTCTCTTTCACTGGCAGAAGGCTGCCAAAACTACCTGCAAGGGGCTACTGGGAAGAGGCAGGAAGCAGCCTGGAGAGCTACCAGGAATGAGGGAGAAGCCCTTTGTCTAGACTGTGAGAAAGCTTCAGGTGGTCCCGTGCTCCTAAACCTGCTCCAGCCTGCCCAGCCTCCCTAGACTACTCACCTCAGCCTCCCTGAGGAGTTTCCTCCCCTTCAAGTATCCCTGAGACTCTGAATGTGACAGGGAAGGTCCTGCCCATGCTTGGTTACCTTTACTATATGAGGCAAGAGTGTATGATCAAGCAGACCCAGGGAACCAAGCCACAGGTGCAGATCTCAGCACCTCTCTCTCCCATTGGTGTGATTACCCCACATGCTCAGTGCATCTCATCTGTGACAGAGAAGTTACAATGACAATCAGAGGAGAGCCAGGGTCTGAGCAAAGATGGCGGGCCTGAGTCCTCATCTGAGAAACCCATTGTTAAGCTCTGGTCCTGCCTCATCTGCCCAGTGGTCCTGAACATCTGAGGCAGGGAGCTGGGGCCCTGGGACAGGTGTCCTCAGTTCCCCTTGCTCGTGCACAGAAGTCACACTGAACCTACCACCACATGGTCAAAATTGCACACAGCTTGGGGGCTTGAGGTCTCCATTCTGACCCAGGCCTCAGAGGGCTGCCCGGCAGGCTCCATTCAAACTGCCCACAAATGCACACTCCCATAGCCGGATGGCCTTGAAAGACACACCTGGTATTCAGCCACTGTCTTAGTTGGGGTTTGTATTCCTGCACAAAACATCATGACCAAGAAGCAAGTTGAGGAGGAAAGGGTTTATTCAGCTTACACTTCCACATTGCTGTTTATCACTGTACTGGCTGGTTTTGTGTGTCAACTTGACACAAGCTGGAGTTGTCACAGAAAAAGGAGCTTCAGGTGAGGAAATGCCTCCATGAGATCCAGCTGTAAAGCATTTTCTCAATTAGTGATCAAGGGGGGAGGGCCCCTTGTGGGTGGTGCCATCCCTGGGCTGGTAGTCCTGGGTTCTATAAGAAAGCAAGCTGAGCAAACCAGGGGAAGCAAGCCAGTAAGTAACATCTCTCCATGGCCTCTGCATCAGCTCCTGCTTCCTGACTTGCTTAGTTCCAGTCCTTAGTTCCTTCCTGACTTGCTTAGTTCCTTTGGTGATGAACAGCAACGTGGAAGTGTAAGCTGAATAAACCCTTTCCTCCTCAACTTGCTTCTTGGTCATGATGTTTATGCAGGAATAGAAACCCTGACTAAGACAATCACCACAGGAAGTCAGGACTGGAACTCACACAGGGCAGGAACTTGGAGGCAGGAGCTGATGCAGAGGCCATGGAGGGATGTTTTTTACTGGCTTGCTTCCCCTGGCTTGCTCAGCTGGCTTTCTTATAGAGTCCAAGACTACCAGCCAACAGATGGCACCACCCACAAGGGACCCTCCCGCCCTTGATCACTAATTGAGAAAATACCTTACACCTGGATCTCATGGAGGCATTTTCTCAACTGAAACTCCTTTCTCTGTGATAACTCCAGCTTGTGTCTAGTTGACACAAAACCAGCCAGTACAAGCCACATAGACTGTCCTAGGCTATTTTGTATCATTTGCTTCTTTTAAGCAAAACTTTCTCTTTTGAGATGGTTTCACACAGGCTTATAACAGAAAATACAGAGGAATCACCTGTACCTCCACCCATCTTCCTTTGATGCTACATCTTCCAAACCACAGCACAGTATCAGATCCAAGATACCGATACTGCTACAAGGAGTCACAAACACTTCCAGTGCACAAGACCTGCCCCCACCCGTGCTCCTGTATAGCCACCCCCCACCCCCCCACTCAGTACTCCCCTGCTTGCTGCTGGAAACCCTCACACATGCTCTGCCTCTAAGAAGTGGCAGTTTCAAGGGTGCTGCATCAGGAGCACTTGTCTGGGGATTGGCTCTGTTCTCTCATTCAGACTCCCTAGAGATCCATCCAAGCTGCTGAGTGAATCAGGGTATCAGAGGATTCCTTTTCATTGGTGAGTGGGACTCCGACAAACTGAGATTCTATAGCACTCTCGGCCAGCCATCTAATGTAGAGTCTCACGGGTTCTGGTTCAGGGCTATTACCTATCGTGCAGACTAACCTTCTCGGAGGTGACTGTGCCACTGCTGGATTAGGTGGTCATTGAGTAGCTAGCTCTTTAAAAATGCTTGTGGTGCCTTTCAGAGAGGGCAAAGCATTCTGCTTCCCCTCAAAATGTGTAATTCATTTTTCTCCCCAGCCTTATCTGCTTTTGGATTTGTCACTATTTTTCATTTTAGCCTTGAGTTTGATCCCTGGAACCACATAAAGGTAGAAAAGGAGACAACATAGTTGTCCTCTGACCCTCACATCAACCATGTAGCCTATACAGACAAACATCATCATCATCATCATCATCATCATCATCATCATCATCATAATTTTAAGATTTAAAGATGTATTTATTATTCCTGACCTTCTGCCAAAGCCTGCCTCAGAAATGCTCAGAGCATCTGCATTAGCCTACAGCTAAGCAAAATCATTGAGTACAAAGCAACTTAATAATAAAAATACCAAACATCTTATAGTTCGTTGACTTGCTATATACTGAAGGGATAAAGGAATGACCAAATGAGTGCCCTTTACACTACCATGAAGTCAAAAGTCCTGTATCAAATCACTATAAGTCAGGACCATCCATGTTGTCGAGAAGCCTCAGACTCTCTCTTTCAGGGTTTAAAATGCTGTAAGATTAACCAGCCAGACCTGAGAAAGTGACCCACAGAGTCCTCGCATCCGTACCAACTTTAAATGTCTGCTTACGAGAGAAACAGCTTACATGTTTTAAGGTTAGGAATTGCTGACCTGCAAATTGAAGACACTCTGTTAGGCACAGTGAAGCCAGAAGCAAGATCAGGAGATAAGCCATATGCCCCCATGCCACTGGTCACTCACTGAAAATGGGCCACAAAGTTGAGTTGTGAGTTCCTTGTAGCTTGTGCAAAGTGTGAGATGGCTCACAAATCCCCAGGTGCTGTAGGGGATTTGTGAGCATCTCTCAGCAGAATCACTAGGAGTCCCCCTATGAGAGCATGATGCCACCCCTGAGACCATATTAACAAAGCAGAATTCTCCTAGTCAAAAGGTCCAGGTGGCTTTTCCTAAGCAGCTGATGCTCACTGCCTGGTAAGATACTAACTCCAAGAGTCTTAAGGTGCAGAGAAAAGCCCCAGCTTCAGCTGGGTTGTGACCTACAGGTAAGAAAGGGTTGGTCTAGGAGATAAGTCCCCAACCTGCTGTGCTCACTAACTGGTCTTCCTTTCTGTGTGTCCCTGCAGGGCTCTGGCTGAGAACATGGCCAATGAAATTGATGAGCTAATCGGCATCCCCTTCCCTAACCATAGCAGCGAGGTACTGTGCAGCCTCAATGAGCAGCGGCATGCAGGGCTGCTGTGTGACGTACTGTTGGTGGTTCAGGAGCAAGAGTACCGAACACACCGCTCGGTGCTGGCGGCCTGCAGCAAATACTTCAAGAAACTCTTCACGGCCGGGAGCCTGGCCAGCCAGCCCTACGTCTATGAGATTGACTTTGTCCAGCCTGAAGCTCTGGCTGCCATCCTGGAGTTTGCCTACACCTCTACTCTCACCATCACTGCTTCCAATGTCAAGCACATTCTCAATGCTGCCAGGATGCTGGAGATCCAGTGCATTGTGAATGTGTGCCTGGAAATCATGGAGCCTGGTGGTAACGTTGGTGAGGACGATGACAAGGAGGAGGAAGAGGAGGAGGAAGAGGATGATGATGAAGATGATGAAGAGGAGGAGGAAGAGGAAGAGGAGGAGGAGGAGGATGACACAGAGGACTTTGCCGACCAGGAAAACTTGCCTGGCCCCCAGGACATCAACTGCCCCCAAAGTCCCTCCAAGACAGACTGTCTCACAGAGAAGGACTATTCAGACACACCCAGGGACTTTCCAGACTCCTTCCAGCCCGGAAGCCCTGGCCATCTGGGAGTGATTCGGGACTTCTCCATTGAATCTCTGCTGAGGGAGAACTTGTACCCCAAAGCCAACATCCCTGACAGAAGACCCTCCTTATCTCCATTTACCCCAGAATTCTTCCCACACCTCTGGCCAGGTGACTTTGGTGCCTTTGCCCAGCTGCCTGAGCAGCCCATGGACAGTGGGCCACTGGATCTAGTCATCAAGAACCGAAAAATCAAGGAGGAGGAGAAAGAGGAGCTGGCTCCACCCCCACCCCCTCCCTTCACTAGTGACTTCTTCAAGGACATGTTTCCTGACCTGCCGGGTGGGCCTCTGGGCTCCATCAAGGCAGAGAATGACTATGGTGCCTATCTCAACTTCCTGAGTGCCACCCACCTGGGGAGCCTCTTTCCACCCTGGCCACTGGTGGAGGAGCGCAAGCTGAAGCCCAAGGCCTCTCAGCAGTGCCCCATCTGCCACAAGGTCATCATGGGGGCTGGGAAGCTGCCCCGGCACATGAGGACCCACACCGGGGAGAAGCCGTACATGTGCAGCATCTGCGAGGTCCGCTTCACCAGGTGCGCAGCTTCAGGGGAAAGATGGCAGGGGAGGGGCCAGGGCCAGAGGCCATGGGATGGAGTGTGGAGGGCAAGGGATGGAGAGAGATCACACATTGCGCTCATTGCTTGGAGGGATGCTAAGCGTTACTTGGTGCAATGATTTCAACCCCTCTTTTAGGAACTAAACTGTTTCTCAAATACAATAGTAGGTTTGAACCAAAACATAGAAACAGGTCAGCGCAGGGCTGTGCTGGGGAGAGGTGCCAGGCAGGTCCCATGGAGGTAGATCCTGTTTGTGCTTGGTACCAGTGTTTCCTGGGCACTGCTCATCCCTAGCTGGCTGCTCCTATGAGCAGCTGGACAATCGCAGAGATGGGACTGGAGTACCAATCTTTCTGTGACAATGAAGTCTAGGAATAGGAGGCTCAGAGTTTCCTGTAGGCCCTTTCCATCCTCCTGACAGGATGGGCCTCTTACCATGTTCTCCTTATGTCCCAACATTGCCAGAAGGGTAACTTAGGATCTGAAATCAGTGCGTCAGAGACACCCTCCTTCCAGCAAATGTGTGCTGTGTACCTTCCATGTGCCATGACTTTTGTAATCAAAACCAGTGGGTGGGAGGGTATGGGGTCACAACCATCTCTGCTGGGTTTCAAAGGCTTCGTGTTGTTGTTGTTGCTGTTGTTGTTGTTGATAATGATGATGATGTTGTTGTGTATGGTTCTTGTTTGTTTGTTTTGTTTTGTTATTTTGTTTCATTTTTTTAATCTGACCTGTTGGTGTTATTAGTGTCCCTGGGTAAGGTAGGTCTTCTCAGCTAGGTTTCACAGTGGAAGTTCTGATGAGCAGCCTCACATAGCTTCAATGTGTCTGATGTGGACCAAGCCTGTCTTGCAGCCATGGCTTACTGCTCTAGGTCCTTTTCCACTGCTCCTGTGGACTTAGAAGAACTTGCTTTAACAGACCTACTTGTTCAGATAGTGTTTCTTGGAATTTTATGGCTTTGATTTTTGATAGTAAGCATAATGTTTTGGCCTTCGAAGATGGATTCAATTTTTGAATCATGTACCATGTCAACCTTGTGGCTGTGCCTATCCAGACAACCAAATGGATGGACCCTTGTTGACCAGGGTGACAAGGCTGGCAGGGAAACTCTATTTGAAGTAGGGGCTTCGAAATGCATTCAGGTGACGGGGCATTGCGGAAATGGCTTGGCAGGCAGTCGGGCGACTGCTTTGAAGGACAACACTGAGGGTTTCCAAGCTACTTCTGGGATGGAAACCACAAACAGAATTTGTCCTGGATACTTCCAGGGGGGATTGGAGGGATAATCTCACCCTGGTTTTGTGCCCTTCCTCTTGGCAGATAGCTATAGCATCCCTGGGATGCTGGCTCAGGGTAGTATGTTCCTGTTATCTCACCAGGGCAGCTGCACCCCAAATTCCCAGGTTCACCTCCCCCTGAGTGTCCTGATAACATCCCAACACACTGAGAGCTGTTGAATTATGCTGTCCTTAACTCCAGTTCTCTCTTCTCCTCAATTCAGTTGGTTCCACAGAGCCAGCAAATGCCTGGGCAAGGCTTAGCTAAAGCAAGGAATAAAAGGGAGATGCGCCAGAATCCAAAGGAAGGCTAAGCCCAAGTATGCTTCATCTTCAGCAGGGTCTTTGCTTCTGCCTGAGTGTACAGCCCCCAGGGAAAGATGTTAATGACACAAAGCAAATGTGGAGCTGCTGACACCCCAGCCTAGATAGATTCTTCTGCTCTAACCTTTTGTGCCTGTCCTTGCCAATTTGCATGCTTCTCTCCAAACTGGAAGTTTTTAATGAAATGCAAACCGTGAAGAGTCTTCTCTGGTCTCTTCCTTCTTCCGGAATCAAGCCCCATCTCCCCATCCTGCCAGGCATGTTTCTAGTTTCTCCTTGAAATCTCCTCCAGGCTGGACCCACATCCATTTGCTTTCTGTTTATGGTTGTAGCAGATCTCAATGCACTCCAGCCCCTTGAAGGAGTAAACAGGCCCGCTGCAGTGTAGGATTAGCAGGCCCTCGCTGGGGCTGGGGGTCTGCACAGTTGACAGATGCCTGGGGTG
Source organism: Rhynchomys soricoides (assembly GCA_019843965.1). NCBI lineage: Eukaryota > Metazoa > Chordata > Mammalia > Rodentia > Muridae > Rhynchomys > Rhynchomys soricoides. The sequence goes on along the minus strand of JADRCH010000015.1, from coordinate 173,013 downwards.
ACAGTGGCCTAAGAAGTTCTTGGTGCTTATGCCTGGAGATCCTCTGTGTGGCACAGAATCGCATGTGAGGATGCTCGGTGCTGTGTTTACAGCCCTGACTGAGGGAGGCTCCACAAGCGGCTGGCTCCATTCGCCTTTAGCTTGTTCTCTATGCCTTCTGCCCATGGGTCACCGGATACGTGGAAGAGACGTGAAGGGGTGTGGAAGGGAGCCCACATTGAGCGACTAAAAGCCCAAGCCCCCTTCTCCCTTCCTTCCTGCACCTCCCTCTGATCTCCCACAAGCCAGCCTTCTCAGTGTTCAGTGCAGTCCTGCCTTTCCTAGGCAAAATCTTAAACTTGTGCGTTCTCTGCAAATAGACTTTTACTTCTCCAGACACTAGAGCATTCTCCAGGGGAGATTCCTGTGTCCAGAAAACAATGCTGTTTTTTCTAGAAGAATGAAATCCTGCAGTGTTTCCTCCCAACAATTTCTGAAGGCCACTTCGTGTGGTCTTTGTGCATACAATCCCCCTATCCCTGCAGGTCAGCTCAGCCCCAGAGAGTTTCTGGCTATCAGGCTCCACCCTGCCTGTCCCAGGGTCACTCCTCCTCCTCCTCCTCTTCTTCTTCCTCCTCTCCTTCCTCCTCCTCTTCCTCCTCTTCCTCCTCCTCCTCCTCCTCCTCCTCCTCCTCTTCCTCCTCCTCCTCCTCCTCAGCAACTGCATTCCAGCTCCCATCTCACCCCCCTCTCTTGGTTCCCACTCCCCTGACCCTTCAGAACAAGATCAGACCAGCTTTTAGGAGCTGCTCTCCAAGGTCGGGGCAGGACCTGCAGAGGAGATTGCTGGAATCCAGACTCCCATCAGGGACTTTTTATCACTGTGGACTGATACCCCCCCCCCCTGCCTTCACATTCTTCAGAGCCACTGGCCCTTTGCTTACTGCCCTCTCCAGGGGCAGGGCTATCCTGAAAGAATCCTCTCCTATCCAGCCAAAAGCTATCCATCCGAAGCTCCGGCCTTGACCTGCCAGGTTGAGATTTCCCTCTGAGCCTCTCTGAGCAAGTGCCTTTACACCCTTTCCATGAGGATGTGCTTTGGAGTTGAGCTCCTTAGCCACCATTGATTACAATCCCCCCGCCCCCCATGTGGGAGCTCTTCAGCAGGGTGGCTGCCTCTAAACCTGGAATTCCCAAACTCCCTTCAAGTTAAGGTACTGAAAGCCAAAAAATGCTGAACGGCTCTGGGCTCTGTCCTTCCTTCTACAGCTAAGCTCCTGGGCCAATAGGGCCTTGTTTCCCTCCTCCATGCTGGGCAGAACTTAGGCCTCTGGTTTCCTTAGCCTTCCCATGGATGTTAGAAGCCCTTCTTCCATGATAATGGACTCTGAGCTGTGTTGTCTAGATGCCACACCTCATGGGGACATCATTGCTTTTGACACATATAGCACTGCTCAAGGTAAAATTCTCCAAGCGGAACCCCTGGGCCCCCAATCCTATCTGCTGCTATTGGAGACCATTCTATGGGTCTCCAGGAAGAAGGACTTCTCACACCTTGCTATTACCTAGTCCTGCTTGTGAGCTCTCAGTTTCAGCTGCTCCCACCCTCAGTTATCAGAGTCTGGTGGCCAAAGGGAAGGACTTCAAAGGCTCTAGAGAAAGGACATCTCAGATGAGACCAAAAATAGAGGGAAGATGGGAAGAGGCTCTGCTGACTTGGTGGATGTCACCTGACTTCACCCTGAAGCTGACCTCTGAGCACTTAGTTTCCCCAATGACAACCATTGCTACCAGAAGGATCCGAGTCCCCTCTTCCCCTTGGGGATTGCATACTTGGTTACAGGCCATGAGGCCCTGCCCTAGGCCTCTCCCTGCCTTTTGGCCAGGAGCTCCTAGAGAGCAGGGCTACATGGTGCTCCTCTTAAGTTCTTCAGGCTTCCCTAGGCCTCCTCATGCAGATGCCTCAACGTAGCAGACAGAAAGAAGGGAGGCAAGGTGAGAAGCTGCTTCCCCACAGACAACAGAGGTCTCTTGGAGGACACGCCATCCAAGCAAAAGTTAGACAGCACTGGCTCCCTATGAGCTACGACACCACCATTTCCCACAGAGTCCCTCATAAACAGTCCCAACTTTGTCCAGCGACAGTGTCTGCTGGATGCTAAACCCCTCTCCAGGCCATCAACAAGGCCTGGCCTTGCTTTCTTCTCTTTCTTTCTAGTGATCTCCTCCCAACAGCTCTGAGAACCTTGATAAGCTCATGAGATGTCATCAGCTTTGGTGGCAGGAAAAGCCCCATCAGACCATCAAGCCACAAGAAGTCTGGGTGAACAGTGGTGGTAGACTTCAGACTGACGAGGGGCCTCCCAGAGGCTGGGGCTCGGGGCCTGAGCTTGCCTTTCACTAGAACAAGCTCATAAAACCCCAGTCACTCTTTCTTAACATGAGTCTCCCTCTGGACTGGCAGGAGATGGTGCTCTAACTAAGGGGGGGAGGGGGAATCCAATGCAGGAAAGCAGAAGAAGATAAGAGACGGAGATAGCAGAGCCAGTGAGGGAGGGTAGGTGCTACGCTCATCTTCTTGGTCACAAAGCAGCACAGCAGGGAAAGGCACTTGTCACCAAAGCCAAGCCTCAAGAATCAAGTTTGATCCTCATACTCCACTTGGTGGAAGGAAAGAACTGACCCCCCCCCAGGGTGTCTTCTGGCCCTTTGTGCACACTGTAGCACAGGAATGATCATCCAGGCATACATGAATGTATGTACATACATATATTCACAAACACACACACATAAACAATGTAAAATATTTTTAAAAATGTATTCACACAGGCTGAGAAGTTCTCAACAGACATTGCTTGTCACCAGTCAGTCATCAAAGCAATGACCACTGGGCTCCTCAGCTTGCTGTGAGTAGTGGCATTTTGAAAAGAGCATCAGGTGGTCATCAAGAGGCATCAAGAGACCAACTTCTGCCTCTGTCCAGCTGTGTGCCTTTACACAGCCACCTGCCATCTCCAGGCCTCGGTTCCCATGGTGTCACTTGAGGTCACGATGCAAGAACTCCTAAGGTTGCTTCCAGCTCCCAAAGTCCATTCAAGTAGCTGAGGTGAGGGAGCTATCTATGCACTGTTTGTCTCTGCCCTCAATGCCTGGAGGGATTGGTCTTTCATGGGTTCCAGAGAGATCAGGAGGGATAGTCAGGACACTGTGAACATTGTGATGACTGATTTGCAGGCTGTCCCATCCTGTGTGTCCCTTCTCTCACCCACCAAGATCTCTGTGTTCTTGCATGTGTGTTTACTGCCCCCTGTGTCCCATAGCTGTCCCATCATGGGACAGTTCTGTGTATACACACAGAGGCCCTTGTCTGGAAACAGCACACCCATGCCACCTCTAAACAGGTGTCCTTCCTTGCCAGCCTAGCGTGCAGGGAGGGCCTAGCACGCAGATGAGGGCCTTGTTCCCTGACTGTGGGAGACATGCAAATAGGTATGAGATCACCAGCCCAGAAGAGCTGCTGACTCTTGTTGTCTGGTTCGGGGCTTGGGTTTGGATTTGGGTCTCCCCTCTCCCACCCCCAATGCTGAGAATTGAACCCAGGACCTTGGACATGCTAGACCTCACTTTCTGTGGTCCCTCAGGTGGCCTGCCTTGAAAAGGAATGTTCAGGTCACAAGTGTCTCAGGTCTTACTTGCTCAGGAGAGACCTACTAGCCAGGTACTCTCTGTGTCCTTGTCATGCTAAACAGTCACCTAGGTTGCAGATGCCACTGGGCATAGCTGCTGGGGGCTGGGAAGTGACAGCCAGTAACTGTGCAGGCAAGAGGGGCTGGAGGTGGTAGAAAAGAGGAAAGTCTGGTGGGAAGCAACTCAGGGCACCCCATGTCCTTTCTCTTCTGCTTCTCCTGCTGTTCCCACTGCCCAGGATCTGGGAGCCCCAAGGAACAACGTAAGGAGGGGGCTCTGCACACAGAAGGGGGCGTACACACACACACACACACACACACACACACACACACCTGATAGTGCCTACAAGGACTATCTTTTCCCTTCTTGCATCCATCCAGGAAAACTATTTTCTAAATGAGAGCCCATGCGACCTCTAGTGGCCAGCAAACACCCTGCTGTCCAGGATTATGTGGAGGGCGATTTAAATCTGGACATTTTAGGGAGCATGCTTGGACTCCCCATCTGCTCTGACCTCAAAGCCCAACCTGGAATTATAGCAAAGGCACCGCCCAAGCCCCACCTGCAAGGAGGTGGTGGAGACAGTACATGGAGCTTCTGGCCTCTAGCCATTTGAGAAAAGCTGAAGAGTGATCCCAGGAAGACATGCTACAGCCCAAGCCAGCAAGCCCCAGCCAGGCCGAAGGACTCCTTATACTGGTGTCCTGGATGCTCAGTCTTTAGACAAAAAAAACAAAAACAAAAAAAAGCCAGAAGATCATCCTTCCTTTCAGGACCACCCTCAAGCAAGCCCCAGGTCTCTGGCAACCCTAGAAAACAGGCATCATGTGTGCCTCTAGCTTCAGCTTTGCCTATCCAGTTTACTTGCCTAAGGTCACCCAGCAAGTGGGTGGGAGCCTGCAGCTGGAGCCCCACCCCCACCTTGCCTTCTCTCTAAATAATGCCTCTAACTCCAGGGCTCTGCCCAAGATCAGACTGCATTCTTACTGCACCTGGCTCTTTCATAAGCCCTGAAATGTCTGCAAAAGCAGAGCCCAGGGCTTAGGTAAGAAACCACCACCACATGGGAGGAGCACTCAGCACAGTGTGCCAAGCCTCTGGAGTCTCCGGTTGAGTCCCGAGGACAGGAGCTGGTGTAGGACTGGGGACTTAGGATGAGCAAGACCACAGATCAAAGGGCATCCTGCTTCAGAAGGCCCTTCATCATTGCAGGGCTGACACCAGAGTGCTGACCTTTATCTCCAACAAGACTGCCTTCCAGAACGTGAGAATGACCCCTAGTAATCAGTAGGAGACTCTCTTCTCTAACCTGTGTGTTCAAGGAGTTATAGGATGTCTTTCAGGACACCGATCCTCCCTGCTTTAACCCTGAGGTGAGGCAGACATTTGGGCAGAAGTTGAAGGTCAGTTTTAGGATGACCCCTACTCATGTGTTGGCACCATGGATACAAGAAGCCAGTTCTGAAGTGGGTAAGGATGTGAAGAGTGGGCGCCTGTGTTCCACACGGGGACTAAATCCTGACTTCTGTGTTGCAGGCAGGACAAACTGAAGATCCACATGCGGAAGCACACGGGGGAGCGGCCCTACTTGTGCATTCACTGCAACGCCAAGTTCGTGCACAACTACGACCTCAAGAACCACATGCGCATCCACACGGGCGTGAGGCCCTACCAGTGTGAGTTCTGCTACAAGAGCTTCACACGCTCTGACCACCTGCACCGCCACATCAAGCGACAGAGCTGTCGCATGGCGCGACCCCGGCGAGGTCGCAAGCCTGCTACCTGGAGGGCAGCCAGCCTGCTCTTTGGGCCGGGTGGCCCTTCACCCGACAAGGCGGCCTTCGTGATGCCACCCGCGCTGGGCGACGTGGGTGGCCACCTGGGCGGTACGGCCATGTGCCTCCCAGGCCCCAGCCCCACTAAGCACTTCCTGGGGGCACCCAAGGGCACTCTGAGCCTGCAGGAGCTGGAACGGCAGTTCGAAGAGACACAGATGAAGCTGTTCGGACGCGCGCAGCTCGAGGCTGAGAGGAACGCGGGTGGCCTCCTGGCCCTGGCGCTGGCCGAGAACGTGGCCGCCACTCGGCCCTACTTCCCGCTGCCCGACCCCTGGGCAGCAGGCCTGGCTGGCCTCCCTGGTCTTACCGGCCTCAACCACGTGGCCTCCATGTCTGAAGCCAACAACTAGGCTGGCCCTGGTCCACCCTAGTCCCAAGCCCTGTCTTAAATCCCTTTTAGGCCTGCCCTGCCCCACCTAGTGGACCTGAACGTTCTAGTTTGCAAACACAAAGGGAAAATGAAAAAAAAAAAGAAAACATTTTAGCAGAGATGCAATTTTCCTGGCCTTCGAGGGCAGCATCTCCTTTTTGCTGGTGTCTGAGCTAGACATCTCTTCCCTGAGGGTTTGGACCCCCCCCCCTCCCGGTTGGTGCCAGGAGCACATTACAGTGGTATGGGGCTGTCAGGAGGGACCACTCTGCGGGGCTGGCGGAGAGGAGCTAGCATGAGGACTGTGCCCTGGCCAGGCACCTTGGTTGAGCCATTCTACCCTATGGGGAAGTCCCTCCCAAAACTGCCTTCAGAGTCAGGTTCCAGCTCAGAGGTCTCGGATCCAACTGATCAGTGCTTCCGGGCCAAGGGGAAAGACCATCTCTACTGGGCAGAAAGGCCTCCAGCAGCCAGGAAGCTGGCATGGAGTGAGCCCATTTTATATTGGCTTGACCTCTGACCTTACATGGGTCAACTCTCCGGTGCCTCAGAGTCACCCTACTGTGAAAGGGGGTGGTAACTTACATTCCCCTCCCCCACTTCCATGCATATTCACACATGTCCCTATGACAAGGGTTCCTTGGAAGGTAGAAGTTTAGCATCCCCAGAGTTACTGGGGAGACTATCTTACTGGAGTTGGTTTCATTACCTCCAGGTGGATGTCAGCATGTTAGCCTCCGTGAGACATGAAGTAGAACTAGACAGGAACGACAGAATGAGAGAGAAAGGGGGGGGGCTGGGCTTCATGGCTTTCAGTACCCACAGGTAGCTCCAGGAATCCCAAATTCTGCCTCACTTCTGACAGGCCACTGCCATATCTAGACACCCCCTGGAAATGAGAGTCAGCATTGGCTCACTCCCACACTCCCTCGGTGTTCAGGCTCCATTAGCTAACACTGGAGGGATGAATGGGGCTAACAGCCACCATCTGCCTGGCTCTCCCCAACCCTACAAATGTCACAGAACCAAGTCATCCAGGGCTCAGCTTTTTGCTTCTTAAGTTGAGGTTGTGAGCCCAGGCCTGGGCTTTGCTGGTGACACCCTTCTATTGTGTTTGAGCCCCTGATCCCCCATTCCATATTTGACCAAAGGGCTCCCGTGCAAGAAGGTAGAGTCCTTTGGGTTGTGATGGGCTGTGTAGCAGGTCACACTCGGGCTGGTTCTGGGTTGATAGTAGCGAGAGAGACAACTTGGCTGGCCCATGCTTTCTTGAGTTTTTATTGGTTTCTTGAGATCCCAGGAAGGAGAATCCACCTGCTTGGAAGGCCTAGGTCTGGAGCCCCAACCTGTGGGTACAGGAGACTCAGCTCTTCCTAGATCAATTGCCTTGGCTTCTTCATGTACAAACACAAACACAAAAAGGCCAGAGAAGACACTAGACTCTATCCCTCCTGAAGCTCCCAAGAGAGTCCCTGCCTGCCAGTGCCACCAGACAGTCCATCAGGGAGGACTTTCCTCAGATCCCCCGTCATCAGTCACCTGCTGGGCAGCTGCCTCTAAGTTCCTGTCTGCAGTTCAGACAGTCGCCAGTGTGCACACTTTGTCCCAGAAGCCAAGTGGCTGTAGCTGAACCAGACTCAGAACCAACAGAGGGACCCAGGGGAGGGCAGGTGTCAGGCTTCTGTCTTTATTTTGTAAAGGTAATGACTTCTTATAAACTCACTTTTTCAGATGACTGACCAGCTCTTTTTGTCGTTTTTTTGTTTTGTTTTGTTTTTTTCTGGGTTGCCGTTTGGAATTGTACATTGTAAAATATCCAAAGATGTTGAGTACTGTATGATCAAGCACTTGAAACAAATGGTTGGGGGGAGGGGTGGTTATGAGGGTTTTTATTATTATTGTTGTTGTTGTTTTGTTTATGTTCCTGACTTCCCTGTCTGTCTGTGGGAGACCTTTGGAATTTTTTCTATTTATAAAACTTTTTATGTGACGCCTCTATGTAAAAAAACGACACACAATGAAGTTTTGCCTTAGTGATTCAAGGGACAATCTTCCATAACTTTGGTCGCACGCTGCATCCTGCCCAGAAATGCTCAGATAATTTTCTGGCCTATTTATTAAACAATATTAACTGACTTGATTAAGTGATACTGAGAGTGGCCTTCTGTGTGACGACTAGAAGCTCATGGGACAGCTACAAGCCCAGCTATAGAAGATCCTTGCTTACAGTTGACACCGCTGGGCACAGCAATTTTAATGTCAAAGACACTTTTACAAAACACAAACCTTTCACTTATTATTATTATTATTATTATTATTATTATTATTATTATTTTATGTCTAGGGGTTTTGCCTACTCCTATGTCTGTGTACCATGTGCATGCCTGGTGCCCAAGGAGGCCAGAGTAGGGCACTAGAGTTAAAAATGGTTGTGAGCTGCCATGTGGGTGTTCAAAATGTGTGTCCTCTGGACTAACTGCTAGACCATCCCTCCAGCCCAAGACCTTCGGCTCTAATTGTTTGAAGGATAGTGGGGGACTTAGTTTTATTTTTTGTAGAAGGACTGACTACATATTCCAGGCTAGCCTTGGACTCACCACCCTCTTGCCTCAGCCTTCATACCTGAAGCATTTTGTGCAAAAGTGAGCTCTGTTTGTCTAATGCCATGGTTCAGACTGGCTGTCCACTTTCCATTCTCATTTCAGGGGCTGGGGTGGGGAGGAAGGCCAGAACTCAATTCTTTATGATATCTCGTGTGCACACAAACATGTACAGATGCAGCCTGCTATGTGTGACAAAGACAGTCCTGAGGATGCTGACTGGAGCAGTACATCTGGTCCTGCCAGTTCCCTGCCTGGGGCCCAGTAGCCCCCAGCCAGCCTTGCTGCCATGCCATAGCCTGCTGGGAGCCAGGCTCCTCCTCCTTTCACCCAAGCTTCTTCCAACCAGAGACTCTGACCCTGTTGGAGAGAAGGAAATACACTTATTGAATGAGGTCTCCCCTGTGCCGATCACAGACCCAGAGCTCAGATTCTTGCAGTAAAATTGTTGAGCTGCATTGTGGACAAACTGAGACTTGACCTAGATCCCTCTTCTCCACTCTTCATCCCTCCTTGGATGCGACGGATCCTTCCTAGGTAGCAATTCCCAGTACAGGAGAAAGAATCCAGTCAGGGAGGGGCAAAAATCTGGTCGGGGATTTGAACCCCATCTCCTGAGCTGAGTGTTCTCAGACTAATCACTTCCCCACTCTGGTTCTTGCCTTCAGAACTCTTTGAAATCAAGAACATTCTCAAGTTCTCTGCCCAAATAGTCTCAACAGAGGACCCAATCCAGCCTTCCTGACAGGAGACAGAGAGCAAAAGAGCTAGCCTGACACACCCTTCCTGTGAGGGCAGAGGGCATCTGAAGTCACCCACCTTGTATACAGTTCCCACCGCTACACTCTGATACATGTATACATTTATCTGGGCGTAAATAATGTCCAGACTATTTGCCAAATGACTTACTTCTTCACGGTCTCCTAACGACATCAATTTGGCCCTTAGCTGCCATGCAGTTGTGTGAGATCAGTTCCTAGCCGAGGGCAGGAGCATTGACTACATGTTCCCAGGAACTCAGGCATGCTGGGATTGTTCGCTCCTCTTGCTTGAGTCATTGTCTCAAGGGATATAGATCATGATGGAGAAGAGGTAGGGATTGGAGCCCAGCAAGCCCCAATCTCTGACTGCTCCTTCAACTGGAAAAGAAAATTTAGAGAAGACCCTGGGACTGTGATGGATTGGGGAAGACTTAGCAGAGAGTTTGGCCAGCTTGAGCCAGTAGGAAAGAGACCAGGTGTCTAAACAGAAGTTAACTTCCTAACATTGGAATTTCCCTGAGAAAGCATGAGGCCACACATGAGGAGCATGCTCTGAACCTGGTACCAAGCGTTTCAGGGATGCTGGGGTGAAGAATTCAGCAGGGGAGGAGAAAGTCAGTTTCCCTTCCATCTGCTTTGTGAACTGTGATATCACATCTGCCTATGAATCAGGAAGGGCAGCTGCCACAGCTGTATGCATGCAGAAGAAACATAGGGACAATGTCACAAAGCTACCTTGGTACACAGCTGCTGGGACATCCCTCTGCTCTACTGGTGCCCAAGTTGGGGCTGGAGAAAAAGTGAGTGGCAAGGTGACAGGGCCTATGTGCTATCACCAAGGTCTCCGCCTTTAACCATCCTCTCCTTCCTTTTTTGCCCGCTTTCCTCCTGGTGGTCCTCTTAGCTCGCTGCAGAGCAGGTAGGGGCACACTAGGGGCCAAGGAGGGGTCAGGTAGAGCCGAGGTTCCATGGAGAAAGCAAGAGCTGAGCAGGAGGCTTCAAGGCCACATATTCCCTGGCCTGCAGTGTGGCTGGAGACTACCAACAGTTTGCACCCGTTGCTCGCTGCGCAGCGGAAACAGGGATATTCTGGGACGGTTCTGCAGTGAAGTTTGGTGATTACTGATACCCCATTCCTAGTCCCCATGCTCTCCTCCCCTCTGCTCCAGGCCCCTCCCTGATGAGACTGCTCCCACGATGTGGCAGCCTGCGGAAGTGGAGAAAGCTAGAGGCACAGACGCCAGCATAGCTCTCTAGCTCCTCCTGCCGGCTCTTGCAGAAGCTGCTCGTGCTCACAGGTGAAAAAAACTAAGGGCGTTGTGGTCCTTCAAGCGCTCAGAGGGAGGCTGAAGACCAGACAGCAACCCAATTTCCATACAAGGATGGAAGGGCTCCCTGGTAAAACCGCGTAACTTTTCCTCATGACTATATCCTGGGGCAGAGGCTGCCAGGAGCCAGAGTGCCCACTGATCTAAACCAAAAAATTAGCTCAAAACGGTTCTGGCCAAAACAGGATATCCAAAACATCTATAAATAAATACAAACATACATACATACATACATACATACATACTTACATAAGTAAGTAAATAACCTGGCAACTGATCATTTTAACAACGGCCAGTCTTGCACAACACCCAGCCCATGTGTACACACTAACGCACACACTTGTAGTGTGTTGTTGTTGTTGTAGCACACATGTGCAGACACTCTCTGGGTCGCCAATCGTCTTAGATTTCTATTGCTGTGATGAATACCATGATCAAAAGCAACTTGTGGTGGAAGGGATTTACTTCCCTATGCTTTCAGGTCACAGTGCCTCACTGAGAGAAGCCAAGCAGAAGCCATACAGGAAAACTGCTTGCTGGCTTGCTCACCCTGCTTTTTCAACCTAGGACCGCCTGCCCTGGGATAGCAGCACCCACAGGGAGCAGGACCCTACCACATCAAATCCTTAATCAAGAAAATGGACCACGGGCTTGCCTACACGACAGTCTTATGAAGGTGTTTTCTGGATTTAGATTCCTATTTCCGGATATGTTTAGGATCCTGTCAATTTGACAAAATCCAGCTAGCACACCGGAGAAGCCACACCGAGGCTGCTTGTAACCATAGGGGACACAGAGTGTTTGAAGGGAGTGAGCACGGCCATTTTGCTCACAGGTCACCAGGCTAGGATATTCATACCTGACATTCTTCATCCCTGTAGCTCCTGTCTTTAGCCATAGGCTCTGACCCAGAAGACAAAATCGAAAGACAAAGCCAATGGGTTTCTGGAATGAGGAAGGAAGTCCAATTGAGTCAGCTTCGTGTTTGTCTGAAAATTACTAAGTGAAGCATGAAATGACTGTCCGGGTACCCAGGGTGTTGTGTGTGAACTCACCTTCAGTGATCACCTCCAATGCCGTCTGGAGGTAGAAAGGAAGTTCAGCTTCGTCTCTGTTAGCTGGGACTTCTGGCCCAATTCCATCCTGTCTATAAACAGTATTTGTTAGAGGAAATTAAATCTCTGGCAGGATTTCCACAGGGTCAGAGGGTCAGGCTGTCGGGGCTGCCAGGATCAGTTGTGTTACATACCACCTCCACACTGGAAGGGTGCCATGCCTGGACAGATGTGCATATGTGTTACAGTGACTACAGGCACAGACCTTGTGTCACTCCTTGCACTGAGTCTTCCCACATGCAACAGTCACTGTTCCCAGCTGCTCATGGGATCAGCAAAGAAGAGGGATGCACAGGCAGCATGCACAGGCAGCAGCACCCTCCGAGTGCCCCCACTGGGCCTCCAGTCCTGTGGTATCCCCTCAGGCTGAGTTCACAGGGTGTGACATCACACCTTGGTGTCTCCACAAACAAGCCAAGTCCTTGTGGAAGGAAATTACACGAGTGGGGTATACCTCTAGCTCATCCCTTACACCCCAATGGTCTGCTCTAACACCCCCTTGCCTGAAAGCAGATCTTGGCTAATGGAATCCTCACCTGAGTGAGCGCTGGTCACTTGCAGGGAGCAGATGGCAGAAGAGGGCCCTACAGACAGGTTTCTACAGGTTCCACTGGGTAACCATTTAGAAATCAAGATATTCTGAACCTTAAAGGGTTTTTTTCCCTAAGGCAAGGCAAAAATTAATTAAAGCCTCCATTTTTTCTTTATTTAGACATCAAAGATTGTCTGATCTTTGTAGTGAGACATAGGTAACAAAGAGTCCCACACAGCGCTGCATGTGGGGTCTGGGAACCTGGGGGCCCACTGTCTCTCCTCTAAAGCCCCTATCAGTCAAGGCCCTTAGATACAAGAAAGGCAGACCAATTGGAAGAAGAAAGGGATATATTTCTAGGTGTCATAGCATACAGCTAGCTGTAAAGCACCCTGGAAGCTGAGGCAGGAAACTGGCCAAATTCAGGCTAACATGAGCTACATAGAGGGGCCTTGACTGAAAGGGAGCAGGGGAGTTATTTAAAGAACACTGAAGCTGGGCACATAGGGCTCAGAAAACCGGTGGTGGCTGAAGAAACAGCACAGCAGCAGGACTGGGCGGTGTTATGGCCCGGCGTGTGCATAGGAGGCAGAGCCACTCAGCCACTCTGTAACTACTGTCTGATCCACACAGCCAAAAGGGAACAGCACTGCCCATAGTCAGCATACTTTGAAAAAAAGTCACAGTTTAATGTCATCAACACAAGGAAGATGCCCCAGTGGCATTGGGCACCAGGGACAATGTATAACCATCTGTATGACTTTTGCCTTTCAAAGACTTTTGTTTGTAATTTGGAAATTTGGAAAGTTTCTTTAATCCTTTATTATGCTCCATCTTTTAAAATAATAATAATAATAATAATAATAATAATAATAATAATAATACTGCTAAGTTCAGCCTGATGGGGCACACAATTAGGAGGTTGGTTTCCTGGCCTCTCCCTGCATCGATTCTCTGGGCAACCCTGACAAAGTGACCTTACTCTGAACCCAAGGTTTATCACCTGGAGAATTATGAGGTTCATGGCAGGAGCCTCAAAACTTCTCTCTACCCTCATAAGAAAAGTGGACAGAGGACTTATTTAAAGATTGTCTGCTCCAAGCAGCATTTGGCAGAGGCCTCGTGTCCTAACCTAAGACCACTGTTTCTCCCTTAAGGATTAAGGCTACCCAAGGGGCAGGATATTATAAATACTTTTAAGAAATCCTAGTGCACACTGCCGTCTTGTGCTGCTTTCCAAGCGGTGCATGGATGTGTTCCATCAAAAGGTTTCTTACATGGGGGATGGCACCCACATTCTCCTGGGTCTTCCTTGGAGGTAACCTGTGTGGACAGCTTTGCAGACACAGGACTGCTCCTTAGACTTTCTATCCATTCACACTTGGCTTTTTAATTTATTCCCTGTGTCAGACCAATCACCTGTCTATAGACATGCCCGCTTCATCAGGTGTCTAAGGCTCCGACACAAGTTCTTGTCTCTAGGCTCTAGAGACCAGTCTCAGTCTCTACCCCTAAAATCTCCACTGTGGAGTCATGGGGAAAAGGAGCAATCCGGATGGGACAGGGATTTGATGAAAAGTGTCTTCGAGGGGAGCAGATTCCATATCTGGTTGCAGGGTTTTCGGAAATATTCTTGGATGGCTCCATTTAGATTGATAAGGTGATGCCAGCTTCCTGGCAGTTCCCAGAAGCCCTACAGATGTTCCAGGGCAGAGATTTTGGGAGCCTATATGAGGTAATCAGAGTGGACAGGAACTGGACAGGAACCATGACCCCAGGGTATCTCCTCAGGACTGTTCTCCTGGTCCCACAAGCAGCATTCTCTGCAATGACAACAACAAAAATCTCCCCACACCCCACAGTACTACCTTGTACTAAAAACACAGACCCTCACAGAATTTCATACCAAAGAGGCTTCTGTACAGGTGTTTTGATGGCAACCTAGGCCAATTTCCAGAGGCTGTGATGCTCTCGGACTGGGCCTCAGAACACTCAGAAGGTGGGGATGCTGCATCTCCCGGTGCTGTGTCCTCCAAACACCAGGCCAACTTGTGGAGGGGCTGAAAGGAAAAGTCAGGCAAAAAGTGTGGTTCAGGTGGAAGGTGAGAGAGACAGAGGTAAGGAATAGCAAGAGAATCCAATTACTCACAGGAGAGACACTAAAGCTATTCTTACGTCTGTCTGCAAGTACCTGGGGAACACTAGAGAAAGCCAAGAGTCTGATTTTTAGCATCCGGGAGTCTTTGAAGAGCATGCACAACCGCTGTTCGTCCACAGCCTCTGACCCATTTATATCACTTAACCGGAGAATCAACTTCTAGCGATGGATAAGGCACCTCAGATCAAATGTCCACTGAAACGAGTTAGAAGACAATATATATTTTAAAAGTCTGTTTAAGGCATCAGAAAGCAATTGGAGTAGGAGGAATTTGTGAGGTATAATTCAGAAAAAATAAGGGAAGAAAGATAAAGCAGAGAATGGTAAGCAGCTTGCCAGCACACTAAGAAATGGAGCAGAGCTTCCCATTGGCTCCAGAGGCAAGGCACATATACTCGGACTTCAGAGTCTGGAAATAAAATCAGTAGCTACGTGAAAGGAAGAGTTCATTTGTGTCATGTTGTAAACTTTATATAGGTGCAATAAAATAAAGACAATAAATAGAAAAATAGAAAAATAAGCACACAGAATCCAAGTTGAGAAATGGCTAGAAACAGACTTTGGGGTGGACATGATTATTATATTCTTGGAATTCAGTGAAGTAGAGAATCTTGGCAGAAACTTGGGAGCATTAGAGGAAGAGTCAATGCTCAATCTGTAATTGCAGTATAAGAAATTAAGATTTTAGTGGATGTGCTGAGCAACAGATTCAGCTAAAAGAAAATTAGTGAACTAGAAAACACAGAGAAGAAAATGTAAGACTAAAAGGCAGAAGCTAAGGAACAGAACACGTACAGAAGGTCAGCGTGTGTTGAGGCGGTAGAGAGATGGCCCCTTATATGATTAGGAGGTTAGGAGCCCTCTGCAGCCTGGCACAGGACCCAGATGTAGTCCCTGCACTTATGCAACGGCTCACAACTGCCTGAAACTTCAGTTGTGTGGGAGCTCTCTTTTGGCCTCCAAGGGCTGCTGCATGCACATATTGCATATAAACCTGTGCAAGCAAACACACATACAACTAAACAGATAGATAGATCATTTTAAAAGTATGTGCCGAAAAGATTTAGTATGTACAAGAGGGGAAAAGCAAGAGATGGGAGTGGTGAGCCCTGAGCCGACCAGAACGGAATAGGCATGTGAGAAACTCTGAGTGAGCCAGGGGAAATATGTCCAAACCCATATATGGAGCTAGGTACTGCTATACTGCTGATGACCATAGGTCGAGTCTCTAAAACACCCAGAGAGAAAACAGAAGTAACAGTAAGACAGACAATAGACTTCTCGATGAGAATTAAGTACTCAGCCACCAGCAATGTTGTCATGACACTGCAAAACCCAACAACCAACTTAGGCTTGGGGATATTTTTGTTTGTTTGTGTTTATGTTTCTGAGAAAGGATCTCACCATACAGCATAGACTGACCTAGAATTTTTATCCTCCTACCTCAACCTCCCTAGCACTGGAATTGCCCACATGTACCCACACTGCCTGCTCCAACATTGAAATCTATTCCTATCAGACATCACAGAGAAAGGTTGTCCCTAGACAGCCATGTTGAGGAGACATGAGGGAGCTACTCAGGGGTGAAGTAGCCTGCATTATATATCGATGCTGGGGAAATGGTAAAATCACAGAAAAATACGTTCACCGCTGAGGTGAACAGAAATCAACGTCACCTGTGTAAAGCAGTCCTATCTCAGGCTTCTGAATGATATTTGAAATGTGAATTAAGACATACAATAGAGAAACAAACCTGAGAATAAATGGAATGTACTGTTATGCGTGATGCTCATGGCCTGAGATTGGTAAAAGTATTGATTAGACTAGACGGTAGAGCATGTGTCTGTCTCTAAGAAAACCAATATGGATTTCTAAAGTAATGCACTAGCAGAGAAGTTGGAATAAATATGCATGCACATGCACACACACACACACACACACATGCATACACACACAAACACACACGCACACGCACATGAACATGAGCACACACATATTAAACCAAAGACAGCAATAGATGCAAAGTGTGAATGGAGAACACTTTAAGGTCATTTCTAAAAAACGAAGTTAAGATTTGTGTGCATTTAAGTCTTAGCATTAAGTATCCCCCGGTCTCTTCCACACCAGTTGAGCAGGGAGTTGATTAAAATGCACTAAGTCAACTATGACCAACAGGAGGGTCTGCTCCAGCAGATCTCAAAGTTGCTGAGATCCACAAGTTGAAGCTTTGCACTGTTGTGTAAATACAGACGAGGAGACCATTGAAACAGAGCAGCAGTCCCTGAATAGAGAAATACTCGCAGTTGACAGATGAAAGTGCTCTGCAGAGCTCTGAGGAGATAGCGGGCTTTTCAGTATGTTGAGCTGGGGGCACTGAAACCCGAACCCTACCTCACACCATGCATAAAACCAACCAGCTGACCAGTTGCTCTCAGTGTGAATTGCAAAACAATAAAGCTTCCCCAGGCTAGAAGGAGGGGAGATGTCCTCAGACATCCCAATGATACATCAGTCACAAAGGAGAAGATAAATTCATGGGACTGATGGACATGAGGAACTCCTGTCCATCCAAGAATGTAATTAAAAGAAGGAATGCATCCAGGAGAGGCCTGGGCTTTGCTACACTCAGGAGACAGAGCAGTGGGGTGTGTTGGCACACACCAGTAAACCAAGCAATGCGGAAACTGAGGCTCGTGCGTTAGCTTCAGGAACTTAGAGAGACTCTATCTCAAAGGAAACAAACAGCACTGAAAGAAGACAACAGTTCCAGAACGTAAAGATGCCGAAAAGCTATCAGGGACATGAGTCAGATTGGGAGCAAGCACCCCGCAAAAAGCAAATAGCAGGGTGACTGTGCATGGCAACTTTACTCATCAAAGTAAATGCAGTTAAAGCTACAGTCAAAAAACACAACATAGAACCATTGGCTGAATCGTTAAAGCTGACAATACCAAGTGGCAGCAAGGATGTAGCAACTATGACTTCCCTACACTGCTGAGGGAGTATACGTTGGTATAATCACTTTGCAAACTCATTTGTCACAGTCAACCTACAAACATACAAACCTCAAGGCCCAGGGGCTTCCCCCCAGCTCTATGCCTGACTGTATCCATAGATTCACTGAAATGTACCTGTAGAAGCATTCATAAGCAGCGTTGTTCATAACTGTCCCAAACTGAACATAATCAGTGGCTGAATGGATATTTATAAATGGCAGTGCATACGGGCAGAGAAATTGAGGCTTAGAAAAATGGGAGGCACAAGTCACGCTCACTGGGAAGTATGCTAAGAGATCTCCCCCCCTCCCCCGATCATGCTTGTTGAGGACATTGCCCTGACAGAGACCTCTCTCCCCCAAGCAGATCCTCTCCACAACACTGCAGTAGACAGTAGAGGTTGGCTCCTTTTCGGTTCACTGGTGTCTGCCATACCAGAGAGTAAACTCTTGTGTGAGGCAAGCGCTTTACCTCAGAGTTGTATGTCCGTTCTCTTTCACGTTTTGTTTTGAGACAGCCTCAGGAAGTCATCCATGATAGCCTTCGTCTCTCTCTGAAGCTCACACAGGCTTTGAACTTGTGATCCTCTTGTCTCCTGGGTAGCAGTCTAGCCCTGCCAGAAGTCAACTAGTTAAATCAGTCTGTCTCTAAGAACGTCCCCTCCATGATAGCCAGGGTCTCCTCCCTAAGCCAGCTCTGCCATCCCACGCTCCTCTCCTGAGAAACCACACAGCCATGCGGATCCAGGGTCAGGTCAACTGGAGCCACGATGGCCAGCACAGAGACCACTCTGTTGCTTAGGACACTATCTATCCTGGTCCCATCAAGTCCTGCCTGGCTTCTTTCCAGTCTCACTTAGATGCTAACAGGGACCTCCAACCGCAAAGGCAGGCCACACAACCACATGCATGCCACATCAGAGCTGGCTGTTCTCGCACCCTGGAACCTCCGTTCTTCACGACCTTCTCCAGCTTCTTGGAGGGACACAGCTGCAAGCTCACATATCCACCCTCCCACTGCCCCCAATGTCTACCTCATCCCTACCCTGTACCAACACAAATAATTTCAGAGGCATTGAAGGTTGAATTTATTGTCTAACCATACTGAGGCAGGACTTTGTCCCTTGTGGCCCTTGAACCCAGAACACAACTGCAACTTCAGGATCTTACAACTGTTCCTCCAGGGGCTCGTGAACCAAGTCCCCATCTGGAGCTGTGCACTTCCTCCTTCTGCTGTGTCTCTCTTCTTGAGTCAAGAACCATTGGGCAGGACTGACATATAAAACACAAGATGCTCAGGTAAAGCTGAATTTGGGGTAACACATCATCAGAAGGGATGCCTATGCATTTGCCATAGGCTTAAGAGACTATGCTCAGACTTAAAAGTTTTCACTTAAAAGTTATCAAAATTCAAAATTGAGCATCCTGTGTTTTAACTGGTCAAAGGTCATGCCCATTCAGAATGCCAATCCTCTGGTCTACATCATGCTCTGGGTACCCAGGGCTCTGCCTAAAGAGATAGCAACACACTTGCCCAGCCTCTGCAGGCCCCTCTACCAGTAGATGTCAGGTCCCAACAGGGGTTCTGAAATGGGAATGGAACATGGGGTTGGGATCCCTCTGTGCCCCTCAAGTCCCATATAGCAAGTTCAGAGCCCATGATGGGGAGAAGACAGACAAAGCAGCGGCCAGGACAGCCTTGCCAGCCGCACACAGTTGTTCTTTCAAGCACAACCTGCCCATTGTCTCTATTTCCCAGATGCAGAAGCAGCCAGGAGGGATGGTGGGACCTCTAAGGGGAGTTCCCTGGTAAGTCCCCTTGCTTGTTGGCCAGGGCAGTCTTGTGATGTGCTGTCTGGGCATGCTTGACCTGCTGGTACATCATCCTTGGCTTTATTGCCCAAGAGGTGTCCCAGACGTGTGTGCAAGCAGAGATGCTGGGTGTCCATGGGCTAGGACCCTGCCTGGGCCTTGGTAATTATTTCTGAATCGGTTTCTTCAAATGTAAAATAGGAAGAACATATACCTTGATGAGTGTGGAAATTAGGTATGATTCTGCAAAACTAGAGAGTCCATGTAAGGACCAGGAGTTGGGGTTGAGAGCTATTTGCAAAGCTGTGTCGATGCTATGTGATACCACAGTGGGGTCAAGTACGGCACCACACATTTGCTGAGTTCCAGGAAATCCAGAACACTCACATGTGGTGATGTGTGAGTGAGGGCCCCTTGGTATTTAACGGACCACTGTGTGGATGTTGGTGCTTGCCAATTACTGGTGCTTTCGGAAAGGGGGGATCCGAACACTCAGTGTATTTATTTCTTCTGTAAACCTGAAAGAGCTGGGGAGGTGAAAGTTTTAAAAGGCAAAGTAATGTGCACTTAGTAAGCTCTTTAGAGGACATTCTTTGAGTGCCTACTACGTATCAGTATCTAGGTACCCAATAAGGCTATAAAGTAGGTATTGCTTATGGAGCACAGAGAGTTGGGAGTCCAGGGGGTGGTGAGAAATCTCCCCGAGGAGACTATGAACCACGTGTGGATGACTATGACTGGAAGGCAACCGTGCCAGGGATGGTCCAGTGTGGATATGATCAGGAGGAAGATAAGCAGGCAGAGGCTAAGAGGCGCAAGCCCCAGGCCCCGGCGCCCTCGCGTGGCCGCCTTGCTCACTGCGTCCGCGGGAAACAAAGCGGCTCCCCGGCGGGGCGGGGGCGGGGCCGGGACCGTCAAGGCTACAGGTCCTCCAAGAAAGCAAAATGCTGCTGGAGATTACTGCGAGTGGCAAAAGAGAGAATAAGACGAGACACCCGGTCCTTTGGGAAAGGCGACCAGCCCGAGCACATCAAGCTAAGCTGCAGAGTCGCGACTCGAGACTGCCGTGGGGCTGGACCTGTACAGTCATCCACTGACCATCCTTCCATTGGTCCAGAGCCTCCTACCCCTGCCAGGAGCCACGCCAAGCTTGATGCTTCTAGGTCTTCTGGTCCTGCCAAATAAAGGCCTCCCTTGCTCAGCAGCACCACCCTAGGACCAAAGGAGGAAATACCACCCACGCCTATAAAACAAGTCCAGAGCTGTCCACTCTGGCAAAAACCCTGGACACAGTGCTACTACTGCTGTCCCTTGCTCCGATTCAGAACTGGCCCAAGATCCCTCTTCTTCGCACTGTGTCTGGCTAACAATGTTGGGGATGGGGTTGGGCACAGATAAAAGACCCCCGGACTCTAGACTCTCTCCTTCCCCAACACACGGTCTAAGGTCCAAATCAAGCCCCCTTCCACCTTCCACCTTCCAAGGTGAGCTCCGGGAAGGGGTGTTTCAAAGGCTGCCTGGGAGCACCTCCCTTTTCCTCAGAAACAGACACTCAAAAGCAAGCAAGCGCGCGCGCGCGCGCGCGCACACACACACACACACACGCACGGTCAGGTACCAACCAACCTCTTCTACTCAGTTCTTGGTCACAGATTTCCTCTTTGCCAATCATCAAGGATGCTGATGGTGCAAGACCCTGGGGTGGGGGGGCCACTTCATACCTTCCCTTCCAGCTGTGAGGATTCCCAAGAGTCTCTACACTCAGAATAAGCCCACAGCAGGTCACCTCAAGCCTGTCCCACTTCAAGCTTCATACCTCAAACACAGTCTCTTCCTCTGGGGACAAATGTGCTGGCCAGCCTCATGTCAACTTGACACACAAGCTAGAGTCATCTGAAAGAAGGGAACCTCAATTGAGAAAATGTCTCCCTTAGATCCAGCTGAAAGGCATCTTCTTAATTAATGATGGATGGGGGAAGACTCAGTTCATTGTAGGTAGTGCTATCCATGGGCTGGTGGTCCTGGGTCCTAAAGAAAGCCGGTCGAGCAAGCCATGAGGAGCAAGCCAGCAAGCAACACCCCTCGATCACCTCTGCATCAGCTCCTGCCTCCAGCTTCATGCCCTGTTCCAAGTCCTGTCCTGACTTTCTTCAATGATGGACTACAATGTAAAAGTATAAGCTAAATAAACCTTTTCCTCTCCAACTTGTTTTTGGTCATGGTGTTTCATCATGGCAACAGAAACCCTAGCTAAGATAGCTACTTACAAGGTTCTCAGCCAGTTTGAATATTGACCTGCTGAGCCTGACACTCTGGTACTTGGGATGAACCACCTGTAAGAATCATTAACAGCTGACTAAATACAGATGCTTGTGGTCACTTGTAACATCACTGTGTCTACTGAGACATCAGGGTTTGGAAGTCACTCCCTAATGACCTGCTTTCTAAGGAAAATCCATCTTAGTATATATATATTCTAGACCAGGAAAAACCAGATAGGAAATGCTTTCTACTGAGAGCCTTGCAGACTCGTTGCAGGACTAGGTCTACACCTTAATAAAAGCTGTTACAGAAGATACATGAATGAACAAGTATGTGCCAATAAATCTTTATTTATAAAAGCAAAGAGCCAGGTACATTTGAAGGAGCCTTTCTGTTGCTTGCCTTGGGTTTAGACCTATAATCTGTACTTCGGCATCATACTCAATTGACTGGATGAGGTAACTGTAAAAGACTTCAGTCTGGCTTCAGAGGATCTAGAGCAGTGGTTCTCAGCCTTCCTAACGCTGAACCCTTTAACACAGCTCCTCAGGTTGTGCTGATCCCTAACCATAAAATTACTTTCGTTGCTACTTCATAAGTGTAATTTTGCTATCGTTGTGAATCATAATGTAAATATTTGTGTTTTCTGATGGTCTGGGGCAACCCCTGTGAAAGGGTCATCCGACCCTCAAAGGGATCTGGACACACAAGTTGAGAACCACTGATCTAGAGAGCAAGCGAAGACCCATGTTTCACAGCCAGCTAACCCTGAGCCTGTTTTCTCAACTCCTAAGATGGGAATATAATGAATGTAGAGGATGCCAACGAGTGCCATAGACCCCCAACTCTAGTGGCCTCTGGTGTGAGCTGAAATGAATATAAGGACTTAATACCCACAGACAATTTTTATAAACTCTGAAATTCTCCAAACTTACAAATTGCCCAGTGTGAATGTGAGGACCGTCTGATGTCCCAGCCATCGGGGAGGGGTATAAAGGCCCTTGGTAGTCTGGAGGCCTGTGCTTACCCTAGCAGGTTTCTGTTTGCATGGATGGCTGGAAGATGCCATTGCCTACTGCCCTGCAGCTTTGCAACGCCTGCCACAAGCTGCGCACCTTCTCAGTCTTCACCCATGCTATTCCTTCAGTTCCTAGCCTTTCAACCCCAGCTGGCTAATTGTAGCTGCAAAGCAAAAGTTCCTGCCAGAGCCAGAGCAAGCTAGGCTCCGTGCTGATGTCACACAGGACCAAGCTACCTTCTGTCCCCCTAGCTTCTGCATTACTCCATTGTAACGAATGCAAGGGTTCTCAAGGACTGGGCCACCTCTTGGTGCCAGACCCAGGCCAGAACACCAAAGCCTCTGCTTACTCCAGCTCCTTCTGAGAAGCTGGCTGGATTGGCACTCTCCCTGTCCCAGGGACTGGCCCTTGGAACTGCGGGATTTGGATTCTGTGGGTATTTAGGCATCACTCCGGGGCCTTCTGTGTCATTTCCTGGTGACGTTCAAGAAGCAGAGGTTGTTAGACAGGGTGGACTTTCAACCAGCCTGGCCTTGCTGAAGGGCGGGTAGTATAGCATCTGTGGAAGGCGTCAGGTGGCCGGCCTGGAACTCGTGTTCTCATAACTTTGCCCTTTGCCTTTACACCAAGGGCCTTGAACTCCCAGTGAATTATGACTCTTAGCTCTGAGCTGACAAACAAACTGTCCAGATTAGGACAGTAGCCCAGGGGAGGAAGCAGTCACTTTGCCAGCCAAGCACCATTCTGAGAAGGGGGTCTTCCCGAGCTACCAGGACAGGCAGCTCCCCACACTAGTAGGTAATACTGCACTTGCTGTTTTGCCTTCTCTACCCTTCTACACTCTCTGTATCAATAGGACAGCTGCTTGGACCCTCCAGGGAGGACCCTAGCAGGTCAAAGGCTCAGGAGTATCAGCAAAGGCTCAAAGACTTGGGACTGCCCAACACAAAGACAGAGGCTCTGCCTTCTCCTTCCAGGGCCAAGGGTAGAGCCCACAGGGAAGACAGGAAAACATTAAGTCAAGAATAGCTTTCTCTGCCTGGACCTGCTTGCTCTGCTGCTCCAGAGGGAGGTAGCAGAATGTGCAGCTACCCAGGGAGCCAGCAGGGTCCAGCTCCAGAGCCTGGAGACAATGACCTCATCAGGCAGTTCCAGCTTTTATGGTCTGCCAACAAGGCCATCAAATGATGCAGGCTGACCTCTTGGGCAGTGGGTGGTGATCTCATGCCCTCCGGAATAAATGTCACTGTTGTTCCCGTGCTCTTTGCCAGACCACAGGATGCTAGGCTCAGACCAGGGCACCGAGCAGGGACCAGAGGGACAAGAGTGGCGTGGATGCAAGGGAGAAGTCAGCAGATAAACTGAGGTGTCATCCAAGAGACAGGAAACTGGGGAGCAAGAGTGCTTGGCCCAAGGCTACAGGAGGTCATTGGGCATAAAAGTCAGCGGGACCTTTATCTGCCCCCCCCCAGGCAGACCCCTGTGGAGTACCATCAGTGCAGCTCACTGGCCATTTACTTGACTCAGCTTAGAGCTCTGACATGGCCTCTCTCTGCCCATTTACCTTTCCTACACAGCCAGGGTCTCTCTCCACAAACATGATGTGTGTATATCTGGGGACAGTTCTCTAGTGCTGACTTTAAATCTCCTATGAGACTTGATAACAGAAGTGGCCTGGGACAGGTTTCCTTTTCTGCTGCTTGGCTGCTTTGCTTCCCTCTTAGACAACTGTCCTTGTCCTCCCCAGCCAGGACCCAGCTCCAAGGGTCCAGCCCCAGAACATCTTGCCTTGCCAATTTCCCTCTTAGGGCGACTGGCCCCTCTATTGCTTTAGATATTTTCATGAAAGAGAAGTTCCTCCCTTGAACTTCTCTGCCTCAAAACATTCTAAAAGAAAGGAGAGGGGGAGAGGAACCAAAGGAGGGAGGGGAGGAAGAGGGAGGGGAGGAACAATAAAGAAGAAAATGTAGAGGAAGAGAGGGAGGGAGAAGCGTGGGAAGGGGTTGCTGAGGAAGAGAAAGAAAGGAGTGGGATGTAGGTGTATGTGTGTATGTTTGTATGTGTGTATGTATGTATGTGTGTATGTATCTATTGTGGTGGTTGTTGTTACTACTGTTTTTCTAGACAGGGTTTCTCTGTGTGACTCTGGCTGTCCTAGAACTCGCTCTGTAGACCATGCTAGCCTCGACCTCAGAGATCCACCTGCCTCTGCCTCCCAAGGTCTGGAAATAAATGTGTGTGTTACCATTGCCTGGCTGAGGTAGGCACTTAATGAGCCCATGATACAGAAGGGGGAAATGCATCCAGGTGGCATCCACTGGTAACTTGTGCTTGCCCATGTTATGCCCCACCTAGGAAGGAAAGCTAATGAGATTGTTTGTCCTACTTTTTTCACTGTGTTTTCTATATTAATCCTTTTCATCATTCTATTGAGGAAGTTCAGGTGGTTAAAAATGGCTCCCGTGGGCTATTTTGAATGCTTAGTCACCAGGTAGTAGAACTTTGGAAAGGATTAGAAGGATTAGGAGGTGCGGCCTTGTTGGAGTGGGTGTGGCCTTGTTGGAGTGGGTGTGGCCTTGTTGGCATGGGCATGGTCTTGTTGGAGTGGGTGTGGCCTTGTTGGAGGAACTGTGTTACAGGGGGTATGCTTTGAGGTCTCAAAAGCCCACACCAAGCCCAGTGTCTTTTCTTCCTGCTGCCTGCAGATCAGGGTGTAGAGCTTTCAGCTTCTTCTGATACCATGTCTGCCTGCATGCCACCATGCTCTCTGCCATGATGATAGTGGACTAAACTTCTGAAACTGTAAGCAAGCCTCCAATTCAATGTTTTCTTTTATAAGACTTGGACTGGTCATGAGGTCTCTTCATGGCAAGAGAACAATGTCTAAGATAATACTGTAGTGAATAAACACTAACAAGTACGAGGACTGGCACTCGGCTAAAGGTTGGTGCTCTGGGTTCTAATTCAAGCTCTGCCAACAGCATAATGTGTAAGCTTAGGTGTGGGGTTGTAGTGTTTTTCTGGGGCTTGATTTCTATCTGGACAATGACAGGTAGGAAAAATGTCTGGCTCCCTTTTGTCTTTAGAATTCTGTAACTCTATGAAGTGGCCACCCTTTAAGTCCTGACTCACTAGGCATGCAATCTAACTGCACACCCATGCATAAAACATTAGAGAACAGTGGTTTGGGTAAGGTATCCATTTACCCATCTCTTCCTGACAGCTTGAAGGGAACCTCTCAGAAAAGATTAGCAATTTGAAGCAAACAACTGTGAAGTCCCTGGAGACCTAGATACACTTAATCCAGGGCTGGCTACCAGGTCACTTCTGATTCGTGGCTCTTGTCTGGTCTTAATTTGCTTGTTAATAGCATGCCCTCCTTCTGCCCCACGTCCCCACTCCCCACTACTGTCCATCCTTGGTTCCTCTGAGGAATTAAGATCACCAAATGTCACTCTTCTACTGTGAGAGAGATAACTCGGCCCAGTCACTCTCTGGTTTCTGGCCTCCTATGCCCAGCTGGTACCTGAATCTTCAACGAACAAGCTGCTTCAATCAAGACACACAAATTGTAGGAAACATCACTGAGTGAACCAGATACAGGTTTCATTATTTCCTTTGAAGCAGGATATTGCAGAATTGAATGGAACTTTGAAGTTTAAGGTCACCTCCATAGCCTGCCATTCCTGTGACTGTCACCAGTCCGTTTCTTATGAGACTTTCATTGTAATGTAAAAGCAAACATCAAATGAACTAACTATATGTACCAGTTTGAGTTTTTAAGACCTGTAAGCCTCGGTGACAGAAGAGGCTGAAATGGGGGCTAGTGAGAGGACCCACAGCTACTCGTCTTAGGAAGGTAACTTGATGCCTTGAGTCAGTACAAAGTCAGAGAGAAAGGCAGCAAGCAGCGTTCCTCCCTGAGATCTGCTTTGGGCTTTCAATTTAGTCCCTACCCTGGATTCTCTCAGTAATGAAACCTGGAAGTGTAAGCTAAACAACAACAACAACAAAGGTCCAAAATATACCCACTTCCATTTGAGCGCATTCTTTTTGTTTTGGTTTGGTTTTGTTGTTTTTCCTAGAAAACTGGATACAGAGAAGAAATAACCACAGGACAGAAGTATGGATCTAGAAGGCAGCTCGGGAGAATGTCTCTGTAATTGAACAGTGCTGGTCAGCTACAAAGTATATTACCAAGAATAGGAAGTCAGATAATCCATGCATTTAATAAGGGAATACACTTTGCTCATTAAAATTTATGTTGGCGAACATTTAAGGGCAGAAGAGGCAGCTCACGACACTCTATCATCCGAGAGAACTGGGTTTCAAACTGTCTGTGTGGACCACACACTGTGAAACCTATACAACTGATACAGTGTAACTTACTAATTTTTAAAGTCTAGGATATAATGTAAAATATTAAGTGTTTAGTTCTGAATGGTAGGATAACATATGTTTCTTTTCTTTTTTGCACCTCTTGAAATTTAGCTTTCTTAACAAGGAAAAAATATTTATACACATAAGATACGCCATTGAGAAAAAAGAAAAACTGGAACACATGTAAAAATTCTGTGTCAAGCCGGCTACTTCTGCTTCGTATTCTTCCAGTGGGAGACCCCAGGAATTTCACATGGTGATTGTCTATTTGTCTCTTCAGCACTAGTCTCCGTTATAAGCTACCCCCCCCCCCACACACACATATATACCTCAGGCCTGATAAAAGAGCTAAGTTTGCATGCCTTTTTCAGGTGTAATCAGTGGCATTGTTCTGGTAGCTTGAAGCTGGCTGTGCTTCAATTTTTTTATACCCTAGAAATTGGCAAAAGCTCCTGACAAGCCAAAGCGATTGAGAACAAAAAGAACACTACCAGTAGGATCATCAAACCTGACTTCGGGTTACACTGCAGAGTGACAGTCTGTGACTGACACAGAAACAAACACGTGATCATCGAAGTAAACTGGAGGACCCAGATACAAACAGCTATAGCCATCTGATATTTGACAGAGACGGAAAACAAGACACAAAACAACTTTATGTTTGAGAAAAGACACACCTCTTCAACAACTGGTGTCGGGGAAAACTGAGTCTCCACATGTAGACCGATAAAGCTAGGTCCTTATCTCTCAGCCTGCACAAAAGTCAACTCCAAAAGGATCCAAAACCTTAAAGTAAGCCCCAAGACTCTGAAACCATTAGAAGACAAGATAAGGTGCACAGTTAAAGACACAGGTGTAGGTATGACTTTCTGAATGGCTCCAGTCACTCATGAAACAGAAGCCAACTGATGAATGGAACCTGTCTCTGCACAGCAGCTGAATGAGGAGAGAGCCCACGGGCTGAGAGAAAAGCCTGGCTAATTTCACATCTGGCAGAGCATTGAGATACAGAAAAGACAAAGAGCTAAAATACATATCAAACAACCAAATAAACAAATGGATCAGTGAAATCAGCTGTGGCTTCTACCAAGGTAAACTAACAATGAAAAGTGTTCTTCACGGCTAGCCATTCGGAACACACATCGAAACTATGTGGTGACTTCATCTTTCCCCAGTCAAAATGGCTTTGGTGAAGACAAGCAACCCGGGCTTGTCTCGGTGCTTAAGAGAACTGACTCTGAGCTGGATCTGGTTCCAGCATCTTCATGGTGACTCACAACCATCTGCACCTCCAGTTCCAGGAGATCTGACAACTCTTCTGAACTGGGGTAGCAGCCTTGCACATGATGCACAGACATACATGCAAAACACTCAAACATATAAAATAAAAAAATCTGAAAGGATATCGTAATCTTTTTAACTAAAAGAAAACACCAAATGCTGGTAAGGATGTGGACAAACTAGAACCCTAATATACACTGCTGGCAGGGATAGAAACTAGTCCAGCCACATCGGAAGCCAGCATGGAGGTTTCTCAATATACTAAGAATAGATCTGCCCTATGACCCTCCTGTACTGCTCCCGAGTATTTAAACAAAGGACCCCAAGGCAGCACACCAAGGAGATACTTGTATATCAGTGTTTACCACAGCACTATTCACAGTGGCTAAATTATGAAACCAGCTTAGCTGTCCATCAGCGGAAGAATAAAGAAAATGCAGTACTTAAGCACAATGAAACTTCTTCAGCCATGAAGAAGAAGAAAGTTATGTCACTTGTAGAAAAATTAATACAGCTGCAGACCATCACAGCAAGCAAATTTAATCTTAGAAAGGCAAATGTCACGTTTTCCCTTGCTCACGGATCCTAGATTTTATGTAGATATATAAAATTCTGTATGTATAAGTGTCATGAAATGACTATTGGGTGGGAGGTGGGGACTGCAGGACAGGTGAAATATTCTCAAGGGACATTTTGTACTTGTAATTCTTGTAATGTACTTCTAAGTGTCCTTAGGATACTCAGTACCATGTGCAATGAAAAAATGCCAATCTAAAAAATGCTAATCATACACCTGTAGTCCCAGTGTGGTGGCATACACCTGGAATCCCAGTGTGGTGGCATACAC
>JADRCH010000015.1:114311-138152 GCA_019843965.1 Rhynchomys soricoides | reverse complement strand
ATAAATACAGCCATGTGTCAATTCATGATGGGGTACACTGTTAGAAAAGAATCAGGCTATTCCATAACCGGTCATTGATTCAGCATCTTAGAGCTAACCTACACACCTCTGGATGGGAACAGTCAGGCACTCTCGGTGGCCTCTTGAGGCAACAACCAAGAATCACAGCGAATGGATGGGGTAGGGGGATGCGCCTATGGCCCACGTTTGCTGGGAACTGTTTTTATTGTTTTAGGGTTGTTTTCTGTCTTGTTTTGTAAGTGTTTGTATCCCACACTCTGAAATAAGGATACAAAATACAATGGGGCGACTTCCATTATATAGGTAGCTGGTCATATTAGCTAGCATTGCACACCACATGCAATTTTGCGTGCTATTGTTCTCTGTGATTGGCAATGCAGTACACTTGTGTGCATGGCTATTTCTGTGTGCTATCCCTCACGATGAGATATCACAGTAGAGATGGTGTCACCAGCCTTAAATCTACTCTTACAGGAGCTACTATTGAACATTTAGTCTTTCACTGACTTAGAGAGAGAAAGAGAGAGAGAGAGAGAGAGAGAGAGAGATTGCTATAAAGCAAGGTGTGGGGCACACCTGTATTCCCAGCTACTTGGGAAGTTGCAGGGATCACATGAGTGCAGGAGTTCAAGATTAGCCTGGGCAACATAGATCACATCTCAGAAAACAAAACAGGGGTGTGATAGTGCATGCCTGCTTCCCAGCACTCAGGAGGCTGAGGCAACAGGATTATCTCAAGTTCAAGGCCAGCCTAGGTTACACAGGAGACCTTGTCTTCAAACCAACAAAGTAAACAAACCTCAATGAGGCATTGGAATGACATTATTGTTTAATTGAATTTTATATTAATTTTATATATATATATATGATCCTGTCTAAAATCCTTAGCTCTTGCCTCCTGCAGGAGAGAAAGAGAATTAATGCCAGGACAGTCCTACGTTGCCTTGGAGACTGCAGGACCTTCCTCCATTCCAGCAACCACATCTCTTTGCTTCACAAGCTCCCTGACTTCCCAGCACATCTCGCCTGTGCTGTCTGGTCGGTCTCCCATCAGTCTGCCCTGCCCTTTCCTGTTGTCCACCACTGTGGTCCTGTTAATGCACAGCTATTTTTTTTTCTTTTTTTCTTTGGAATAGTCACCCATTTCATACATCCTTAGCCACATTCCTGTCCTTTGACGGTCCTTCCCTTTCCTTCAGGAAGCAGCTCATGAGCTTTGTTCTCTCTCTCTCTCTCTTTTCCCTCCTTTACCGGCCATTTCTGCCAATTCCCCTCTCCCTCCCCCATTTTTTTTTTTCTGCCTTCATTCTTTGGGTTTGAAACCTCCAGAAGCATCAGGTTTAATAAGCTAGGTGCTGGCTACTAATGCTTTTCCTCTAGGGAAAGGCACATCCAGAGTCTTGAAAAAAAATTAGACAGGATAAAGAGCCAGAGCCATCAGCCGTGGGAGCCTCGGGTACTACTGACGCTACAGTTACTGTGTGAGTCTGCTGCAGCCTTTTCTGGCAGTCAGCTGGCTTGTCCTCAGACACCTTCTTCTGGAAGGTACCAGAGTTTGGGAACGTGAAACATAGCCTGCTTCACTTCTCTCTCGGGGTGAAATATCTGAAAACTGTTTCCTCTTCAATCAGCCCAGAAACATTTCTTTGACTAAAATGGCAAGGGTGTTTCCAAAAATGAGTTGCTTGATTTCTGTTGGAGAAGATATTTCCCCATGAGATTGAAGCAAGTGCTTTTCATTGTGGGTTCAAAAGAGGCAGCCTGAGGCATTTTTTATCATCCTGGAATGGGCTCTCATGAAAATAAAGGAAGAAAGAAGGGAAGGAAGGAAGGATGGAAGGAAGGAAGGAAGAAGAAGAAAGAAAGAAAAGAGAGAGAGAGAGAGAGAGAGAGAGAGAGAGAGAGAGAGATGTGCTTACTAGTATCTGGGGTCCCATCAACTTTGATTTCACTGCTTCCTCCATGACGGAAGGCCTGCCAGCAGAACTCTAGGCAAGGGCTTTTAATGCTTTGTTTAAAATGAGGGTTGAAACCACCCCTCATGAAGCCAGGTGAGAAAAAAATCAGGAAGCATGTGACATCTGGGTTGCCAGTGCAATTGTTAATTTTATATGTCAGCTTGGCTGGACCAGGCGTCCAAATCTTTGTCAAACATCCTGAGTGTTGGTGTGAGGGTTTGGGGACTGATTTCAATCAGCTGACTTTGAGTAAAGCCTTGTGTTCTCGTCCATGTAAATGGGCCTTATCCAATCAGTCAGAGGCTGAATAGAACAAAACTCCAGCCTTATCCAGCAACAGAGGGCTCTCCAGCAGACAGCTTTGCAATGTTACCTGTAACGT
This sequence comes from Rhynchomys soricoides, assembly GCA_019843965.1. NCBI lineage: Eukaryota > Metazoa > Chordata > Mammalia > Rodentia > Muridae > Rhynchomys > Rhynchomys soricoides. Next base: position 135,791 of record JADRCH010000015.1, on the reverse strand, counting down.
AATTTCTTACTGGTTAAATATCAGCAACCTCCCACGGAGTTCGGGCTTGCCAGCCTCCATAGTCAGTCACCAGAGCAACTTCCTTGCAATTCAGCCCAGCTGTACTCGCCCACCTTATTGGTTCTTCTCTGAAGGACGGCAGGCAGCCGCCCATCCTATTGGTTCTTCTCTGAAGGACGGCAGGCAGCCGCCCATCCTATTGGTTCTTCTCTGAAGGACGGCAGGCAGCCGTCTAATCCAACACCTGTTTCATAGCAAATACCTAACAAGACTGCAGGTTCTGATTTCGAAATCTTCTTTTCTGTGGGAACAGCCAAGGAGGGAGAGGGAAGGGCCTGGCTGGAAGGGACAAAGCCTCATGTTTTCTATGATTCTATGTGAAAGACAGGGACTCCCTCACTAGCAACCTGTAGCCCCCCCAGGAGAGATGGTGATGCTTTCAGCCTTCAGAGCAGTTCGAATGAACACAAAGGACCAATTTGCAGGAATCTACTACCCAGAATGCATCTCCGGCTTCTCAGCCGAGCCAAGGTCACAAGGCTGAGTCCCCTCCTTCCTCATGCAAGCATTCCCTCAAGGACACGCCCCCTCTCTGCCTGAACTTGACTCCTGAATCCTTGGGATGGTCTTTATCTGCAGAATCATAAGCAGTGATGAAGAATCCCCTTCCCACTTGTTTGATCACAGTCACAGATAGGATGGGAGTGGGTTCTTTAGACTGAGCATGCTAGAAGCGGAACCCGAGGCAAGGATTCAGAAGCTTGACTGCTGGGAGAGTGCACACAGGAAGAGGGAGCACAGGACAGCCTAGGAAGGAGCTCTGCAAGGATGTGTCTTAGCTCAATGGCAATCTCAGCCTGATTCACAGGGAGCTTTGGAGGGTGGACTGCATCATGTGGACTTGCCACCCTGAGGTAGTGGCAGGACAACCAACCACCCTCCTTGAAACTGAAACCCCTCAATGTATAGCATGCATCATTATTGGGGACCCAGCTTTTTAATTCCAAGCCAGCAAGTTATGTCTTTGAACTGTCCCTTAGGATGAAGGAGCCAAGACCAGTTGGTGCTGGTCCATCCAGGGCTGGGCTCTATGGAAGGCAAATATACACCAGCCCAGAAAAGAGTTTTGAAAGGCAAAGGATGGGCATCTGCTTGCTTCCACTGGACAGGCAAGAGCTGGTACAGCATATCTCTGTTGCAGCCCACCTAGTCCGGAGGCCCTGATGGCTGCATGCCCCGCCCCTCCTAGACCCCCCTAAAGACAAGCCCTCAATTCAAGCCAGCCTGGAGTCTGATTGGATAACACCTGATCTGCTCCCTCCAGACTCTGTTGGCTTCCCGCTTGTTTGTGACTCAATTAAATTAACAGACTGGTTTCCCTGCCCAGACTCTTTCTGCTGCCTGGATTTTAGCATATGTCAGTCAGGGTGGCCCAGCTTCTCCAGATGGCTGTGAGCACGCTCCACAGACCTAATGCCAGCTTGTGGCCGAGGATCCCAACGATTCAGACACAGGAGCATGCAGGGGAGAGGAGAAAACTGGGTTAAACAAGAGGAGAAAGAAAGAAAGAAACAGAGGGGCGGGCATGGCATAGAAGGCAGCTGATGTTCTTCCTCCCAGGGACAGCAGCTGCTAAGGACCCCATCAACTCCAGAAGACCCGTAAAGAGATCAAATGGCCTCGGGTTTATTTGGAACCTGAGGGCTGAGGTTGGTCATTCTCAAAGTACGTTCCTTGGAACAAAAAAAGTAGCAACATTTGAAACTTATGAGAAACCCAGGCTCAGTCTTAAGCCAGCCCCACAGAACCAGACTTCCTGACGGGCACAGCAATATATACTGTGTGTATGTTTAACATATACGGGTGTTTTGCCCACATGCATGCCTGTGTACCATGTGCATACCTGGTACCCAAGGAGTTCAGAAGAGGGCATCCGATCGATTTACAAGCAGTAGTGAGAGCTATTATGTGGGAGCTAGGCATACAACCAGGGTCCTCTGGAAGAGAATCCAGTGCTCTTAATCCCTGAGCCATCTGTCGAGCCCCAGCAACCTGGGTTTTAAGCAAGCTTCTTGCCAATCCAATGCCCACTCAAACCTGAGAACCTCTCCTGGGTGTTTAGCCTTGCTTCTGGGTGTTCAGCCCTCCTGGGACACCACGGAGTTGACTGTTCTCCGGGTCAGCTGCCGGCTGTTGTCAAACCCCAAAATGAAATAAACATAGCAACTAGGAGAAAAGAGTGCTTCAAAGACTCCCAAGAGGTGTTACCTGACCCAGGATGGATCAAAAATGACAAGCCTTAAGTTCCCGTCGTGGAAGGGCAGGATGAGGAGGAGACAATACAGCGGGGCAGCTTGATCCATCTACAGACAGAAAGACGAGTTTGGGGATTCAGCGGTGCTAGGTCAGAGGAAGGGAAAAGAGAAGAGACAGGAGAAGGAGAATGGGAGAGGGAGGCGGGGAACAGTAGTCAGCCACTGGGGGGTCCAAAAGAATACCGTTGTCCAGCAGGAAGGTGGTTCTGGATTCTGGACCAGCGTGATAGGCCTAAGGCCAGGTCAACAGGCGTGGGCGTCCAGCTTGCTCTGTGTAGCTGGCGTCATGGGAAGGCCGGGTCTTCAGGTTGAATAACAGAGAAAGTACTAGCCACATCACTGGAAATATACTCCCTGCCTAGACAGCAGCCACCAGAGTCTGTATAACTGTGCCTATTGGTATGGCTCCCACTGTCACGTTGGCTAATATCAGAAGGGAAGCCCTCTGTCTTGAGGGATAGCATGGCAGGTCCTGCAAGAGAAGCTACAAGAAGCTTCCACATCGCCTAAGTGTTCAGAGGTGACCCATCTGAACTGGCATTAAGTCCCCGCCTTCAGCAATAGAAAGTATTTAACTTCTGCACGTGACACAACATGCAGCTGAAGGCCCCCGCCTCAAATTAAATAATTCTTGTGAAGAATTATTTAACAGCTGGGAGGTGGGGGATGGCAAGGCAAATGTAGTACCTGCCTCTCCCAGGCACATCCATCAGGAGGAGCCTTCAGAGGGTAGAGTGAGCTGGGTGCTTAGCTGTGTCCTGTTTATCGTGACCTTTGACCCCTTGACCTTTGACCTTGAAAGGCAGCTTCAGCTCTCCTGTCTGCCTCCTCCGGGTATCCCCAAAGGCCATTGTAGTAACTTTTACTTAAAAAACGGCAACGTCTCGACAAAGACATGTCAGGGGCGTGGCTAACTTTCCTCCTAGAGCCTTGCTCTTGCATGTTTGGACATCTGCTTCTGTCTGCTGTAAAGCCTTGAGTCTAAGGACCCCAGCACCTCAGGAAAACTGGTTCTCTTTCTTTTACTTTTCAACTGAAGGACTATGCTATTAGCTCCTTGTATCTATATGATTATGTTTTAAACCAAGAACAACTGTGTCGTTTGAGTGTTTTTAAAATGACAAAGGGAAAAAAATTAAAAGGAGCTGTAAAACACAATTACCTGGGTCACACTTTTTTTTTCCACTTATTTTACTTCTCTGTATGACAGTGTTGGGTTTTAAATGAGAGAAACGGCATTCCTCCCCCCCCCCCCCCAGGCTTTGAGCCCCACTCTGAGTTCCCTATCCGATGGGATCTCTGGAGGGGCGGGAGTGCTCTTTGCTTGGCATTGGCAGATGAGCAGCAAGGATTGATTTTTCCATCTCGGTTGTCAAATGCGGTGGTGGTGGTGCAGATTAAGGAGGGTTAAGTGATTATGTTAACGAATATTTCCTCCAGTGCCCAGTGTGTTCGGAATTGAAACGGGGATTGAAGGTGATAGGCTATTTCTGTGAAATCGGGTAATTATTTGAGTGAGTTCCCAAGTAATTCAGCAGAAAACAGCTCTAGTTTACTTCGATGCCCAAGCATATCAATGCCGTGGATGTAGAATTGCCAGAAATCACTTTAGAATAGCTCACATCTTCTTGCTAAGAGGAAAATAGATACAGCTTGCCTCAAGTTGGAAGAAAGAAGGAGGAGTTGATTCTGGTGGTGAATCCCCACTTTTGTACCTCATTCCCTTTTTACCTCACCTCTCAAGTGGGATGGTAACCCCTCCTTTCTTAGACAGAGCTTAGAGGCTATGCACACGGGAGGGTACCAAGAGGAGGCCTCGGAGGACCCCAGGCTACAGAGAAAAGGAGGTTTTCAGAGACACCAGGACGATGGTCCTAAAGGATGGAAGACTAGGAACTGGGCTGGGGAGCCACAGTGTGTAGGGCCTAGGAAATTTTTGCTGGGTTCCTCCTTGTACTCTCACTGTTTGGGTAGTGTGAGGGCTGGTCATGTTGACAGTCACAGAACTGGGAATTAGTCTGATGGCCTGTTAGTGGCTGAGGCCCAGGAGGAGAGAACTGAATCAGATACAGGTTCAGGGGTGGGGGAGTGGGTGGAATGGTCCTGTCTGAGTGAATTCGGAGAGCTTCATGGAGTGAGTGGTCCTGGAAGTAGAGACCTGCTGGGGCTGCCCCACACACCTAAATGCACTTTGTCAGGCGTTTGAACAAAGGCAGTGTCTGGGACAAACCTAGTCCCTTAAGGAGATGGCAGCTGTAGCAAGGTTCCCTAAGCCTTCGCACACCTCCCCCTTCCCCAGGCCACGCCCCCCAAGCCCCACCAGGAGCCTGGAGAAAAGTATAATATAAAAAGCCTAGAACAGTGTTTGAATTGAGGCACAGAACCCAATAATAAAGGAGAGGACAGTCAGGGTTAGAGAATCGCAGTGCTTGCCCTGAAGGTAGGACTACTAGATAAGATAGCAGTCGGCCTGGGAGCCAGTGTCAGACAGGCAGGAAGCTGGGCTTTAGTCCGCAGACCCCCTAGGAGTTGCATTCTGGTTTTCTTTGTTCAGTCCGTCAACCTTTGCTGTAGGGAATTCGAGTGATGTTTATTTCCTCCTCGGACTTCGGATTTGCTATCTCGAGAACAGTGCTGTTTTGGTATCGTGGGAGAAAATCCTATCATGCTCTAATCCCTGTGCAAGCAGAGGTCTAGTTGTCAGGTTGGTTCTTCGTACCGTGTGGAGACAGAGGGACCCTAGAAAAGTATGATCTTACTGTAACACCGTTCCCAGGTCCAAGATCCCAGACTGTAGCAGCTCAGCCTGTGCCCTCATAAGATGGACCAATGTCTGCCAATGTCTAATCTCCGTAAGGCTCCACGTTCCCCCTCTCTCTTTCCCTCCCTCCCTCCCAGGTAAATCCATTAACTAACTGCCTTGGAACCTTGACGCCCCAGGCCTTATAGATCTTGCCTATTCATCGGGCCTGTCCTGGGAGAAAACAGGCCTCTACTCCTTTGTCTGCCAATCTCTCCTGTCTCAGCCAGGGAGCGCTTGAACATCCTTACTAAGAGCTTATATATCTAGCCCACCCCTTGGTATAGACAGGAATGAGTTGTGTGACCTCACCAGTACCAAAGATCCATGGACATTTAGACCTCTTCTTGTGGTGTTTACAAGTAACCTGCACATGTTCTCCCAGACATGTCAATCCACCTCTAGTTTGAGGGATAATACCTAATACAATGTTAATATTATTGTATAAAAAGAGTTGCAATTTTATTTGCATTAATTTTTATTGCTACATTGTTCTTTGCTATTGGCCTTTTTTTCTCCCCAATATTTTTGACCCATGGTTGATTGATCAGTAGATACAGAACCTGTGGCTATGGAGAGCCAATTGCAAAATCATATAGACACCAATATTCATAATCTTATACCAATGCCAAATCCTTGCTATCTTTTAACCCATTTGCTTTTTAAAAGTGCACATATAAACATATACATAGATATGCAAATATTTATCTTGAAAGCATCTTAAAATATTTAAAAATGGAGACTATTACCAGAGTACTCATCTGAATCTCACGCACTCTTTGATGCTAATTATAAACAAACCAGTCTGGCCCTTGTCTTTAATGGCTTTATAAGTGCTAGGCTTGCCTTTCCAATTAGACTGCAAACTGTCTTTTGCGTCTCTAATCCCTCTCAGGGCACCTGACATAGAGTGGGCCTTGGTAAAAGTTTAATGATATGTCTGACTCCACACGGCTTGGGTTTTCGATTTGCTCATCCTTCTTGGAGCCCCTGCTCCGGTCCCATCCCCCAACCATTAAAAACAGCCACCTTTTCCTAAACTCGCACTTGGTTTTCCACACACCACTTTTAAACATCGATATTCCCAATGGACGAGCTACACACCAAAGTTAACTGGAGCATCATTCAGCATCACACTTGCCTTTTCAGAAGTGGGCGTGGCCAGTGTGAGCTCCCACTGTCTCAGAGCGTCAACGTTCTTCAAGTGTGTTCACAATGTCATTGTCTATAATACTTGGGTATCGGGTGTGGTCATGATGTCATTCTAAGGAACAAAAGACATCTTCCTCTAAATACAAAGCGAACACAAACACTAAAAATGCAGAAAAGTACGCAGGGGAAAAGTGAAAACACAGCCTTTTAAATGAAAGACTTTTTTTATTTTTCATTACGTGTATCTATGTGTGTAGGTGCTGCCAGAGGTTGAAAGGGAGCATTGGATCCCCTAGAGTTGGAGTCGCAGGTAACCGTGAGTGCCAGACTCAGATCCTCTGCAAGAGCAGCAAGTGCTTTTAACAAAGAGGGCTCTTAACTGCCATGTTCCAGTCCCAAACACTAAACTTTTAATTCCTACTAACATTCTTTGTACATCCTCCCAGCATCTTACTGTTCGTGGATTACATGTATATGTGCACGCAAATCTATCTGATCATACCTAAATAGCTTTATACAACGAAAGATTTTGTCTTCCCTTTCTTCCGAAGCAACGCTGAGCAAATATTTTCCCTGGGCCCGGCACCTTAGAATCAAACACGTAAGGTGCCTGTTTCCAGTTTTTCTGTTATAATGGTGAACAATTTGGGAGGCAGAAGCAGGAACATCTTGATCTCAGGGTCAATCTGGACTACATAGGCAGACAAGACTCTTTTCAAAGTAAAAAGGGTTCAGTAAAGTTCTCGGTCATTTCCTTGCACTTGCTGGGCATCTTTGGGGCAAGGCTCTTGAGAATAGGAGATGTTGGTTATGCAGACTTACAAGGCTTTAAATACGTAGGCAAGCCACTATCCCAAGACATTGTACTGTTTACACTGACAGTGGGGGATTCTAACAAGGTTGAAGAAGGGGCTTTTCCAGCCCCTCCCTGAGAAAGAAAGGCAATGACAACAGCTCCTTTGGACTTTCAAACATGTCAGTGTTTCCAGCCATCAAATCCCCTCCCTGCCTTTCTTTTAAGTGCATTCATTCGTCAAACAAGAATTGAGAATCCACTGTGGCAGACCATCTGGATCAGTGGCTCTCAGTCTTCCCAATGCTGCAGCCTGTTAGTACAGTTCCCCAGTTGTGGTGACCCCCCCCCCAACCACAAGATCATTTCATTGCTACTGTAATTCTGCTGCTATTATAAATTGTAATGTAAATATCTGATATGCAACCCTTTGAATGGATCTGGGGCCTTCCCCCCTCCCCCCCCCAGGTTGAGAACCACTTATCTGAATGTTGGTGACAGACATATGGGAGAGAAAAACAAACAAGCAAAAGCAAGGTTAGGAGCAAGTGTCTCTACCTCCAAAAGTACCTTCAGAATCCTTTACAATGTTGTTGCTGATCCAGACCAACATATCCAGCTGTGCAGTAGGAACATGGAGGGGTACGGTGGGTCCGTGCCCTTGATAACTTTCTATCCACTCAAAGGCAACAAGCCTGAATCACAGTGGGGGCACACGAATGCAAACAAAACCAGGGCTAATCTCTTGATACAGCGACCATGTGTGTAAAATGGTGAGATTGGTGATCAAAGAGCTGCAGGAGCTCAGGAGAGGACCCGTGCCATTGGCGGCTTTCCAAAGCATCCAGGGGGCCTTGGGTAAGCTTTAGACTGGTTTCCCACTACAGGTACTGGTGCCTAGGTCAGGAAGGGAAGAAACAGGATGTACATCCTTCCCGTGCAGGGACACACCCTTTCAGAGACCAGATGCAAAGTGGCAAGGGACAAGACAAGGCAAGGTTTGGGGCAGTGAAAATCACCCAGAAATTCATCAGAGGAACAACAGTTTCGGGGCTTCTGACCCTTGGGTTGAGGCTTTTCCCCGATGACACACAGCATCCAGCGTGGTAAGGGTAACTTTCCTCCACCAGGATAACCAAGGGAAATCTCGGTTACTGCTTATGGCAGAGCCTAAGAGGCCACACGTAGGATATTGGCTTTAATCAACAAGTAAATGGAAGCTGTGTAGAACCAACACAGCTGAAGGGGATGATTGTATGGGTGTTCCCTTCCGCCTGGCGAGAAAGGAGAAGAAACGGAAAAGTGCCTGTTTTGTGCTTATATTAGTTGCTTATCTTTGTTTCTGTGATTAAATATCTGACCAAAAAAAAAAAACAACTTGAGAAAGAAAATGTTTGTTTCAGCTCACAGTTGAGGGAGTAGAGTCTGCCATGGCGTGGAACTTTCTATCGCTGGCAGAGGGAAAGTGCTTGCTCACATCTAGGTGAATCATAAAGCAGCCTTCTCCTCCCCCACCCCCACCCCGTGTGTGTGTGTGTGTGTGTGTGTGTGTGTGTGTGTGCGCGCGCGCGCGCGCGCGCGCGCGCATATTCGTTTGGGTATGCTTGTCCACGTGTGCACATGTGGAGGCCAGAGGTAGATGCCCAGTATCTACTTCTATCACTCTCACCTTAGGTTTTCAGACAGGACCTCCCACTGAACCTTGAGCTCCTGATTTTACAGCCTGGCTTGCCTGTATGTCCCTGCGATCCACCTACCCTGGCATCTCCAGCACTGACATCCCCAGCACTGACATTGCAGGCAAACTCCATTGCACCTGGACTCTTACATGAGAGCCGGGATCTAGACTAGGGTCCGTATGCAGTAAGTCCATAACCCACTGAGCCATCCCCCAAGACCCTTCTTTTTTATATTTTATTTTTATTTTTTTAAATTGTGTATGGATTTAGGCCCATGAGCATAACTAGTGCCTGCTGAGAACAGAAAAGCATGTTGCATCTTCTGGAGCTGGAGACAGGCTGTTGGGAGCCACCAGAGTGGGTGCTGGGAACTGAACTTAGGTTGTCTGTGAGAGCAGAATTTAACCTCTGAACCGTTTCTCAACCCTCAACCCTCTCTTCTTGCCCAGCACCCTAGCCCAGGCACCCTAGCCCATAGGATAGTGCCCACATTTAGGGCCTGCTGGTGCTTCTGTCTGGAAACCCTCTGACTGACACACTTAGGGATGTGTTTAACTGGTATCCTGGATGCTCTCTGATCTAATCAAGTTGACAAAATTAATTCTTTCTAGTTCCAATTTTATTCAAATTTACATACATATATGCAATTTACAATATTCACACACACTTATATTATTATTCTATAAATTACATTTACTTTTTTTTTGGAAAACCAATTATTTCCCAGTGTTCTTCTGGCTAATGGAAGTCCACTGTCCACTACTTCAAATTTCTCGATTTTGATAAGTAATCCCTTTTAGTTGCTGATTGCTTCTGTGTTTACGTATTTGTCTCTGGGTAACATCCTGTCCTGTGTAACTGATGATTTCCTGTGGGGGGTGAATCTCAGCACCCTCTCCTCTATGCTGCCCTGCTCCCGCTCCTGCTTAGTCCCCTCCCACCGCTCTGGGTCAGCTCCCTATTGTAGCTCCACATCCTTGCAGCGAGGTGAACTTCTCAGTTGCTGTGGCTGCTATTACACCCCCCCCCCTATCTACACAAGAATTGCTATCTCATTATCTTTCTTCATCCAACCCGACCTTTCCCCTCAGCTGCCTGTCTTCTCTCAAGCAGATCACAGTTTTTCTGGCAATTTCATCTTTGTAAGAAGGCCCTCCAGAGGCCCCCTGGCCTTTGCAGGTTGAATTGGTTCAGTTCTGCCACAGGCCCACCATTACGCCAGGCTACTTTCTTTGATATTATCTGGTCCCTGTTCTCTCTACACCTTTTCAGTCTGTGGTTTGGGTTCCTGCCTTCCCAATGTCCTCTCCTGGGTTTACCCCTCATTTTGGTGAAGCATATCCTTCAGAAAATCATGCAGGAGGGATAAGGCTTTCAGGCTTTGGCTGTAAGAGAATCTCAAAGTTAGCTGCTTAGATGGGCAATGTTGGAAAGTGTTTTCCTCTAGGATTCTGAACGTCTTGACTTCTTATTTCCAGTACTGCTGTCAGACAGTCTCCTGCCTTCCCGATTCTCATTGTATCACATTGTATCTGATTTTTGTCTTTTTTAATGGTAATGACAAGATCTACTTAAATCTAATGTTCTCAAGTGTCTATTTGTATGCCTCTGTGTGGCTCCGTTAGGGCACTTGAAGGGTCCCCAGTACAGAAAGAGTGTTGGGTATAGGAAATTTACAGAACTTTTGACAAAAGATTTATTTTATTAGTTTTATTTATGTGTATGTGTGAGTGTCTGTGTACATATATGTGGATGTCTGCTGTGTTGGTTTGAATGTGCTTAGCCCATGGGAAGTGACACTGTTAGGAGATGTGGCCTTGTTGGAGGAAGTGTGTCACTGTGTGGGCGGGCTCTGAGGTCTTCTAGTGCTCAAGCTCCTCTCAGTGCAGAAGAGAGAGTCTCCTTATGGCTGCCTTCAGATCAAGACATAGAACTGTCATCTCCTTCTCCAGCACCATGCCACCTGGATGCTGCCGTGCTTCCTGCCATGATGATAACGGACTGACCTCTGAACCTGTAAGCCAGCTCCAATGAACTGTTTGCCTTTGTAAGAGTTGCTTTGGCCATGGTGTCTCTTCACAGCAATGGAAGCCTTCTAAGACTTCTGCTCTGAAGCCAGAAGAGGGCTTTACTGAATCTAGGGTTACTAGAGGTTGTGAGCTGCCCAGTGTGGGTGTTGGGAACTAAGCTCCAGTAGCAAGTGTCTAACCACTGAGCTGTATCTCCAGCCCTTGACATGATCATTTCATTGGCTTCTTCTCCTTTAGGCTCTCCTTTTTCTTACTTCCTGCAGTTTCTATATCTTCTCAGAAATCCTGCCCTGGTTTCGTCCTCTTAGCTTTACTTTGCTCAATTTTTTAAAGCTTTTTTTTTTTTTTTTTTTGGTCTTTTTGAGACAGGGTTTCTCTGTGTAGTCCTGGCTGTCCTGGAACTTACTCTGTAGACCAGGCTGGCCTCGAACTCAGAAATCCGCCTGCCTCTGCCTCCCAAGTGCTGGGATTAAAAGCGTGTGCCACCACTGCCCGGCTTTTTTAAATTTTTTTTTTTAAGCTTTTTTAAAACTTTGTTTTCTGGGAGAGTTCTTGAGTTTAAACTAACAAGTTGTCAGATTTCCTTTCTTAATTTTATTTTATTTTTATTTATAAGTGTTACCCCTTTTAAACGTATTTTTTAATTTAGTCTTTAGGAATTTCACATCATGCACTCTGCCTCCACTCATTTCCCAGTCCCTCGATGTTGTGGGTTGGCCCAAGGCTGCTTGTATTCTAATGCCAATTTGGGGCCCCAAGACTGGTTGCCCCAGAGAGGAGAGTCCACTCACAGATGCCGAGTGACCCTGCCCCCAAGTTATTTCTGATAGATAAATAAACATGTCAACAACCAATATGTTCTTCTGGGCAGAAAAGACATAGATGGGGTTGAGGTTCTCCGGCTGGGTCAGAGGAGAAGCCTCCTGGGTTAGTAGTAAAGAAAACATGACCCTGAGGGCTGGCAAATTGGAGTAAAGAGCAGCCAGGAGGAAACGCAGTAAGTGGTAATAGCTCGGGGTTATCAATAGGAAAGAAGATTCTAATAGCATGGAGCCTAGGTATCTGCCCAGTTCTCATGCTGCTTAAGGCTTATTGTAAATATAAAGGCCGTGTATGTCTTTCATCCAGGAACGTAATTAACTAAGGTGGAGTAGAACCCTCGGCTGGGATTAAAGTAATTTCTACAACACTTCCATATTCACCCTCCACCCTGTAGTCCCCCCAAAAACTAAATAAAAATAAAGACACATAGAAAAGAAAAAGAAGTCTCTGCCAACCACGGGCTTCTGCACATGCACCACTCTGCTCCCCGTCTTTCCCACACCTCCGTCACATATTCATTTGCAGTGGCATTGGAAGTCGGGGTGTGTTATGCATACAGTACACCCTTTTGCCCAAAAAGCCCAAGCAACTTTACTTGGAAATTTTTATTGTCATGAGTCATCATGCTAGTTCAAGGTCCATAAATATTGGACCCTCAAAAAGACTCTCGGACGCCCTGCTACTGCCCTGAGTCGTAGGGATACTGAGGCTGTGGATATACAGGTCTAGCCTCTTCACACACCAGCAGCTCATAGATGGGGAAGATGTTGGGGTGAGACAGCTCAAAGCCCTGGATCTGGGCCTGGGTGGTAGTTGAGTTTGTCAGCCGGTCTGCTTTTCTGCACCCACACCATCAGAGAGCTGGCTCTCCCGTTGGCCAGATGAGGGGCGAAGCCAGCTCTCCCGCTCTCCTCCGCCCATGACTCTGGGGTCAGCTCTCCCACCCCCATGAAATCTGGGCCAGCTCTTCCTCACCCACATCACTGCTGGCACCAACGTGTGGTGGCTGGTATGGATCAGAGCCAGCTCAGCGCGGCCCTCAGACATCAACTTCCGGCTGCAGTACAGATCCCGGCATCTCCATAGCCTTCAGTGGAAACGTGGGCCACTGACATCAACACAGACCCCGGCTGCCACAGGACGGTGGAGTCAGACATGGCTCTTGGGTGGCAGCAGCGGCTGGGGCATCACCATGGCTTCAGGTGGCTGCTCAGGGTTCTCACATCAGGCTGTTCCTCACCACAGGCATCTCCATTCTGCCTCTCCTCATAGTGTACAAACAGTTGGGTTTTGTTCCTGTCTCTCCACCACGTACATGCTTCTTCATGCTGCACCCGTCAGGTGAGGGTCGGCAGGGCCCATGGTATTTACTCTCTCAATTTTAAATGCCAAGAATTCTTTATGCAGGTATGTATGTACATATAAACATATCTTTAATTCGATACTATATATTTCCATGTCTCTAGCTATGTTAACATAGATTATGGGTTTAGGGCAGTGATGTTTCCTGTTCTAAGTAACAAAGTCCCTGGAAAAGTCCATTTTCTGTTTGTTTTTTTGTTTTTTTTTTTTGTCTCTATAGTTCATGGTAGGAGGTTTTCTTAGATGTCTGATAAATCTTGTCTATCTTTGAAATTTTTATATGTTCATGTGTGTGCACACATGCATTCTTGTTCATGACAGGAGTGCATGTGCACATGTGTGTGCACACATGCATTCTTGTTCATGACAGAAGTGCATGTGCACATGTGTGTGCTTGTGTGGGATTGAGAGAACTTGTGATGTCATCCTCAGGAATGTGGTCTACTTTCTTTGAGACAGATTTCTTTGAGATTGGTCTCTCTCACCAATCAATCTGGCTATATAGTCTGGCCAGTAAGCCCCAGGTATCCCCCTGCCTTGGCCTCCCCAGCATATTTTTACATGGAGGATTGAGCTAAGGTCCTCACACTTGTGACAAAGATTTTTACTGACTTAGCTACCTCACCAGCCCTATGTATCTACCCAACAACAAAACCCATTATATTCTAATGTGTGCCCGGGGCATGCAGCATTCTTCACTTTCCAAGTGTGATTTTTATTTTAAAGATTTATTTATTTTATTTATATGAAGTACACTATAGTTGTCTTCAGACACACCAGAAGAGGGCATCAGATCCCATTACAGATGGTTGGGAGCCACCATGTGGTTGCTGGGAATTGAACTCAGGACCCCTGGAAGAGCAGTCAGTGCTCTTAACCACTGAGCCATCTCTCCAGCTCCCCAAGTGTGGTTTTTTAAAAGCATCCTGTACAGCAGCAATGTTGTCACACACTCTAAGAGGGTAAGTACAGGAGACAAACTCACAGCAAGCTCAGGGCTGTGGGGCTTGTCTCACCTCAGTGAGTCTGGCCCTTTTCCTGGTGGAAAGGTGTCTTTAAGTCTTTCCTTTGGAGCCAAAATATTATCAGAGGGAACTATACCAAGTTCCTACTTAAGGAATGGCAGTCTGACTAACAGACTGCTGGGGGATGAGGAGAGAGATGGTACCTGGGGGCCTCAGCATCCCATCTTCTGCAGTCCCTGCCTCTCCCAGGTTCCCAGATCTTTGGTGCTGCCCTCTCTCAACCTTGTACAGATAACTATCCTGTTACAGACCTAGAGGAGGAATATGAAGACCACTTTGTACACAGGCCTTCAACCGGTCCTTCTGATTCTATCTCCTACGATCACCTCCACATCTAGAAAGGCCTGGAGCTGCCAACTCTCAAGCCATCTGGGGATTCTGGCTTACAAATTGAGCTGGTTTCCCACATTCTGTACTACTGGCTTAGGATCCAATTTTCTCTCCATTTTCTGGGTCTGTGTAGTAAATTACCCCTTATCTGGTTGCATCTTGGGTTTCCAGTTTTACTGCTGTTTTCTCCTCTCCAATTTTCCCTACTGATGTGGGTTTGTGCCTTTAAAAATCCCTTTACTGGCATGCTAATGGGATTTCAGTAAGGAATGGAATCAAATGTTTTCATCTTTACACAAGTCCCCCTGCTGTTCAGCTTCTCCCTCCTTTTCCCACCTATTTATTCCTCTACCTAGAAATCCCCACAGTAAGGACAGAAAGCAGAGAAATACAGACTCAGCGGAACCCCAGAAAGCACAGTCTTCAGTCAGGGGGAAGGGAGATGGGCTGTGATGTGGCTCAGGGTCCGCATGCTTGCCCGGAAGGGGCGGAAATGTCAGGAAGGCTGTATTGTGGGAAGTGAATTCAAGGAGCACACTGAGTGGTAACTTGGCCAGAGCCTCTGTTCTGGCAGGACAAACAGAGTCTTGGCTTTTGAGAGGACACTAAAACCAGCATGTCTTCCTTGAGGACTAGCCCCCACTTAAGAACTCTCTATTTCTGAATTTCCAGGGAGATGTGAGATTTAACTTTTGACTTAAAGGAGGCCTGTGCAGATACAGCGGCCACAGTGACACACTGGCCTTGCACTCCAGGGATTGAAGACCTTTTAGTGCAGGCCTATGGCCAGGGGTCTTTCTTTACAGGCCTTCTGTAAATTACCATCTGTATGTCCTGTTCTTTTTTTCTTTTCATGATGTGGATTATGAAGTAAGATCCGTTAGGCTGAGGGTCTATCTCAGTGGTTAAAGAGTTGGCCTCCATGCTCAAGCCCTGGGTTTTTACCTTTGATGTGAACCAAACCAAACCAAACCAAACCAAAATAAAATGCATCCCTTCCCACAGTGAGGGCAGCAAAGCTTCACTCCCTTTGCAGCTGATTGGCCAAGCCTTAGAGATACAAACTCGCTGGGCAGTGGTGGCGCATGCCTTTAATCCCAGCACTTGGGAGGCAGAGGCAGGTGGATTTCTGAGTTCGAGGTCATCCTGGTCTACAGAGTGAGTGCCAGGACAGCCAGGGCTACACAGAGAAACCCTGTCTCGAAAACAAAACAAAACAAAACAAAACAAAAAGAGAGAGAGAGAGAGATACAAGCTCTTCCACCTCATACAAGCCAGGTCTGGCTGTAGAGAGCGGTTGCAGGGTGGGATTCAGGGAATACAGGCTTTCCAGAAATGACTGACAGGCAACACTGAACTAACCCCCACCCTCCCACCCCCATCCCTACTCCCACCCCATCCCTAGCCCGGTTTACTCCCCTGAATTATACCATTGTTCGTTTGCTGTCTGTCTTACCCACCATAATACATGTGGTATACTTTGGATATCGTCAGTGTCCCCAAGACAGAAACAATCTTCTTTTCCAGCTTTAAATAAATATGAGTTAGATGGATGAAAGGGTGAAAACCTGAGAGGGATTCAAAAGCTCCCTCCACCCCTAGAGTCTAAAACCTTCCTCTGTGTAGCCAAGCGTGAGAGAAGCTGTGTGCTGGGAGCTCAGAGGCACAGGGCTAGGCTGGCTGCTGGAAGGTTGCAGAGCGAGGGCCTTTAAAGGTCAGGGATGCTTGCCTGACCCTAACCATTAGCCAACCCTACCACGCCTCCGCTCACACTGCTTCACTGTGGGGAATTTTCCATCCCTTGTGATTGTTGGGATGGTGCGGCTCCCTGCCCTTCTCCTTAGCATCAGTCTTACCAAACAACACAAGGGACCCTTATCTTGTGAGCAAACACACACAGCCCTCGCTCGCCCTGTCCCCGGAAAGAACTGGCCTGTGACTTCATTCCCTTCCACAGCTATTGCTGCCCAGCCACAGCCCACTTTTACCTGGCACCAAGCTCACAGTGATGATGTGTGGTTAGCTCAGTGATGTGCCGGAAGTGGGTGATGGTCACCGGAAAGTATGAGAGCGGCACTTCCGCTCCGAGGCTTTGGATCTGAGCACGGGGAATGAATGTCACGCTGAGAGGCCAGAGCTTCTACCGACCACACAGAATGCCAGAGAGGGCAGAGCTGACACAAACAAGATCACTTCCTCCTGACATGGCCACTAGTGTCTTCACACACAGCCCTTAGGAAGGTCTCAGTGGCACCCTTACCCCCCCACCCCCCACCCCCGCACCATCCCTAAGTGACTAAGAAGGACATAGGACTTGAGATGTAGCCGCAGTAGGTCAGAGCCTGAGGGCCTGGGATGGGGGCTGGGAGGATGTTAAGTTCTAAAATTGGGCAACCCAGCATGCCTGGGTGGCTCTTGGTGGTCATAGTGAGGTGGGGCAGCTTCTACCTGCTGCTGCATAGGAAAGAGAGTGGAAATTCCCCCTCCCCCTTCTAACCCTTGAGAGACATTTTCCAAGGCAGTGTTACCCAAGGATGGCCCTGAAGATTCTTGCCAGGTCTATATGCCCTGTGAGTGTGTGGCTCAGATACAAGACAGAGATGAAAAGATTTTGTGTATGTGAAGTTGACATCAGGAGACTCTAAGCAAACTCTCTGGGACAGACCTACCATGATTGGGAGATCTTTTAGCAGGATCATCCCACTGTTGGCCCTGGGAAAGCTGCTGCCATAATAGAGTCACACGGCAGAGGACAGTGGGCAGCCCTTGGGATTTCTAGGCTCTCAGATCTACAACCACAAGACACTGAATTCTTCCAATAGCCAGGGCTAAGCTTGGGGGTGACATAGAAACCTGGTTTAGCTGACTGGTCTCTAGCTGGTGATACCTGGAGGGGAGAGCTGGAGATAGCCCTCTACATGATAGGGTGAGTCTATTGACATCTGGTACAACCAACCTTCCCACCCATAATTGGTTCATGCCTACAAAGACAATGCAGAGACTGCATTGTGCCAGTCTGTTGTCGGAGAAAAAAAAAAAAAGAAATGTAGCATTTAGTGTGCACAAGCACTTGGATTTTGTCCCTAGGTTCTCACCTTTCTGTCCTACAGAAGAGGGGAGTAGAGAGAAAGAAAGGAAGGAAGGAAGGAGGGAAGGAAGGAAGGAGGGAAGGATTGTGTAGCTGTTATCTCAGTCATCACCCACCCCTCATACACAAACATACAGAGAGAGAGAGAGAGAGAGAGAGAGAGAGAGAGAGAGAGAGAGATTAAAATCTTCCATTTTGGAGTGAGACTTCTTAAAACAGGATTTTTCAGAAAGCTGATAAGACAGAGTGGTCTAAGGGGAAGATGAAACTCGGCAGGGAAAGCTCCTTAAGATAGGAGCTGAACAAATTCAAAGTAGCTTCAGGAAGTCCCTGAAACTGACTATGTTTACTAGCCAGTCCCTCCCCAAAAGAAAACAGGACTGCTCAGCCTCACCTCAGGCAAGCCAAGCTACAAACAAGACTCTGAGAGCAGCCAAGCAGCCAGGAAGTACCAGAGACTGGTGAGACTGTCTATAAGAAACGAAACTCAGTCAAGTTGTCTAGAAGAGGTTAGATCAACAGAGTCACCTGACAAGAACACTCTCCAACCTGCTGAGCTGCCTGCAGGCTGTGCAGTGTGCTCCAGGATTTCAGCTTTGTGAGCTCTCACCGGGCTGGAGTCGGCCTTGCTGATGCAGCTGTCTTTGAGTCATTCCTGTAAGTAACCCCTCACCCACATTCCTGTAAGTAACCCCAATAACACATAATGGATCACCAAGTCAGACTCAGGGTTATCCATACCTTGCTCTGAGGTGGGCTGCCTATCTGGGGTAATTTGGACATGTGTGTTGTCTACACGAAAGAAAAATTGTTCACACAACAGGAAGGAGAAGAAGGGAGGGGGAAAACTGATACGGCATTTATAATCTCAGGACTTGGGAGACAGAAGCAGGAATGTTGCTGAGAGTCTGAGGATAGCCTGAGGTCCACAGTAAATTCCAGGATAGCCTGGGCTACAGAATGTGATCGTAAACCAGCATACCTTTTCCTCTCACACAAAAAGGAAAGAAACAGAGGTTACAATGACTCCTCTTCAAAGTTCATTTTAAGTTTTTAATCACAACTAGGTGTGGTGCAGAGGAAGTCAATGTATCTATTGGACTCGAACTCAATTGCTGTTGTTTGAATCACAGGTTTAGTAACTACCTTAGTGAACATGGATAAGTCACCTAACCTCTTTGTGTCAGCTTACCCATCAGGGATGCTAACCACAGTATGTCACGAGACAGAATGGAGAGTAAATGCTTTGTTGTCTATCACACACCGAGATGGCCCGGTGCATAGCAAGTGCGCAGTGAGTGTTAGTCTCAAGGTTATTCTTGGGTTGCAAACGTTGTGGGATCCTCTGACACCAGAGATTTCGGGTGAATAGCCCATGTATTATATGCTGTGTTACACTGTCCCTTCTGGACCCCTGAACAAGCTGGTTTCATCTCTTTATCACAGTTGTCCAGTCACCCAACACCTATACTGTGTATTTATTTATTTTTTAGACAGAGCCTTCCTATGTAGCCCACCCTGGCCTTCAGCCACAAACCCTCCTACCTCAGCCTTTAGAGCACCGAGATTATGGTGTACACCAACATTAAAAGAACTTTTTGAATGATTAGCCTCTATGTACCCTGACAGAAACTTTCCTCTAAAGCTGTAGTGTTCAGAACACCCTGGGAACAACACCTAGACAGTCTGCGTGCCAAGGCAATACATGCGCTGAGAAGTCTCTACTGTTAGAGAGGAGTGGTGTTCATCTTGGGGGCATTCCTGGGGCGCCCATCTCAGCGGACCCTCATATCTCCCCCACTGCTATGCTCTATTCCATCTTTGAAGCAGGTGGATTTCTGTCTTACCATGTTACCACATGCAGGCTGCCGCACCGTCCCCAGTAAGGGTCACTCACTGTTTAGTACAAATTCATTAATAAGTATCATTTGCTTGTCATTTTTGCAAGGAGAGAAGACCAAGGTTTGTGGCTGAAAGAAGTTTCAGAACTTGAGAAACCTATGTTCTGAGCCTATTTCTGTTTGTCCATCCCTGATGGACAGGTGACTCAGTCTTCTTGAGTTTTCTTCTTTGTCTATAAGCCAAGAATGCTATCCTCCTGTCCCTTGTCCAAAAAAATGGCATCTCTATTCTCTGAAACCCATCATAGTAAATGGTCAACTACAACATTATAGGAAATGACCACTGTCTTACACCATTTAGTATAAAACAAAACAAAACCTCATTCATTTATCCATTTATACACGTGTGCACACATCACCTGACACATGTGATGCTGGGTGCCTGGTAGAAACTGGCACTATTCTAAATCCCAGGAGCTCTGCCTGTCAGCTAGAAAGAAAACGGAGCCCAAAGGAAGAGAAGTACCAAGGTCTAAAGTCATTTCCTCTGGTTGATAGGATAGTCAGAAATGTTCTTAGGGGTTCGGTAGTGAAGAATTTAACCCTGCCTAAGAAAGGGCTGGTCTTTGGTCTGCTAGTGGGAGGGAAGCTCTAAAGCCCTTGGAATGCCGGGCCTGATAGGAATGTTTTTGTTTGTCTTCGAGCCCTGGGCCACTCTAGATAGTAGGAGCTAAGGATTTGTTTGGGTTCTGTGGTATCAGCTCCACATCCAGAAGGCCTGGAAACTGGGGCCAGCCATGAAATCAGCCATGCCTGTTCAGTGACGGGGCTCTAATAAAGGGTGTACACTGAGCCTGGGGCAAGCTTCTCTGGCTGTCCAGAACCTGTGTGTGTGTCAGGCATTGCTGCTGGAGAAGCAGCACTGTCCCCAACCCCCAACACAAGCAGAGCTCTGTGCTGGGAACTTCCTGCCCAGGGCCTCCAGTGCAGCCCCTGGCTGACTTTAACCTTTGTCTTCTCTACCCAATAGCTCATAACTTCGGGTATAACCGTGAGAGAACCTACTTAAGGGTTGCTTTAGGAGCCCTCAAATCTTTGACTGTAGTGTGGTCTGGTGGGCTGTTCCTTTCTTGTGTTTTGGGGACCCTTTCCATAGATATGGAGGAAGAGACTATGAGCAGAACACAGGGAAAAGGCAGCTGGGGCTCCATTTTCATGACTTGGAGGAGGGCTCCCGGGTGTCTTCTTTCTATTTCTCCTGGTTTCTTCAGTTAAATGAACCCTGAAGATGCCCTGGTGCTATCAAGGTAGGGGACCACCAAGCCAAGAGAACTCCTCTTGCCTAGGATGAGAGGCAGCATGGGAAGAGGCTATGGACAGATGTTCCTGCTGCTTCCCAAAGCTGCTGCGGCCTGCGGCTCCTCCAGGCACCTGTTACTTGTCACCTTTGAACTCAAAGCACATTTTAAACTGCTGAGGGAGAGAGGGGGGAGAAGGAGGGGAGAGGGGGAGGAGGAGAGAAGGGGAGGGGGAGGGGGAGAGAGGGGGAAGGGGAGGGGGAGAGGGAGCTGGAGAGGGAGATGGGGAGGGAGAGGGGAGGGGAAAGAGAGGGGAAGGGGAGGAGAGGGGGAGGGAGAGGGAGCTGGAGAGGGGGAAGGGGAGGGAAGGGGGAGGGGAAGGAGAGGAGAAGGGGGAGGAGAGGGGGAGGAGGAGGAGAGGGGGAGGGGGAGGGAGAGGGAGAGGGCAGTTCAGGATGACCTATGAACAGCATTCTTGAGCAAATAAACTGGAATAGAAAACAGGACAGGAGGGGTGTGTGTCAGGTAAAGCAATCCCTAAGAGACTTAGCTTCAGAAATACGAGGAATATTTAGATAAAATTCCGTAAAGTTGAACACATACACGTTTATAAGACATGCTCAAAAAGAAATAAAATAGCACGGGATGATACCAATAGAAACTGAATCTATTGAATATTCACCATGTACCAGACACACGTTAGTGTTTGTATGTGGTAGGCACTGAATCCTGCACTATCATTTCCATGTGATATACAGTGACATCAAGGGATCTTTCTCAAGTTCACCAGTTAGTAGTAAATCTGAACTTCAGCCCTATGTGCATGGCATCTGAATTCCTAGATATCTTGCCTGAAACATTTGGAGAACCCTACTACACTGATCACCCTGGAAACCCTACTACACTGATCACCCTGGAAACCCCACTACACTGATCACCCTGGAA
>JADRCH010000015.1:54438-92336 GCA_019843965.1 Rhynchomys soricoides | reverse complement strand
CTCTCTCTCTCTCTCTCTCTCTCTCTCCTTCTTTCTCTCCTATCTAGGGAGGGGGGGGGAAATGGAGGGGGGATGGGGATGGGGCAGAGATAAAGGGAAAAGAAGAAGTCACAAAGTAGCAAAGAGCAGCTGCCAGGGCGAGGGGTGATGATTTTTTCCTGTAACTGTGACAATAATCTTCAGTGACCGAATCCCCCCAAAAGAAGAAATTTAAGGGAGGAGAGGTTTGCTCTGGCTCACAGTTTGGGAGACACAGTCCGCAGTTACACAGAGAACATCAGGCTGGGGTTGTGTAGATGGTGGTGGGAGCTTGTGGTGTGGCTTGGTACATCTCAACAGATCCGGAAAAAGAGAGCCAAGTCATAAGGGAGGCTTGCCTGCAAAACTTGAGGTCTCCCCTATGACCTAACAGCTAGGCTCATGTCCAAAAGGTTCCACGGCCTTTTAAGCAGTGGTACTACCTGGGACCAAGTGCTGAAATACATGAGCCTGTGGGCTACATCTTAGGTCCAAACTATAACAATCACAATCTAATTAATTCCATTATCAAAGAAATCTGGTAGCTAGGAATAGTCAAGGTTTCTCCTGCTCCTTCCATTCCAGATCTACTGTGTGTGTGTGTAGATTTACATGATTTGAATGATTAATGTAAATGGAATCAGACAGTATGATGCTTTGTAACTTGCTTCTTTCAGTTAGAATAAGGTTTCAGGTTTTGTGGTGTTTTGAATATGCTTGGCCCATGGAAAGTGGCCCTATTAGGAAGTAGAACTTTGTTGGAGGAAGTGTGTCCCTGTGTAGGCGGGCTTTGAGATTTCAACATCCAAGCTCCACGGAGTGTGGAAGAGACTCTCTCCAAGGAGCCTGGAGAAGACAGTCTTCTCCTGGCTGCCTTTGGATCAAGGTGTAGGATTCTCAGGGGACTGTTGGCACATGCCAGTAGGATTTGCTGAGGGTGATTTGAACTCTGAGAGCCTGGCTCAAGAGGTTTCAGAGGAGAAGAATTTTAGTCTGTTGCCTAGAGACAATTCTTAGGATGTTTTGGTGAAGAACGTGGCTGCTTTTTGCCTTTGTCTGAAGAGTCTGCCTGAGGCTAAGATGAAGAGACTCAGATTAATCACATTGACAAAGGAAGTCTCAGAAAAGCCCAGAACAGACTTTGTCCTCTAGTTTACTCTCATGAAGAGACACTAGGACCAAGGCAACTCTTACAAAGGCAATTATTTAATTGGGGTTGGCTTACAGTTTCAGAGGTTCAGTCCATTATCATCATGGCATTGTGCTGGGAGACATGGTGCTGGAGGAGTCAAGAATTCTATACCTTCATTCAAAGGCAGCCAGGAGGAGGGTCTCTTCCACACTGGGCAGAGCTTGAACACTGAGATTTCAAAGCCTGCCTACACAATGACACACTTCCTCCAACAAGGCCACATCTATTCCAACAAGGCCACACTTCCTAAAATTGCCACTTCCCACAGATCAAGTATATTTAAACCTCTACAAGTTTCAAGATCCATTCATATTTAACAAATACTCGGTCTCTTTTAGTGGATAAGCCATTTGTGCTTATGCACTTATTTGTTGACTCTCAGAATATCGAAAACACTGTACAGATCTCCGTGTAAACATGCATTGCCATTTTTTCATGGGTGTATGCCTAGAAATAAAACTTTTGGGTTTCATATTAATTTTATTTAATCATAAGGCAGTTGCCAGAGTGCTTTCCATGGTGACTGTCCTACTTCACATTCCCAGCAACAGTATGAGGGTTCCAATGTCTCCATGTCCTTGATGACACTTGTGAGTTTTCTGCCCTTGTGCCCCCAGCCATGTCAGTGAGTATGACATATTCTTGTCCTACCCTCTGTGCCTCGAAGACAACATGGCACTGGAGGATGCCCAGCTTACCCTGAGTGCATTGAGAACAAGCTGGATGCTATGCATGGGGCCTTTGATGCTGACCCAAAACTTGGGTTGCAAGACTCGATCCTCGGGGCAGCAGCAGTCGTATTTGGAGGCGGGGCTTTTGTGGGGGAAGAGATTGGTCATGGCAGCTCTCAGTCCAGTGGATTAGTGCCATGATGTGGTCATAAATAATGGACTGTCCGGATGATGGACACTTTGGGTGTAGTCTGGAGACCACTGAGAAGATGGAGACTAGGGCCTCACTGGATGAAGGAGGTCACTACTCCTTGAAGGTGGACTCATGAAGATGAGGTCTTGTCTCTACCCCTTCTCTATCTAGTTGCTCCCTTTTTCTTTGCTTTCTGCCCGTCATGCTGTGAACAGCTTTGCTTCAAGGGTTCCCCATTTGATGTTCTGCCTCACCACAAACTCAGAATGGGGCCAACTGACATGGACTAAAACCTCTGTTATCTTTTTTTTTTTTTTTTGGTTTTTCAAGACAGGGTTTCTCTGTATAGCCCTGGCTGTCCTGGAACTCACTCTGTAGACCAGGCTGGCCTCGTACTCAGAAATCCCCCTGTCTCTGCCTCCCAAGTGCTGGGATTAAAGGTGTGTGCCACCACTGCCTGGCAACCTCTGTCATCTTTAACAAAACAAAATCTTTCCTCCTCAGCTGACTTTCTGAGGCATTTTGTTACCTGGATGAAAAGCTGACATAGTAGATTTTTCTCACTTGCATGGTCCCTAGTACTTGACTGTATTTCATTTATTTGTCAAATGCCTAAAAAACGCAAGAGAGAAGCAGATCCCAATTATAAAACAGACACCCCTGAATGTCAGCCCCTTACCCACCCAACCCTTCCTGTGAAGCAGGGCACACCCTACAGCCCACGGTTGGCCAGTCTAATGGGTCTGCTTACACACTGTAAGAGATCTTCCAGATTCTGATAAAGAGTTGTAGCTTTGTCCTGTAAAATAAGGTAGTAACTAACACCAGCTTTCTGTTTAGACAATACACCACTCTTTCAGAAAGCCTGGCAGCAGGAGATTGGATTGGAGTAAGATTAGTGTCAGGAAGTTAAGGAGTTACAGCAGAATTTCTCTGTGGTGACAGTGGGAACCAAAGCAGAGAGCCTGAAGAGGAGGTGCTGGGCTGAGAGACACTAAGGAAGCAGAGCTTTTATTGTGGTGTGTAGGAGGCAGCTCACAGATGACTCTAAGGACTCTGTTCTACATAGTGAGTGAGTGGTGATGTTGTTTATGCATTTACCTACTTGACAGCTAGTTAGTGCTTGCTGTGGTAGGGTCTGCCTACGATGCCCCAGATAAAGAGAAGCTGGCCTACCTTGGCTGCAGTACCAATGACTGTTTGATACATTCCCAGATCTTGTAGGACCTAGTATTTTGCTCCATCCCATATGCCAACAGAAGACTTAGTTAAGTCTTCTATGCTTCAATTGCTGAGACCAACAAGCTTTATGCATCTAGTTTCTATCTGCTACTTCTAGATTCTAGGGCATGGGACCTGATCTTCTAAACTACTCTTGAAAGGCTTGGATGGCACAGCTGCAACCTGAGGGGAACTTAACTTACTATGGGATCAACTCTGGACAACTGGGTATAAAGTCCCTTCTTTCTTCCACGTCCCAAAGCTTGACTTCTCCACCCTGATCACTTGGAGATGCCCTATATGGATGGGTTGTCCCACCCTTGCAGAGGAAGGCTGTACTTTCTTCAAGGCTGGCCCTGGATCTTTGTTAGTGCAAAACTATATCACAATGCACTGGTCTTCAGTCTTCCTTGGCTTCCCATCTTACTACTTATGTCTTGGACTCATATCTCCTAAACAAAGCACTGGGACTTACACCTTGTCTCATGTTCTGTTTTCTAGGGAACTGATCTAAGAGACACATAGCTATGGTAAAAAAAAAAAACCAAAACCAAAATATATATATAGATATATCTATATAAATATATATAGATATATCTATATATATATATATCAATCAATCAATCAGTTTGGCCCTCCATCAGCTAATACAATCATGAGTTCCTCCAGCAAAATGTCTTTGTCATAGCTAAGGACTGTTTACTATAAGGACAATTGAAACTCATTAATTCAGTCATCAGGACACTGATTACATATGTATTGTCAGCTACAGTTAACCATCTTCATCAGAACAATTAAACCAAGATGACTGACTCCCCAAGAGAATTGTACCTTCATACACTTACCCTGCCTAAGAGCAGCCTGGCTCAGCCAATATGGTCACACAGACTATTATAACTGAGGCATAAGGGGCCTATTGTTGACATCTGACTAGCATATTGTTTTCTTTCACAAAGAACTTTAAACAATTTGTATATTGTTCTCCCAGGGTTTAGAGACTGGCTTTTGTTTAGCTTTTTCCAAACATGTAGATCTTTGATAACGTTCAAATGCCTGACAGGAATGCTCAATGTACTGAATGAAACTCTCTTTGATAACGTTCAAATGCCTTGACAGGAATGCTCAATGTACTGAATGAAACTGCAATTTTCCAAGTAACATTTCAACAATCATTTATGAGTTATCTAATGACTAGTTAACCTAATAATTGTTTGTGGATTTAAATATGTGAATGAGAACTACAGGTTGTTTGCTCATACCATTTTTCTCTCAACCAAAGTCCATTTGTCTTATAATCTCAAATTCTCAAAAACCCCACCACTATGTCTCACTTTTTTCCTTTTATTGAAAATTTTTTCCCTCACATAAATATATCCAGACTACGGTCTCCCCTCCCTCTGCTCCTCCCAACCTCCCCTCCCATTTGCATCCACCCCCCCACCCCCCCCCACCCCGTCTCTCATTAGAAGAAAGCAAACAGGCTTCTAAGGGATAGTAATAAAATAGATCAAATAAAAGTCAATTGGAATAGAACAAAACAAATGGACAGAAGAAGAGCCCAAGGAAAGGCGCGAATCAGATACAAAGTGAAACACGCGTTCACACACTTAGGAAGCCCATAAAACCACAGAACTAGAAGCCATAGTATATACACAAGGAACCTGTAGGAAGGGAGGGAGGAGGAAGGGAAGGTGAGTGGGAGAAGAAAAGGAGAGATGAGAGAGAGGGAGGAAGAGAGATTAAATTAAAAATAAAAAACACTATCCCTGACATGACAGGAGGCAAGGCGACTTCCGAAGATGCCATTGAGTTTGTTTTCTGTTGGCCATCCGCTGCTGGCTTTACCGCCCACCATTATGAGTTGTTTTCCCAGTGAGACTCCCTTGGAGAAAATGAAATTTTCATTTGTTAGTGGGGCACGTGACCACTCCTCCTTTTAGGTCTAGGACCGTATCTGATGCAGACCGGTGCAGGGTCTGTGCATGCTGCCTTGGCATCTGCAAGCCCATGTGTCAGCTGTAGGAGCACATCTGGTGCAGACCTGTACAGCTGCCTTGGCGTCTGTGAGTGACTACATGTCAACCCTGCTGTACTTAGAAGCTCTTGGTTCCTTGGTGTCATCTGTCTCCTCTGGCTCTTATACTTTTTCTGCCTCCCTTCCTCAGGGGTGAGCCCCAGGGGGAGGAATTTGGTGGAGACATCTTGTTTAGGGCTGTGTTCTGCATACTTTCTGGCTATGGCTCTCTATTTGTTCCCATCTGCTGCAGGAGGAATCTTTGAGGAAGCTTCTCTAATGATGACTGAGCAAGGCACTCATCCGAGCACAGCAGAATGTTGTCAGGGGTCACGTCCTTACTACAGCCCTCTGTCAGGGGTCACGTCCTTACTACAGCCCTCTGTCAGGGGTAACGTCCTTACTACAGCTCTCTGTCAGGGGTCACGTCCTTACTACACCCCTCTGTCAGGGGTCATGTCCTTACTACACTCCTTTGGCAGAACTGGAGAGTTTGTTTTCTCCTAAGTCCCTGGGTTATCTAGTCAGATTCTTGGTCGCCCAGGGTCATTGTTGGGTATAGGTTCCATCTTGTGGAGTGGGTCTTAAGTAAATCAGTTATGGGCTGGTTACTCCCCAAAGCTTTGTGTCACCATTGCACTAGCATACCTTGCAGGCATTGCAGATCAAAGGATTTATAGCTGGGTTGGTGTCTACATTTCTCCTTTGGTAGTATGCAGAGTACCTTCCAGAACCAAGAACACTAGCCTGTAGAGGTGAAGGCTCTAATGGGCACCAGCTTTCTCATTTCAACAAAAGTCAGTATGTCTTATAACCTCTAAATTTCAAAAACTCTACTTCTGTCCCCTCCCCCTCAAAGAGGAAGTTTGTCAAAAGAATGAGAATATTCAACCAATATTTTTATTTGAGGTGCATAACAAATGATAAACATCTGTTGGTTGAATTTAACCTCTCTCTGGTGTAGGTATGTGTAAACACCAATACAAATTCATTTAAAGCATGAAGACTCCTTGTATTGATACACAAATCTAGCGGGTATTGAATATCCTCATAATTTTTAATAAAAGCAACCACATACAAGTGTTCTTTACAACTTTTGCTCAGGTTATCTCATCCAGTCAATATTGTTTCAGTTTCAAATAACGACCCTTTCTTATATGACAATGTTCACTGCAACTTAAGTTTCACCAGGCTAAATGAACATAAGTCTTGAGAAGAGCCCAACAGTTACATAGAGAACTACAAAAAGTGATGTAGGATGCAGCCCTGAGACTCACAGGCATGCTCCTGCCACAGAAACACTGTTTTTGACCTTGTATCACTTATTAGCAACTGGGAAACAGCTGTTTTGATATTCAGGAGCTTACAGTTTGGCTGTGCAGACAAAGAAAGCACATATGAAAAGTGAAGAAACTCCCATTACTGTCCGAGTAAGCCATTGGTCAAAACATTAATTCGGGTTAAGTCATGGTATGTGTGTGAATCAGCATTAACAAAGAAAGGTAATAACTTTGGTCTGAGTAGACCAGAAGAGATCTATAGATTGACAGACAGGAGACGAACATGAGTTGGGTCTTCGGAAAGACTAAAGCATAAATTAGTTTTTTAAAAGTCAAAGTACAGAAAAATTGAAATTGAAGGTTTTTTTTTTTCCTCATTAACTCTCAGGCTTTCTCCAGAAATAGCTGTCGGGTTTTTTTATGTCTTTAAAATGCATTCTGAGTTGATTTAGGTTTAATTAATTTTGGAGTAGCATAGGTAATGAAGGGTTAAACTTGCTGTCCATTCATATAAAAAAACCCAGACCCATTCAATATAACTTATACAATAGGGACCTACTTATAGATCTTCAGGTACCCTAGTGGATTTCCAAGCCGATTGTTGCCATGGTAACCCTTGCTCTATGTGCCTTCAGCTCGTCTTGACCCACTTAAGTTTAGATGCATTTGTAACCGAGGGGATAGCAGGCAGGCTCCCATTTCAATGCCCCTGGAGACTGCATTAGTAGCCAGGTTGCCCCCATTCCCTTCCTCAGTCTTTTAAAACCTACAGCACAGGGGTTCTCAACCTGTGGGTCACAACCCTTTCAACAACCCTCTAAAAAATATACAATTCATACCAATAGCAAAATTATAGTTAGGAAGTAGCAATGCAAATAATTTTATGGTTTGGGGTTGCCACAACACAAAGAGCTGTATTAAGGGGTCACGGCATTAGGAGGTTGAGAAACCATTGCTCTAGAGTCCGGGTTTTGGAAGGCTGTGTAAATGGAGGAATTACGATCTCAAAGTCTGACACTTTGGAGACATGCTTTAACTCAAGAAACATATTTTTAAAGAATCTATCCAGTCTTGCTTTCCTGTCCCTTCACCAACTCCTCATGTGGACACCCAAATCCACACATGAATCACACAATTTTTTTTTTTTTTGTATGATTCAAGACCACTTTTAACAGGGCATTCTGTATTAAAGCTGTTGATATCTATCAGTATAAAGACGGGTTGCAAGTCAGAACCAGTTTTCCTTCTTCCAGTTTGAGCATCATTTTTGCCTTAACCACATTCCCAGGTGGCTTTGGAAGGCTGAGACAAGAAAGCCCCTTAACTGATGCCCCTCAATTTTTACTTTTATTTTGGTGGTGCCTAGGGTGGGCCAGACAAGTGCTCTACCAGTCAAGTACACTCTCTGTCCATTAACATGGGGATTATGTGGCCTTCCTCTAAAACTGTTAAGAGAAGAAACTACCCTTGGAAGGTGACTTTCTGCTTAAGCTCACGTTAGCATAAATATTTGTTCATAAGCAAAGGGAAGTTAATGATCTTTATCTTTCCTTTAATCAAAATCCCGTTCATGTTTGCATTCATGATTTCTTTTATAACTATGAAAGCCTATAACATTTAAATTTTCATTTATAATATGTTAGTTGGCATTATGATCTCAAGTGAGTACCCTCTGTCAAAGGCCTTGGATTTGGAGTAGAGCTGTGACTCAAAACTATGACTGGCTTACATCTGGGGTGAGCCACGTCTGTAAGTCTGGAGGGACCAGCAAATAACTCAAGGCCCACATAAAGGCCCCTGCTCTGGGATGCCCTCACATCTGAGGAGAGAGCATGCTCCACTCTTAACTGCTTCAAGCACTAATTGTGTTGGTACTCCTGCACTGCTCTGTGGTGCTAGTGAGGCTTGCTGGATCAACTTGTTTCTCCCAGGGATCTTATGACAAGGTAGGTAGATAAAGGCGGACATGACCAACAGCCAAGGAAACTGCGTTCTGGTATTTTCTAGCAACGTGAAAGAGAGATCTCAAATTTAGATTTATTATCCTAACACAGTCTTTCATCTGCCAGGATTGAGTTAAAATCAACCTGGTCACGTTGCTGCGGTTAGTCTTAAATTTGGCAACTTGGTGAGAAGTACGGGTCTAGGAACAGGGGCACAGTGAAGGAAAAATGAGCTAGGGAGAAGCCAGCAAGCACATCAAGGAGCACACTGATAGGTGCTCACACTTCACAATGAGCATTCGAAACATGTATCGCTAATACTTCTACTTCAGAAGAACCCACTGCTCCGGATGGAGAAACACACCCAGGGGCTGCCCAGCCCTACCACCAACCGCACAGACAAGAACCCCACCTCCGCGGTTTTCGCCACCCGCCCCCGGCCCCAGCGCGAGGTCCCGCCCACTTATTTGCATAGGGCGTGCCCCTCAGCGGCCAGCTCCCAGGCTTCTTCAGAGCTCTGCCAGCCCAGCGGCCCAGACCCGGCTGGGGGCGGGCCGGAGCCCGAGCACGTGTCCATCCCGGCCTCACGACGGAGGTGGGCAAGGGCTTAGTCGCGGCGCTCCACCCAGAGGCACCAGGGCGGGGGTCTGCGGGCGTGGCACGCTGCGCGGCCTTCCGCGATTCTCCACGAGCCCGGTGGGAGCGCGCCGGACACGAACTCAAGCGCAACCGCGGGCGTGCCACCCCACCCGGCCTCGCCTCGCCTCACGTTCGACGGGGAAGGCGGAACCAATCAGCGAGCGACGTTTCCCTTCCGATTCCAGGCCCCCGACGCGGTGCTCACACCCCGGGCTTCCCGTTCGCTGATTGGCTGCGCGTGCCGCCGGTCCGGCCGGAGGCGGGAGGCGGCGGCCCGCGCCTGCCCGCGCCCCGCTCGGCCCCCGGCCCTGCCCGCGGCGCCCAGCCTCCTTCCGTCCCTGCCGTGCTCCCTCCGTCTTCCGTGCGCGCCCGCTTGGCCGGCGTGCCTCACGCCTAACGGGCGGCCGCGGGCGCCAATCAGCGGGCGGCAGGGTGCCAGCCCGGGGCTGCGCCGGCGAATCGGCGGGGCCCGCGGCTCGGGGAGGGAGGCGGGGCTACCGCGCGCGGCGGTGGAGGAGCAGCTCGCTAGCCTGCAGCTCGCGAGCGCTGAGCGAGCCGCCCGAAGGTAGGTGCGCGGCGGCTGGGGCGAAGGGCGGCGGCGCAGGGTGCAGGCAGTGCCGGGGCGCGGGGCCGCGCCGAGTGGAGCAGGCGGCGCCCTCCCCAGCCGGCCGCCGGCCGCGGCGAGCGCGGGCCTGGGGGCGGGGCGGGGGCCCGCGGCGCAGTTCCGCCTGCGCGCGCCCACTCCTCCGGCAGCGCGGAGCCCGTCGGAAGAGGAAGGAACAAAAGGTCCGGGGCCCGGCTCGGACGGGCCGGGACCAGGCGCTGGGTGCAGGTAAAGCCGGGACGCCCGGGGGACCGGGCAGGGGTGTGCGAGGCCGGGTCACGTGGCCGCCCGTGTGGGGTGTGGCGGCGGGCCGTGGAGCGCGGGCCGGGGTCGGCGCCGTGGGCAGGGCCGCGAGCCCCCGCCCCGCCCAGCCTGGCTGCGGCCCGCTTCTGTCCCGGCGCGCGGCGGCTCTCGTTTTTTGCGTTGCAGAATGGCCCCGGAGCCGAGTTAGGGGCGTGTGGTACTTTGCTTCTACTTTTTCCTTTTTTTTTTTTTTTTTTTTTTCTCTTTTCCTGTGGCCTTTGTTAACCGTAACAGTCGCGGGTTCCGAATCACAGTGTGTACTCAGAAACACGCTCGTAGCTGAGGCTGCCGGGCTCATGCTCCACGTACTTGGGAAAGTTGCTCGGTGGGTACAGCCTATTAGTTTCTAATCACACGCCTTTAGGAAGCATGCTAATTGAGTGCACTTATTTCAGACTTGGTTTTCACAATCGGTACTTGGATTATTTTCTTCTAGGGATACTGTCCTTGGACCAGCTACTTTTGTCCTGTTACCCTTGCGTGTAATGGTTTCCTTGTGAACCTAAACAAAAGAAAAACAAAAATCGAAGTTGATTTTGTTATTTATTTCTTTTACACTTAAAGGCAAGCACTACCTGTTTGTTGTCACACCAGTTTAAAAAAAAAAAAAAAAAAAAAAGACAAACGTGCCCGGGTGAAAATAATTCAGCAGCAGCGCATTCTGCCTCATTGTCATGCCTTGTTGGGATATTCTAAAGAGCGGTGTTTTTAACTAATGAAACGACATATGTAAATAAATGAATCATCAGCCAAGTTTACCTGAAGATTATCTTCACAAAAATGGCACCCTGGAATGTCTATTTCCAAAACCTCTTGTTTCTGATTTCCTATGACTTAACCCCATAACACTGACAGGAAGGATTTTTCTCTTGAGCCAAACACAAGAACACATTTGCTGCTATGCTGGAAATAGCTTCCCTATTAGTTTACTTTGGTTCCTGTAAAAAAACAATTTTCCCCTTTACAGAATGGTGGTAAGTAGTTAAAACGAAGTTGGAATACTTTCAATTCATGAGTTAGTGAAGCAGATGGAATCCAGACATGGGAGAAGCAAAATGTATTCTAGTTTTAAGGTTTTTTTCTCTCTCCCATTTAACTATGAAACAGCTCCATAAAGAGGGTTCTCCCCCCGCCCCCCATATTAGGTCATTTGGCAAATGTTTACATTAAATTCGTAAAGTAACATTGATGTTATTTTTACAATTTCTTTGTTTTTGCATAAACTTAGCTGTGGTGATAAGAAAATTTGTTCTGGTCTTTGGACATTTTTAAACTGAGTGCTCAGGTACATGCTTAATGTTAAAATCCAGTTGATTTAATTAAGTTTAAGGCTCCTCACTGGGCAGGCTTAATGACTGTACTGGGATTACAAACATCCCGTGTTTTCCTTAGCAAGACAGTGCCCTTAAATACTGTTGTTTCCCATTTTATAGCTACATCTAAAGTAATTTCATGTTGTAGGTGTTCAGTAAAGTTTGGTCTTTAGGGTTCTGAGGTACTCGTCATTAAATAGCCATGCAGTCTGTATGGCTCATAAAGTGTGGGAAAACTGCCAAGTAATGTCCTGTTAGGCTTGGGTGTGTGATTTAACTCTCATTAGGAGTACTGGTGATGGTTTTCTATAGTCCTTTCCTTCATGTGGACAGAGGAGTTACTAATTCACTAGAGCAAGAGGTCACTTCTCATTTTGATACATATAATGTTGCTGTAGTCAGTACTTTGCATTAGGGAGGTTGAGTGAACAGACAAGCCAACCTAACTAGTTTAGCTGCATGAACTGGTGGTTAAGGACCTTTTGAGTTTTTAGATTTGACTTTTGGGCCTAACCGTTTCCCATCATGCTTGGTTTGGATGCTGTTGGTTTAATGCTTTGGACTCCAGGAACCATGTGTGCAGCAGCCTTTTTATCCAGGTGCTTTTGTAGTGCATGCAGGAGCTGTATATAGTGTAGTCTGGCAGATGGAGGCTTATTCATATTCTTGGGACAAGAATCCTTTTTAGAGGGTGGAGAGAGGCATATCTTTTTAGATGCTTTGTCTGGGTAAAAGCAGAAGAGACATTTTTAGGCCCTTGGTTTCTGTTAAGTGCAAAGTAGTTTTCTACTAAGTATTGCAAAGGTGTATCGGAAACTGACTAAAAGAATTTGGAATCACTTTATTGGACAACACTCACACAACAAACTTCGTGTGGCTAGTCATCTCAGGATGCCTCAGTGAAATTAGGAAAATAAGGACTCCATGTAATGTGGCCAAGGCCTCAGAGTAAGAAAGTTAATTATGTGGAGCATCAAGTGTAAAGGATGGCACTAGGGGAGATGGGCTGTGTTAGCTCCTGTGTCACTATGAATGATCTCTTTGTTGGGCTAGGGGTTCTGCCTGCCACTTTTTGCAGTTCATTCAAACTGAAGATACAGCTAATCTTTGAGAAGCATGCTTGTTGAGCAGGGGTACAGTTGCTGAGCTTAATTTGGTCTCAATCTGATTAACCATTGCCCTGTAGTTAAGGAAAGTGGTTAAGAGAAGAAAAGGAGCTTGAGTCATTTGGGTCCAGTGGAAGGAGTATTGTATGCAGATAGTTAAGCCACGCTTACGGACTGGGCAACAGGTCAGGAAATGGAGTTCGGGATCAAAGCCCTAGGCTGATACTTGGTTTCTTGATTATGGTATTCCATAACGTCCAAGTCTTAGTTTTTTTTACTAAAAGTGGGAAAAGTAGCTTTTACCTCTTAAGGTTGTTAAAAAGATAAGTTAGAAGATTGAGAACATTCTTTGAGACAGTTAAAGTCCTTGCTCTTTAGTTATCTGGGCTCTTAATGCAGATGATTTGCCAGCACCATTGTCCTTTACCTCTTATAAATGGTGATGAGAAACGGACATTGGGCAACATAGGCCTTCAGCCTAATTGTCCAAGTCTGTACCTTAAAGCATAGGGGGATCCCTTCAGGTTTTAGTTAAAACCTGATCATATTTATTTAAAACGTTTTTACCAGAGTTATTTGGCATCTAAGACCACAGTAGATTGAAACTAGTAGTTCATAGGCAGTGTGGGAGGCTTAACAGGGTGTGGTGAGGGGTAGATAGGATGGTGGGGAAACCCTCAGCTCTCTCTCCTTTGTTAAGAGAAAGCAGATAACAGCCTGTAGAGGATAATGGAGATAATCTTCAAGACACAAAACAAGTACCCTTACCTTGACTAGCATGTCTGGCCGTTCAGAGCAGGACCAGACCTGAAAGCCTAGCAGTAAATGTTCATCTGTTAGCTTAAATTCAGTTTGGGAAAACCTTTGTAAGACCTTATTATCTACTTAAATACTTAGATGATTATTCAGGATGGTTAACAAATGGGTTATAGAGCATTGTGCTGTAGCCAGGGATTTCATGAAAGACCCACAGTATCTTGTCTAGGAGAGCTCTGGCTTCAGACTGAAAAGTCTTTATTCTAGCCAGCACTCAAGAAAGGTGACCTTAGAGATACGGTGCTGGATCACACTTGACAGGAGCCCATCCATCTGCTTTGTTAGCCTGCTGGTATCAGGCGAAAGATCTCACTCAGGCTTTAAGAGACTCCCGGTATGCTAGAAATTCCCTGGATAGAGCAGTGTGAACAATTCACCCAACTCTGGTCAGGGCTTCTTGTTTCTTCGTATTACTAGCTTTGATTTAGAAAAAAAAAAAAAATTACATGGTCTCTCTCTGTAGATCAGACTTTCTGTGTAGATCAGACTTTCTGTGTAGATCAGCATGGCCTTGAACTCAGTGATTTAGACTACTGAATGCTAAGATTGCAAGTGTAAGCCACTATGCCCAATGACTTTATTTATTTGGGTCCTCCTTTCTACCTCAGGGTTATTTTCAAAGTCTCTATCAGATAATTGTTGGTGACCTAATAGGGAAGCCAGCCTTAACTGATTTAGCTGTATTAAAGAAACTAGCCTTACTGTCACTATCAGTTTTGGTTATTTCTCTACATGTTGTGGTGATGCCTTCAGTTATGATTCTAAATTTATGTCATTAAACATGGTTTTAAGTCACTTCAGTAATTTGATATAAAAATAAAATTTTACTAAGTCATTTGGATTTAGACATGCCTCTAGTTTGGCCAGATAGCTAGACATGTTGGAGTGAATCTGTGATCTGTGCACTTGCCTCACATCCTGCAGTGTGAGTGGCCCCTTCTGTAGCTTAATTGGTTTTGTTTAGTTGTAACTGAATCTTCTCCTAGGATAGTTGCCTGGTGGTGTGGTGTGGTGTTATATTTGTTTTAAAGATATTCTTTTACAGTTTTGTTCGAGTGTAGTGGTCTTTGGAAATGCTCCACTGCTTATCCTTTCTTCCTCCCCTCCACCTCCCAGCACCCCTCTCGACAGCACTCCTTCCCATCTTCTGGCTCTGCAGGGCTTTTCTCCACCTCTCCCATTGATGTCGTCTGAGCCTTGGAGGAAGGTGAAATAGACATCCTGTTTAGGGCTGAATACTCAGCAGCTCTGTTCTGAGCTCTTTGACAGGTCATGGTCACCGCATTAACCGTCACCCTGACTCACTGTAGAAGCTAGTTGTAAGATTTGATGACAATTTGATACCTTGCCCATTTAGCAAAACACAAGTAGTAGGTTCTTCCTTATGGCCTGTGACCTCTCTAGTCATGGGCTTTTGACCAGGTTTACAGTACCAGGAATCGGTTGGTTATCCCCAAAATGGTCATGCCACTATTGCACCTGTGGTTGCCTGGCAGGTTGATAGGCTTTAAGACTTATAGCTAGGTCAAACAGCTGGTGACTTTTCTTCTTCTTTCATTCCTATAAAAACTATCTGGCAGGGGGAAGCTTCTACCTCAGTTTATAGCTTGATATTTTTATGTGCTGAAATAAATTGTGTGATATCTTTGGCAATAATCATCTAATTCTGGTGGTCAACCAAGACAAATGTCAATAGCTTGTTTTTTGTTTGTTTTTGTTTTATTGTATTGCTGGGGATTGGGAATCTCCCTGATAACGACTCATGGAAAAGTAAATTGGCTTATAAAATAGTAGGTTTCCATAAGACTTGTTTATACAGCATTAGTTCTGTCAACCCTCTACCCCCCCACTCCCCCCTTTCCTTTCTGGCTTTCTGGCCTCTACAGACAGTCTGTCTTTATGGTTGTACCTATGACAATACCCTGAACAAATTCTCAATTTGATGTTAAAATTTGAAACTTAATGTGAAACTGTTACTGATTTTGATAGATTGACTTTTTTTTCTTGAGACTCTGGGATTTCCTTGGTTGTGAGTTATCCACTCACAGCAGTAGTGAGGAGACGCAGCCGCCTCTGAAGGAAGGCCTGCGTTTCTTTGTGTTATCTGCAAAGCCCAGCTTCTTTTCCTTTTTTGGGTGGGGTAGTTGTAGGTTTAATGTACTCAGGAAGGAAGAATATTCTGTGAAAAGATTCAAAATAAAGCTTGTGTATCTGTCAAGTAGCAAGCCAGCTATGGTGCCTGTTTAGCACTTGAAATACAGATGATGAGGCTGAGGAACTGAAGTTGCATTTTATACTACTTTAGTTAACTTTAATCTTTTAGTTGGCCATATTACAAGTATTGGCTGCTGTATAAGGCATCACAAGTAAAGACCATTTTCACCATCGTGGGAAGTTCTGTTGGCACCAACTGCTTTAGATATGCTTAGTTGAATTTGCAGCCGACAGGCCCTTACCACATGTTTGATGTGGTACTAGGTAATGCTTCAGGAGTAAGACAAGACCAACCTGGGAACTGGGAAGACCATTAAGAGTGCATAGCACTCTGCTGACTTGCATTTGGGCCTGTGCAGTCTTGTGTTGGTGCACATTTATGATCTGAGGAAGTTGAATTCTTAGGAGCTGATGATAGAGATGCAGCTTCTG
This sequence comes from Rhynchomys soricoides, assembly GCA_019843965.1. NCBI lineage: Eukaryota > Metazoa > Chordata > Mammalia > Rodentia > Muridae > Rhynchomys > Rhynchomys soricoides. Next base: position 76,377 of record JADRCH010000015.1, on the reverse strand, counting down.
TGCCGCCTATTAAAGGTGTAAATTCGGCCAGTATGGAACAAGTTGTGTACACAGTGCTCCCTGTGTCAGGAGGCTGTTCACTGAATTAAATAGAGCAGCTTGTTTACAGAGAGCTCACCCCTTCAGTGAGGTGGATAGTCACTGAAGTGACGGCCAGACCTGCATTTAGTTGTAACAGTCCAGGAAAGTGCACATGTGACTGTTTTCTGCTTGGTTAAAAGGCTTATTACCTGCCATCCTCCATGGGACTGACTTGGATTTTCATTTGGCATTGTTCTTTACTCATTTAAAACTTTGGAAAGAACCTTATTACTTAGAGAATTGAGAAATCTGGTTTTCGGTTTTTAAAAATACATATTTTAATGGGGGGGTTAGTGGTAGTGATTGAATCTACAAAGCAAACACTTCCACTGAGCTTTGCATTTTAATTTTTAAAATCCTTATTATTGCCTTCATTACCAGTGATTCCTTTGACTAATGCAGGACATTTCAGATCATTGGCAATGCTTTTCTCTGCTTAGTGTGCTGTGTTTGAACATACATTGCCAGCAGTCTAAAATAGTGATTTTTTTTATAGTATCTCCATTGGAGCTTTTGGTATTCTATAAGGCATTCATCATTGTCTTTTCTTTCTTTCCCTCTTTCTTTTTTTGGTTATAGTTGACATATTTACCTTTGAGTTTCTCTTAGGCATTGTTATTTTATTTATTGTTGTGTGTATGGTGTGGGAGTGAGTGCCAAGGACCAGACCAGAGACTCGAGGACATTAGGTGTCTTCCTCAGCCCATCTCTGTCCTATTTCCTTTACTGAACCTGGAACTTGCTATTTTCCACCCTTCACAGCTGGCTCATACCTTTATACAGAGGCGCTGGGCATTCGGACGCAGGTGCTCGTGCTTGTTCTGCAAGGGCTCCTACCCACGAGCCGTCTCTCCAGCTCCAATTTTTACTCTATTGAAGTAAAAATTCATGTATGTGTTAGAGAATACTTCATATTTCTCTGCCATTTAAAGATATTTGAAATGTATCTTCCTCCGTAGGTTTAAAAAGAACAATTTATATTTGGTTTTCCTTTCTCTGTACCTGGGACTGTACCTAGAGCTTCTTACGTGCTAGACAAGCGCTCTACCACTGAGACATCTCTCTACCACTGAGATACCTCTCCAGCTCTGTATTTACCACCTGCTTCTCTTCTCCATGTCAACTTTTGCCAAGTATTTTTCTTGCCAGATTTCTCCTATTCTTTTAAGATGAAATGTCAAGTTTTGAGGTATTTTCTCATCTGGCTGTGCTGCTTTTATGGCTGTTGGCCTAAATGAGCTGTTTGCTTATTTACTTTTCCCAGACATAATCTCCCTGTGTAGCTCAGGATAGGAACTTGAGATCTTCCTGACTCAGCCTTTTAGTCCTCTGATCAAAGGTACGTGCAGTCATACCTAATCTAGATTTCTTGTGGTGACATAAATTGCCAGAACAGACTCAGGTTAGGCCCATTTCTCCCACTGCAAACACAGACATGTCAGATAAAATAGACTACATAATTTCTCATCCTACTTGAGAAAGGGAGAGACGGTGGAATAAGTAGGTCAAAAGCAAAGCTTCTTCTGGTGTTCTGAAACAGTCTACTTCTGGGAGATACCCTGCCTGTAGAGGAACTAGGAAGCACTAGTTTTCAGCTGGATTTTAATATCACAAGAAGGTGAAGCAGAATAAATGTAAAAAGAAAGTACAACCATAGTTAAATGTGGCACAATGTACCTGTAAGTAAATGTGTTAGTCTAGCTTGGAAATCAGGTGATACATAATAAGTCCTTGCCACTCATCTGCCTTTGCAGAGACAAATAGTGCTACCAAGCTTGTGTTCACCTCTAAGCACACTCTAAGGACAAGTACTGCCTTTACAGCCTGCTATTGTACTTGAAAGTTCATCTTGTAGGTTGCTTTATGTCAGCTCATACTGAATGCCTTTTGGTTATATCGACATTTGCGCATTGTGTATGTGTTGTATTCACATTCACACTTGTGTGTGCATGCGCATGTATGTTAGGCGCTTCTGGACGTCACAGGACAACTTGGAGAAGTTGGTTCTCCTACATATGAGTTTTAGGGATTAACTCAGGATATCAGGCTTGGTGGCAAGTGCCTTTACCCTGAGAGTGTGTGATAATCTTAGGTTTCACCAGAACTCTTGGTGGACATTTAAGTTACTTTTAATCTTGGGATATTAGAAATAGTGCTGCAGTAGCTCATACCTTTGTACCTCATTGAGATTGAGTACCTGTGCAGCCATGTCGGTTAGATTTAGAGTAGTAGGCCAAGAATATCTGTCTTAAGGAAAGGTAATTTAGCAATCGTTTTGCGTAGGTAATAGTTATGCATATAGTACAAAACTCAAAAGCAACAAAATAGGAAGTTGAAGTGCAAAGTAACTTCCTCCTTACCTCCTACTGCAGTTTTACTTTCCAGAAATGTCACTATTATTGCTAGTTTCTTCCATATTTTGGAGCTGTTCAGTCTGGTATGATAGCCTTTCGCCATGTGTGGCTCTGTAGCTCTTAAAATGGTTAGTCAGAATTGTGATGGATTGTAAATAAATGTAAATAAATAAATGTAAATAAATGGAGAATATATCAGTATTTTTAATACTCAAAACCATAACAGTAATTACAAAGAAATACTCCCAGAAGCACAAGTGACTGAAGGGGAAAGAGTGGCCAAAGCAGAGCCTAGCCCTCTTCATACCAGGTTTGGCTGTGGTTTTGTGAATGACACCACAGGCACAAATGGAAAAGGGGAGTTGGACTTTATGAAAGTTAAAAGGGATTGTGTGTGCATCAAAGAAAAGAAAGTGTAAGATAATCTCAAAATGAGGTTATAGTTGGAAATCGTATATCTTATAAAGGTTTTTTATTCAGAGTATTTAAAGAATTCCAGAACAAAAATCCCTAAAAGATGGGTAAGGACTCAAATGGACAATCCTCTGAAGATGTACAAATGGGCAGAGACATTTGAAAATACACTGTACAGCACTGATCACTACTAAAGCAAACCACAGTGAAAGCCACTTTATTGCTAGAAGAGAAATTCAGGTTGGCAGTAAGTGTTCAGGTAACTTAGTGCTGCCTTGAGAAAACCAGAACCATTCGAATCCTTTTATCTGATGGCTTTCTTCCCCCTAAACTTCATGCTTTGTCCTCAGCATTGTGACTTTTTCTTGTCACCAGCTGTGGGCCAGGTGGGTTTTGACCATTTGTTGTGCTGCAGTTGGTGGGCCTTCTATGTGGAAGCACCTGCCTAGTGTCAGGTGGTTTACTTAGCGTCTTTGGCCCTTCCTCTCCATCACCTCCATTGTCTTTCTGGAACTCCTGTTTGGACCTCGGGCCTCAGCTCCCTCCTGTTTTCCTCACCTTTCTGCTTTTTTTGCTAATACTTTTGGGGGAGTTTTCATATATTTTTCTTCTTCTCAGTCTATTGCCGTGTGTGTGTGTGTGTGTGTGTGTGTGTGTGTGTGTAATTGTTTTCTATTTCCCAATCTCTGCCTTTGTGCAGAAATCCAGTTTTCACTTAGATTTCTTACTCTTTACTCACCCTCTGAATGCCTGCTGCTCTTGCTTTGCTGCTGTTGTCTTACCTGCTCTGTGGTGATGATTGCCTTTTCTCCCTTCCGTGTAATCTCAGTTTTCTTGAGGTTCCCCTTTTCTGTTTTTATTTGCCATTTTTCTTTAGATAGTTGGTGATTGCTTCACTAAGACGGGACAAAAAAGCTGGGCAGAAACAGGAGATGTGGGGGAAGCTGGTCTCCTTTAAGTTTCTCAAATGAGGGAGCTGAGTGGGCTGTCTGTAAGCTCTCAGGATTGGTGTGTGTGTGTGTGTGTGTGTGTGTGTGTGTGTGTGTGTCTTTGAGGTTGTAAGCTCTCAGGATTGGTGTGCGTGTCTTCTCTGAGGTTGGTTCCTACTCTCTTGAAGAGTCTCAAGAATCTCACCATCAAGATGGAAGTTTGACTACTCATGTTCAAGAGGCAGAAGCCCTCAGGGGACCGGGCTTGGGAGGGTCGTCAGTGTGTACTTGTGCTGCTCACTCACGCTGTCCCCATCGGAACCTAGCCGTTCCTACTTAGGGCTTCTGTTTTACCCCTCAGAACAGTGAGAGACGGAGGAGAGGCAGTTACCTGAGAGAGCTGGGGAGTTACGTTTAAGGATCGAATTCCCTGCGGATCAGTTCTCACAGCCCTGTCAGTTTTACAATTCGTGCATTTTTAAAGGGAAATATGGGTTTTGCTAGGCTAGTCTTGAACCCGTGAGCTTAAAGAGATCATCCTTTGTAGCATCCTTGAGCTGAGATCTACTATATAAGGCACTATATCTGGATTCTTTATTATTATAATTCAAAGTTACTTTTATTATGCCATTTAATGGGCCACTGTCTTTACTTGTAATCCACTGATGAAGTCAAGTTACCCATTCAGATAAATTTAAGAGTCCCCCTTTGAAGAATTAAAATAGTCAGTGGGGGTAAGTAGATAGAAATGATAGGGAGGGATGAGAAAAATGTGAATAAATATATAGAAATTATAAAATATAAAATAAAAGTTGGAAATAAAGTGTGTCTATAAGCTTGCATTGTATTGGTTATATTTGTATTGCTGTGATAAAACACTCTGATCAAGGCAACTTACAGAAGGAAGGACTTCTGATGAGTCAGAACGGTTTATAGATCCAGAAAGAGGGAGCCTCCTTCATGGGATGGAGTGGGTAGGTGGCCACAGGCAGCCATGATGGCTGAAGCGGCAGCTGAAGGCATCTTGAAAGGCAAATAGGAAGCAGATACCTGGGTGTAGCATGTAGCTTTAGTGGTTAAGGTACAGTGGTATGCTACCAGAGGAAAAGCAAAGAACCCAGAAACACTGTGTGTTGAGGAGGACACTGTATGTATAAATCCGTTCCGAATAGGCTACTAGAAGTGAAACGTTAATGTGTTAGACAAGTACACGGTAAACCACATTGGATGATCTTAAGGTAGACGTGATGTATACACTACATAACACTTAAAGAAGCTAGCTGATACGTCTGGACACATTGCTGTGAAATAGTAAAGTATACAAAAGACCTTCCTCAATCAATCACTTTCTGACTGGAGACATAGAAAGCTGATATAATTGAATATATACGTGATTGCTATGAATTAAAAGAAAAGATAGTGAATATGAACCAAGGGTTGCTAGGAATAGCAGTGGCAGATGTCCCCAAAGTCCTTATCACAACCCCAGTATGTGAAACATATCCTGCAACTAAAATTAGAAGGTCCAGGATGTCGTGTATTAGTAATAATTGAGAAGTCTCATGATTTCTGGAGGATTGGCAATTGGTGTAAGTACTTTGGTAGTACTTGGTAAAATTGGACATGTGTGTTCTCCTTGCAGATAGTATATTTCAAGGTGATGGCTTTATTATGTTTTAAAAATGTTACAAACATGGAATCAAAACATGTTACCTGTCTTTTTCATTTTGATTTTTTAAAATTGGTAGGTCTTAGGATCTGCTGCATTTGATTCTCCTACTTAGTCATGGGTCATTAGAGAAGCAGCGGAGTACAGCATGCAGGGAGATGTCTCTGAAGAGTCGTGTGCATGGATGCTCATTAGGTTGCAGTGTGAAGTATGTTTGCCATGGGACAGCATTCACATAGTGTAGAAAAGCATATGGACCAGACTATCTGCAGGGCTCCTAAGAGTGGGGCCTGGAGCTCAAGCAGCTGCAAAGAGAATCTCTAGTGGGCTTGGGCCATGCATGCAGTGAGTGAGCAAGGGTATAGATCTTTATTTATGTCTAGGTTAGCAGAGATAGTTGACCAGAGTGTGAGGTTCAACATAAGCTTATAAAGTGTACAAAACTTTGGGTATATGATGTGACAGAACCCATAAGCGAACAGTGACAGACAGGATAGTTCTTCCTGAGAAGTACCTGGAGGGAATGGGATTAGAAAGACGTTTAGAACTTGTTAAACTCCATTTGGCATGCCTTAAATTTGATTATTGCACAGCCCTGACATTTCATACTAGGTCAGGGATAGTATTTAATATAAGTGTGTGTTCTGGGAGTGGACCTTAGGGCTGCTTGCACATGTTAAACCTGCTCTGCCTACAGCGACAGATTCTCAGAACCTTACTGGTTTTTAAAAAAATATCCATCTTAATAATAATGATGCTTGGAATAAGTAAATTTAGCAAAATGTATGAGACCTTTGTGGGAAAAACTCAATGACATGTGGATGGATATCCAGTCCAAAATAACTGCAAATACCATATTTTCATACACAGATGCATTCTTCACAAAGTCACTGCACTTCTGATTGATCTTCTGTAGGGTTTTTATATGAAACTTGTACATTCCAGACGATAACATCAGCACATGAAAACCACCTGAGTCATTTGGGGAGGAGACTTTTGTTGTTTTGTTTGTTTTAAGAATGCAGTATTCTCGGGTATCACCTACATCAAAAGTGGTTTAAAAAAGGAACGGTTGATTACTGCATAAAAGAGGAATCATGGTTCAATAAAGTACGTAGATAATGCTGTTTGCTAAAGTTAGGATGAGTTATTAATAATTAGAAGGCTTTGTTAGAAACTCAGGATAGTCAGACCTTACCTAATTGAAACTTTCCAGTGAGTGATCTTGGACTCTTAGTTTTACTAAGATTGTTTTTAGGCTGTCTTTGGCATCAAGGCTGTCTTTCTGTTCTTTAGAAACCTGCATTATATAAGTATCATTCATTACAGGGATTAGGAACAGGTAGCAGCATCTGAACTTAGTTCTTGCAGATGCTAGCAAACAGAATAAAAAACCCTCCATGTCAGCGAGCTTGCTGCCACAGTATTGAAGAAACCTTTCTGTTCTGTAAATGACACATTCACATTTTTGTGGTATGATTAGAAGTTGAGTTTTATTTTTGTTCCGTTTGTATTTTTTGGACACACACACACACACACACATACACACATACACATACACACACACATACATACACACACATACATACACACACATACACACACACATACACACACATACACACACACATACACACATACACACACATACACACACACACATACACACACATATACACACACACACACATTTTTTTTCCTTTTTTGAATTTCAACCCAAAAAATTATTCCAGGAAAAGATGTAGAGGTTGGGCTGGGTCTCCTTCAAAGGACATTTGCTACCAAGCAGTGGGCTGGCTTTCAGCCAGGCTACCTCAGCCTACTTCTCCCTCTTACTCCAGGATGGAAGAAACAATGGAGGTGGGGGTACAGCTGGGAACAGGGGCCAGGGCAGTGGTGGCTCTGAGATAAGAAGCTGGGCTGAGGCTGAGGGTAGGTGGGAGCTGCCCATGTGCAGTCATCGTTGCCCAGTGACCCCTCAAAGCTGTAAGGGCTAAGAACCTACATAGGCAGGCTAAGCAGGATGCTGCAGCTCAGGGCTGGCCTTCCCTTTCTAACTGATGATCTGCCGAGGTCACCGGTAGCCTGTCATGCCAGCCTGTGAGGCCCTTCTATTGCTGCCCATTTGAAGGCCAATGACATGCTTCCCCTCCTGCAGTTGGCTGTGAACTCCCTCTTGCTCCTGGGCTTTCTTCATAAACCAGTTGGGATCTCCATGGTAGTGTCCATTGTTCTTGGTCACGGCCAAACTGCCCAAAGCCATTAGAGTCCTCTGCACTGCTGCCATATCTTTGCCTTCAAAGAGGTCAACAGTCTGGAACATGTCAGTCTTGGTGACTCCATAATCCTCAGCTGCCTTCAAGAATTGAGCCAACTGTTCCATCTTCTTGAAGACCATGGAGGGCGGATTCTCAGGCACCTTCACTGGCTTGGATCCTTCAGGATGCAGGCTGTTCACCAACTTGCTCAGAATCACGCCATTCTTCAGCCACACTTGGAAGCCCAGGCGCCCACGATCTGGGCGGCCTACATCAGGGCCACACTGCACTACAACCCACTCCACTAGTCACTCCTCCAGTTTCTCATCATACTTCTTAATTTTGGATTGCACCTCACAGCTCATGCCATAGGATGGACCCTTGTTGACCATGTTGAGGCAGAGAAGGCTTGGTCATTTGTGGGCTGGAAGGAGAGTAGTGTCTGTGTCTGGGCGTTCCATTTGTAATTAACTTGGAACAAATTGCTATGTCTTGATATTTTATTTTCAATGCATTTGCATTTCAAGCAATGGCTAAATACTTTTTATTTAAAGTACAATAAATGACCGGCCAATATTGTAATTAGTATTGCCGAAAATATTATGATATAATGTAAAAATAATCCAGAGAGAGTCGGCCAGCCTGGGTACCATGATAGGGAAAGTTACTGCTGGTAACTAAGTGTTTTCTTGGTTCCAGATTGGTCATAACTGATTTGGTGCGATAAGGGACACTGATATATGACTCAGAACAGATTCAGATAACCCAAAATAGGTTTAAATTTAAGTTGTTTTCATTTCATATCTTCACCCTAAATAGTGAGAATCTGCTGGGATTTTTCTGATATTAAGGAGAATCTCTTGAGTTTTTGCTGATGGTAAAGAAGTTTAATTTTCATTTGTTTTTTGGCTATAGTTTTGTGACTGGAATATTTGAACCCATAATTGTAGGCACAGAGTTTTTGCAACCTATACTTTTACTAAGGGTTCAAGTGGAAGAGGAGAGTTACTAGGATGTGGGGGAAGTGGCTGGTCGTTAGGGGTGAGCTCGATCTTCTTGGGCAGTAGTGCAAACACCATAGCAAACACCAAATACGACTCAGCAGCTGCAGACCAGTCCTCTAGACAGGCAGACACCAGGCACAAACTGGCAGCTGTAATTCAGTCCTGAAGCATCTGCTAAGGCTCACCAACCAGCCTGAGGAGAGGTGGCAGAAGCAGCAAGCTGCCGCAGGAACCTTGTGAGCAGTTCTTGAGCAAGTTTAGTGGCTGTGTTATCACAAGTTGAGCTCAACAACGCTATTTAAGGGGAACCAATACATGTGTGTTGTTAGTGAAGAATAACGAGGTGGCGCAAACCAAACCAAAGCTCAGTGCTCTTCTCCCACTGTCTGTGGGGTCACATTTCTACTCCTTCATCCTGGGTCTTTTCACGTCTGCTACATCCAAACATCCTTCCACCTGTGTCTGCTTCAGGAAAACAGTCTTTCACGTGTCTGCTTTAGCAAGACACCCTTTCACCTGTGTGCCCCAGCAAACCAGCATTTGACATAACTGACTTTCCAAAGAAACCAGAAGTTTCCACTTCACAAAGTATAGAAACTCTTAAAGGTAAAGTCTTAGAGCTTTTCTTTTTCTAACAGGTTTTCACAGGCACACAGATCAGTCACTAACCCAGGAAGATGATTTATCCTGAAAGATTAAATTCTCAGTAGCACAACAGGCTGATGGTCTCGAGGCAGGTCTTGGGGTTGACAGGCCTGCAGATGTGTCTACTAAGCTTGGCCTGCCTGTCCATGTCCCTTTTCTGGCCTCTCCAGCTCTACTGTATTTTATGTGGCCCTAGCTGTGTGACTGGCACATCTTCTAGTCTAACAGCACATATAAACTGATCCTGGGGCCTGGCTCTGGAAAGCTGCCTACCCGTCCCCCGGGGTTCCCAATGGTCTTGAATGCACCTGTGCATACTGCCTGCCAGACGAGGAAGCAGAGCCTTTCAATCATAAATGTCCACATCCAGTTGGACATTAATTAGGCCATGTACATTGTTTCTGAAATTACTAATTAAACAGTCTTTTTGATAAGCACAAAGCCGACTTGGCTTTAACTGCTCTCATGTTCTATCAGTGCTTCCAGAACCCACAACTAGTGATTAGCTCCAAAACTGTTTCCTGACTTGAGAAGACATGGTGAACTCAGCCTGTGGGTTATTTGTTTGAGACTTATGCTCTGGTGTCACTTCTGTGGTACCTCTCCCTTCCAAAGGTTGAATTGATGATGTTCTCTGTGCTGGGAAGAGACTGTCACATGGCATTACCCAGCTGGCTTCCCTAGAGCATACTTTATGGAACAGTAGGAACACAACAGGGCCAGAAGTCCCCCTTTGCTCCTGCTGGAGTATGGAGGCTGTCGTGCTTGTTGGTGCTTATGTGTCTGCCCTTTTGTCAAATGAAGCTTGATGCATTGTGGTGCCTGCTTATGTTTTGTCAGTCAGCCGGTTGCCAGTTTAACAGCTTTTGTCACAGTCTGATTGTTTTCTTTATTGCCTTACCACTCCCCAGCTGAGCAAAACCTACCTGCCTATTGGGTCTGCTGTGTTGCTAAGGAAAGTTCCAGAATCTTATTAGCAACATTTGCCCCCCCCCCCCGTGTCTATAAATTGTGAAAGCTGTCAGTGCTCCCCACAGTACCATCATGCTTCAGTCCCTATCCACCAGGGAATTTTGTTGAAGTTAGCCTTGAATCTCAGCTACCCGAGAGCTGGGATTACAAGCCTACGTCACACTATTCTCCGTTTGTACAAGCCTTTTTTTTTTTTTTTTTTGGTGGGCAGAGTTTCATTTTCCTTTGAAGAATTTGTTTTACAGTTGTTATGTGGGGGCAGGGAGTGTACGCCGTGGAGTGCTTCTAGGAGGACAGCTTGAGCGAGTGGTTCTCTCCTTCCGTGGTGTGGGTTCTGGGGCTGGAGCTCAGCTCATGGGCCCCTGTTTGCCATTTTCTTGACTATGTCTCTGGAGTATAATGGTATTGTGAGGAGATGCATGACTCTTTAGGAAGGCATTGTGTCATTTTATGCTTGTATCAGCAGTGTTTCACAGTGTAGGGCATTGCCATTATTCCAAGGTAGGCCAAATGCTCCCCACAGATGTATAGGTTGCAGTGACCAGAACCTGTGAATGCTACTTCCTATGGCAAACAGGACTTTATACGTATAAAGAAATTAAGGTCTTGAGATGGGGTCATTAGTTTGGATGATCTGGGATAAACCCTAAATGTGGTCACAATGTCCTTATTAGATGTGAGTGGGAGTTTTAATGACAAAAAGGAGGTGGCAGATGTCAACTCAGAGTGGTGTCCTCACAAGTGAGGAAGGAAAGGCACATAAAAAGAGGAAGCCTGACTGACACCTTGATTTAGTCCATTTGTGCCGCTCTGAGGTAGTAAGTGTGGAATTTGGTACAGCAGCGGTAGGCCACTAAGGTAGGTAGCCTTGTTCTTACTAACATTTGGTGCCATCCTAAGTCATGCAACACAGTATTTCATTTGGGTTTTAATTTGCATTTTCTGATAGTTGGTAGTACTAAACACCCCCTAGTATGTTCTTTTACTCTTTTTAATTAAATGTTTATAATCTTTTCTCTTATTTGGCAAACTATATTTCTTCAAGTTTTTTCAGTCTTAGACATTCTGAACTATAGTCATTTGTCAGATATGTGTTGTAGAATTTCCTCCAGTCTGTGTGGATTGTCTACATACCTTTCAGCGTAACTTTTATAAGAGTTTTATATAGCTTTGATGGTTTACTTAATAGGCATTTATGGTTGGTGCTTTTTAAGTTTTTAAGGTTATGGAAATACTGTTCACCAAGAGCTTGCTTCTGCTTAGCCACGAAGAATGATTGAGGAAGTGGTAGATGCTTATCATTCACATGCTGAAAAGTTGTTGAAAAGGAGACTGACTTGGTACCTTTAGTGGAACCTGACCAGTAGGCTCTTCCTGGATATACTGTCACGTCGAGAATTGGAAGCTTTCCCTTTGTGCCTACTTTATAATCATTAAGTCTTTTTAGGTGTTTTATTTAGTTTAGTTTTTTTTTCTCAAGTCTTGAAATAAGGCGATGTAGGTCATTAGTTTTCCTTTTCATGCTCAAAGTTGGTTTGACCATTCTCCATCTTTGTTTCCATGTGAGTCTTTGTCTTTCCTTCTTGCACTGCTGCTGATGAAACCTAGCCTCACTCATGCTCTACAGGAGAGCTACCCACTGAACTGTACTGCACTCAGCTGTAGCTCAGAGAGTGGAGACATTGCAAACTCGGGAGACTAGACATTAAATAAGCATAATTAACATTTCTTCTTGGATGTTCTGGGTTCTCCACCCTGCACACACCTTTGTGGTTCTGTTTGGACACTTTAATTTGGCCTCTCTTCAAGTTCACTGGATGAACGGATACAGAATGACTTCAGGAAATAAAGTTGGTGCAGTAACCTAGTTATAGAGTAGTGCAGTGGGTCGTGTAAGAACGGTGTGAGAGTGGGTGCAGGTGTCTGCTGTAAACAACACAGGCGGGAGGAAGCTAGAGGACGGCTCTGTGACCGAGAAGCTTGTAGGGTGGGCAGACATTTGTTATATGTAAACATGGACATGGTGAGTGTAAAACTTAAGGAACAGAAATGACTCGGGACTCTGAGGTTGCTAATACCTCTGGAGCAAAGGGTTATTTAGGTGACTTTCAAGGTAGTTCTTTTATTGTCCTCAATAGACAGAGCTTCAAAGAAATCTTAAACTTTGCCTAGTAATCCTAGTTCTAAAACTCACGTTGGTATCATTTGAACTTTTTTCCATATATAGTAAGGTAATACAAAGGCAATACAAGTGACTATGTATTTATTCAAACCAAGATTTTCAGTGTTAGGGAAACATGAGTGAATCAGAGTTACAGTTCACTAATGGACACACACCTGTGAACGTGAATTTATTTGGATAAAAGGGTTTTAAAAGATGCACTTATGGATCTTGAAAATGAGATTGTTCTGAATTTTCTTGATGGGCCCCAAACCCAGTGGCAAATGCCCTTATGAGGGTTTGTGGTGATTTATGACAGCAGCCCCAGGAAACTAGACATAATGGACATTAAAATGAAATACTCAAGCATTGAACCTGGCTTAGCTTAAATAAAGTAAATGTGTTTTAGGATAAACACTCAGCCCTAGTTGATGAGGAAAAGTTCCTTTTAAAGAATTAAATCTAATAATGGATGGACTAGAATGAGAAAGCCATCCTAATAAATAGATCTGTCATTAAAGTGAGATCATATTGCATCCAGGATGATGGAAGGTGTTCTTAGCCTACAGACCGGTGCAATTTGTCACTAGCTGTCACAACAGGTAGGACATACAGTGTCTTGTTTAGGTTGACATATAATCTAAAGCGTGTATAGCTAACCGCCTGTTGTACAAATAGAAGAACAGTGACACCACAGTGAAAACAGTTAAAGAATGTAAACTCACACAGAGACTAGATGTTACTTCCGGAATCAGGTTTATGAAGAAAAAGGAAAGCAGAGGGTCGGAATTGTTCTAGATTTAAAACAGCTCAGGAGGCAAGCTGTCCAAATCAGTTGCATTGTCTGTTTTGCACCTGGACTTAAAACAACCATAATATGAAATTTTCTTTTGAACCATCCAGTCAAATGGTAGGTAATAGATGACTCCAGGCTCTGGTGAGGATCAAGAGGAGGATCTCTGTCCTTCCCTTATGGATTCTAAGTTACAGGTTTAAAGTAACCATCTGAGATTTGTTTGTTGTTTAAGGAAAATGAAGGTAGTACCATATCTTAATCATTGCAGCAAGTGGCAGTATTGCTACTTATAAAGGTAAATAATAGTGTATAAAATTGTGTTCCAACCGTGTCTTACTGGCATCTTTATCTCTTTCTTGGAAATACTCCACGAAGCATTAGGTGCAGTAGATCCGGTTGATGGAGACATGGTGTTAGGAAAATAGCAGCTTTAGCTCACAGAAAGGTGAAGGGGGTCCCTAGGACAGCAGTAATGCTTCAGGTCACTCTAGGACGTGAGGCTGCATGCAGAATTAAAAAGTTAGCTGGTTGACATTTTAATTGAGAGACTGGTCTAGAATAGGAAAATTTGGTGCTAAGTGCATAAAATATGCAAATGAAGAGCCAAATTAATTCTGATAAGTACAAAAAGGTATACAAAAATGTGCTTACCTAGTAACTTACTGCTGATCTCAGATAATATACACATAGTCCTTAGGACTACAGATGGCTTTCATAGTGAGGAAAATAAGGGGCGACATAAAGGAATCAGCCCATGGTTTCCTTAGGGAACCGATAGCTGACACGTGAGGTGGATGCTTGGAAGAGCTCTCTTGCAAGCCTGTCACTGTGCATAACCTAAGAGAGATGGCAGAGTGGCACTTTGATATAGGAAGAAAAATGTGCTTAATTTTACTGTGTACATCGTTAGGTAAGATGGGGAGGATCTTAAGGCAGGTGAGATTAAAGGGGTTTCTTAAGGCACTAGAGGGTGAGTAAAGGCTTTTCTCTACAAGTTTGATCACTTTTCTTTATTCTTAATGAAAATATAAAACTCTGAACATTGGTGTGTATTTATTTTTAAGTGTCCTCCACTTCTTACTGTTGGGGGTGGGGGATTAAACTCAGCGCCTGTTTATGTTAGGCAAGCATACCACCACTTAACTGTATATTCTCCAAGACTGTGTTTTTGTTAAATCTTTTGAGAACAGACTGAAATCCTAAAAATGTGAAAAACTTGGTGTTGTGAAAATATCTTAATCTTCATCAAGTGTTAATTTGAAAAGGTTAATAAAGAGAAGTGGCCTTAGTTAAATGAATTGTCCAGAGCATTGACAAAAATTTTATTTGCAAAACTATATTTGCCCAAGATTTGAGTCTTCCTGATTTTCAGAAGAGTTTGTTGCCACAATTCATTTAAAGCAGTGAAGACAGCATCTTCATCAGTATAGAGAGGGCTTTAAATAAGTCAGGAGTTTGAGTGTCTGTTGTGGGCCGTGGCTTGCATTTGGTAGCATATTGAAATCACTGTTTTAAGTTCACTTTAAAATTAATGTCTCAATGTCTTTTCTAGGGTAGGTTTACCCGGCTGTTTCTGAGTGTGGATCATTACCCTTGGTGAGAAAATGTCGTCCATCTTGCCATTCACTCCGCCAGTGGTGAAGAGACTTCTGGGATGGAAAAAATCAGCCGGTGGGTCTGGAGGAGCAGGTGGTGGAGAACAGAATGGACAGGAAGAAAAGTGGTGTGAAAAAGCAGTGAAAAGTTTGGTGAAAAAGCTAAAGAAAACAGGACGATTAGATGAGCTTGAGAAAGCCATCACCACTCAGAATTGCAATACTAAGTGTGTCACCATACCAAGGTAAGTGGGCGGGGCACGGTGCTGGGTGAGGGAGCCGGCACCACTTCAGGTCATCTGTACAGAGTGATTGTTAAAGCAAATTATTTTGTTCTGTTAAGCCTTGAATATTTTAAGGATTATCTTCTTGAGTAGTGACTTTTAAGCAATACTGAGATGTATTGTTTTATCTCTGTTACTTAAAGTTACATGCTATTCTCATCTCTGTGACTGAAAACTGAATAAATATTCATTGAATGGAAGTTAAACAAGTATTCAAAACTACGGCTGACAAATGTTGGCTAGTAGTTTCCTCCCGTCTTGGTCCATCAGTAAAATGGAAAGGCTGCTGAGTCCCAGTGAGACACACTTAAGAAAGGACAGTAGGCGAGGCAGAACCTCCCCTTGCATTGTGGTTGGCAGTCACGTCAGAGGCTGGCGTCTTACACTGGAAGGACCTGTTCTTGAGAGGTTGAAAGTTTGAGTAATGGTGGTCATCTGTAGGTGAGTGCAGCCGTTAGGAGGCTTGTGACAGGCAGGTTGTTTTTATCCCAGTGTTTTCTTTGTACGTTTTAACTGCATGTGTCTGTCCAGAAGACAGAAAGAATTTCCTGAGTGATGGCAGTGCCTTTGGTGAGGGCTGCCTCTGCTTGTTTCCCCTGAGCTTTGAGAAGTATACACCTGATGACTATAGGTAATGGGTCCCAGTAACACCTGACTTTTCTGCCTGGCAGATGGAGTAGTTTGTTTCCTGCCTTGTTTGGTAGACTAATTAGCCATTCCTTTTACTTTGTTTTACGCCTGTCTTAAGTCAGTTACTGTCTTGGTTTGTTTTTACATATGCTGATGAAGTGCTTGGTGTGTGCAGTGTTGTTTCCTAGACAAAGTGTGTAGTGATGAGCAAATAGAAAGTTCCGGAGGGACTTTAAAATAGTAATGAACTCAAGAAGACGAGTGCAGTGATGGACAGGGAGCATGTGAGGTTAAAGGTTAAAGCCGCTGCTGTGGCTTGATAATCAAGGGAGGGAGCAGCACTCCCTTGAGGGAGCAGCACTTCACTGAGACAGTGTCTTATAGCTGGAGGAAATAGCGAGCCCCAAGATTCCAAGGTAGTGAGTGCCTTCCTGCATTGAAGGACTCACATGAGGCATAAAGAAGGGAAGAATTCACTTAGCATTTTAGGGAGCTAGAGAAGCTTGAATGTTTGTAAATAACAAAGGACCAAATAAGGAATGTCTTTTAAAAAATGCATTTTAAAAAAGATTATCTTAACAAGGTATCTTGGGCAGTGGACAAGTGCTGAGGAGGAAGAAGTGCTGTGTGCATGTGAGTGAGTGTATTTAGGTGAAGAGAAATGTGTGATCGGTTGTACTGCCGTCACAGTCTAGTGTCAGACGAGCAGGGTTGGACTGATGGACTGGTACTCATGACTGCGTTTGACCCGTGTTGGGAAGTGGACATCACAGGACTCTGGCAGATTGGCTAAGATTAAGGGAAGGTTTAGCCGTTGGTTTTTCCTTGTGTATTTGGTTGTTTTTTGTTTGTAAATATGTAAGTGCCCACGCTTGGCTGATGAGCACTGGGATTGCTTGTTACTGAGGAGGGGGAGACTTAGATAATTTCCAGGTGTTTGTACTTATTAGGAGAGAGCCGCGCCCAGGGACTCCATGGGGGGGGGGGTGTCTTGGGCTCTCTTTGGTGAAGACTAGAAATTAGTAGAGACTGGAAGGTTGGTGGAGGATAGAAGTTAGTCAGGAGAAACCGCCGTGGGCTGGAGATGGTAGAAGTTGGGAATGAAGGATTGGTGAAGGATTGGTCATTCCCTGTAAGCAGATGTCCTTCGGGTAGGAACTGAGGGACTAGTGGTGAGGGTGAAGCAGCAGGGGCCCACAGCATGCTGTGCAGACTTGAGAATGTACTTGAGTGTGACTTGGAAAGATGGGATTGTTGAAAAGTCTTAAAATCAGAAGACCCAGACAGCAGCTTAATTTTGTTGATCTCTACAGGCTTTTTGTTTTTGTTTTTATGGTGCCTAGGGAGTAAACAAATATAGGGCCTGTGCATGTTAGCTAGGTATTCTACCACTGAGTTCCATCCCCAGCTCTTTCTCTCTGTCCTCTCTGCGTAGCCTTGAACTTGAGACCTTCCTGCTTCAGCCTCTCCAGGATGTTAGGATTGAAGAAGGTGTGTGGTATACTCAGCTCGGCAGGTTAAATGCTGCACGTGAGCTTATTACCCCTGTGGACACATGGAGGCCTGAGGCTGGCATTGAAATGACTTTTCTGATCACTTTTCCATAGTAACTTTTGGGAGAGTCTCTTACTGTACCTGAAGCTTGCTGATTCTGGGAGGAGGTAGGTCATGAGGTTGTCTGGAATAGGAGTAGGACCCAAGTCTCCACTGCGGTTGGAGTGGGGTGGGCCAGAGTGGAACTGGTGAAGTAGCGGGTTAACAGTGCTCATTGGTTACAAGTGATCCATGTGCTGTGTTATATGGGAGGTCACCACAGTAATGGCTTCCCTTCTTTTGTAAATATTACCTTGTTTTTACTATTGAAATTTACTTGAAGTTTAGAAGCTTATTTGATTTACCATGCTTTTTTAAAAATATATTTTTATTCTTTGAGAATTTTATGCAATTATTTTGATTGTTTCACCCTCCATTTCTCCCCAGATCCTTCCAGATCTACTCCCATATCCTTCTCACTGGCTTCCAACTTTGTGCTCTTAAAAAGAACCCACTGATTCCAGTTTGTGCTGTTCATATACGCATGAGTGTGGGCCATCCACTTAAGCATGCTTGACTCACAAGGGACCATACCTTAAAAAAATGGACTCTTTCTCTTCCAGAAGCCATTATCTGTCAGTAGCTGCTCAGTAGGGGTGGGGAATTGTGAGCCCCTCCCTACTCTGCTAGAATGTTAGCTACCTTGTATAAATCCTGTGTGGGTCTTTATGCTGTGTGAGTTCATGAGTATAGTCGTTCTGCCATGTTTAGAAGACACGTTTAATCCAGTCCTTCCCATTCCCAGCCTCTTAAAATAGTTCCCACTCCCTCTTCCACAGCAGCCCCTGAGCTTTGGGATGGGTGTGACGTTGATCTTCCTTTCATGACTGTACACACATTCTTTATACATTGATCAGTTAGTTATAAGTTAACCAATGTCAACTGCACACAGAAAGTCTCTGATGAGGGTTGAGAGTGGCATGGGTGTTGATGTGGAGATGTAGAGGGCAGTTTGATACTATATCGGTTTAGTAGAACAGTAGTCGTGAGTTCACCCCTGCAGTCTGTGAGCTTTCCAGCCTAGGCTTTGGCCAGAGTCACAGTAGCAGGAATGTGTTTCTCCTGTGGAACAGGCCAGAAAACCCTTGGTTGTCTAGTCACATTCATGCCACTATTGCACCCACTCAGGGCATGCCTTGCCCTGTCTGTCCTTGTTATTGTTCGCCTAGCAACCCACAATAGCGTCTTCCAGTACTGTGAAAGCTAACCAGCAGAAAGAACCTTCCTGGTCATTCCAGCCTAATTCACCATGCTTGTGACCGTAGTGTGCTGTCTTAATTTGTAGACAGTGTAGATTTGTTTGTATGGATTGTTGTTGATAAAAAGGGAAAAGAAACACTATAGTTTCTTACCTTGTAGTTTGATGTTGCATATTTTAAAACAAGAGTTCAGTAGAAGTAGGAAAACTAAGTCAATTATTAGTCATTTCTTAACTATTAAATATTTTTAAGCAATACATTTTAATTGAAATTCAGTCACCTCATTCAGTGTAAATATGAAGATGAGAGGTGAGAGTTGAAGAAGAATTTTGTAGGTAATCTAAGCCCAATTTAAACAGTTATCTAAAATGTGATATAAAATATACTTAACCACATTCGCCTAAAATCGCAAGTAAGGTGTTAATACGTAAATTCCTTAAGATTTTACAAGTCTAATACTACAAGGTCAATTGGTGGGAAACATGCTGGCTTAAAATATAGCAAGTGTTTACAGCTAAAATACCTGTTTTGTTGAGTGGAAGCACTTTCCCTTTTGTGCTCTTTGCCCCACTAATGTTAGAATGGGACTAAAATTGCCTAGGACAGTCCTGGCTTTCCATCCTTCTGAGGTTTGGAAAGTGGACCATTAACAGCACTAGTTGTCTGTTTGCACTATGATATGCAGTAACACAAACGGCTCACAGCAACTCATGTAGAACTGGACCTCGAAGCCTAGGCCAGACAATACAGTTGCAGGACATACTTGTATCTGCATGTTTAAGATCTGGGAAAGGGAGAAAACTTAGTCATAAAATCAGAATAAGAATTGACTCAGGGGGGAAAAAAAGAACAAGCAAAAAACCTTTTAGTATATTTTAGCTACAGTAAAATAAAGCAAAATTAAAACCTCTGTGATGGGGCTGGAGCTATGAAATATTCAAAGCAAGTTACGGTGAGACCTAACATTGCAATACCATCATGGGCATAGCCATTGTGCATACATGTGTAGGAATGCAGAATTCACTTTTCCAAGCCTGAGCTGGAGACCATGTAATTGTTTTTCTAGTCTTTCATCCTAAGGGAACAATTTCTCATGTTCCTACAATGTTTTCTTTACTATAGGCAGGAAAAGTTTGAAATCCTCAGTTTCTTGAACTCTGATAATAAAGAGAACTACCCAACTTGTTTTATGCCACAGTTGAACAAGGATGGCAAAAGAGCTCTACTGATCTCACTTGTAAGCAAATGCAGAGTTACAGATGCTCGCTGCAGTTCATTAGTTTATTCAAACAAAACCCAGATAATGACTGCAGGACAAGATGAAGTTTATCCCACACTGAAGGGTGCCCTGTGGCAGGAAGTCTCCTTTCCCAGCACCTACTTAGGTTTAAGAAGGACTTAGGCATCATCTTGATGAATCAAGAAAACTTTCTATTAGACTCATTATTTATACTGGAGAAACTAAAAATAAGTATATTCATGTTTTGATGAAGAGTGTCTTTAAAATGTTAGGTTTAAATGATAATGAGAGGTATACCAAATTTTTAGTGATGGTTATTTCTGGATGGAAAGAAAAAAATGCTCTATAATCTTTTCCTAATGTTATATGTAAAAGTGTGCTTTACTCTTAGAGTTAATACAGTTAAATGTTTAAATAGGGAAAATTAATTCTTGCCTCTTTAGTACTTCTTGTTCGGGTTGGAGAGATGGCTCAGTAGTTAAGAGCACTGACTGCTCCTCCAGAGGTCCTGAGTTCAATTCCCAGCAACCACATGGTGGCTCACAACCATCTGTAACAGGATCCCATGCCCTCTTCTGGTGTGTCTTTGGAGGGCTACAGTGTACTCATATAAAAATAAATAAATCTAAACATATATACACACACACACACACATATGTATAGATATGTTTATCTCTTGCTCACTTTTTATATTTTTCTCTGTATCATCACAGTTCAGTTAGCACTGCTTTTTGGTGTTCTTTGAAGTCACTTTTCTGTTGAATGGCAATTTGAACTGGACCTGGTAGCCCGTAGTCTCAGTTCTTAGAGGCTCATGAGTGCCACAAAAGTCTGGGTTATATACACAGCAAAACCCTGTTTCAAGAAAAAGAAAACAAAATCTAACTAAAAGACAAGTCTGTTTCTTAGGATTCTTTGACACGCACTGCTCACCTACTCCCCTCACACACACACACACACACACGTGCATGCACACACACACTCTCTCTCTCTCACACACGCACACACACTCACACACACACACACACGTTGTGCCTCCAGAAGAGTTTAGGAGACTGTAACTTAGAACCGTGGAGACAATGTGTGTACACGGCTGAAAGTCAACCTGGGATACACTGTTGGGGAAAAGTCGCAAACCCTCTTCTCAGTCACCAGTTTTTCTCTCCAGTGAAGTCTTAATTCCTTCTTAGGCTTCTGTCCCTTCACGATACTAACTTTTTAGTGTGGTCATTGATTAATACTTGGTTGTGTTTTGTTTGTTTAAACTTTAAACATCAAAGAAAATCAAAAGAATTTTGTTTAGATTGTCAACTTTCTTTTCTAGCTTCCTATTTGTAAACTGGAATAGTCACAGAGAAGTCATTTGGAACCCAAACTGTGGTATTCTTTTGTTTTTCTAAACACTTCAACAGAAGCCATTCCCACCTGTGCCTGGTGGTGGGCTGAGTGTTCTTCCCCGTGAAGTGGGGAGTTTCTGCACTTTGCTTTAGACTGCCTGCCTCAGTCCTGAGTGGATCCCAGCGCAGCAGTGCGTGGGGCTGTATTTTATTGCTTCCTTGCCTGGGAAAAATGGTGTTGAGGTATGAGGACTTTCATAGTTTAGTTTCTGGCCCACTGGAGGTAGTGTGGGAGTTGTAAGCTCTACAGCATTCACACATATTCTATGTCTTCTTTTCTGTTTTTCAAGAGAATATGTGTTAAATTGTAATACCCATCGTTTTGGTAGGCAGCATTGTGTTACATATAATTTAACTTAATTCAAATACGTAGTTTATTTGTAAAATCAATGAGATCAATGAAACTATAAATTCAAAAGTAGAACTTTGAGGTTGTAAGTAATGATACCTTTTATCAGCCGTAGCATGCAATTACAGTTTTTATATGTTCTGTTTATAAATTGTGAAAGTGCTCAGGTTGTGGTTAAGGATCCTGTAAAGTACTTTGAAGGGCACTTTTGAGACTCGATGGTTTCCAGATGCCTGCATTTATGGTGTTTGGGTTTTGTAAGGGGTCTCCTGTTATAACACAGTCAAAGACCTTTTGTGAATACAGTACAGTACATTCAGGCATAGTGTTCTCTCTCTCTCTCTCTCTCTCTCTCTCTCTCTCTCTCTC
>JADRCH010000015.1:28393-54428 GCA_019843965.1 Rhynchomys soricoides | reverse complement strand
AGCCACGTGCCACAGCATTTGTGTGGTGTTTAGAGGACAACTTGAAGCGGCAGCCTTGCCTTCCACTGCGTATGAGACAAGACTTCTTATTTTTTCCATTGTGTGTGCCAGGCTAGCTGGGTCCACAAGCGTTGAGAATTTTCCTATCTTTGCCTTCCATCTCTCCTTAGGAGCTCTGGAATTAGATGCTTATATTATTGTATCTGTGAGTTCTGGGGGTTCCAACTCAGGCCCTCATGTAGTTTGCAACAAGTGCTTTTGCTCACTGAGCCGTTGCCCCAGCCCACGCAGGCCTTTTCTTTTAAATCATTACTTCATCAGGGAAAACATACCTGCTTTAGGACCTTTGTTCATTTATAAAAATT
The DNA here is from genome assembly GCA_019843965.1 of Rhynchomys soricoides. Classification (NCBI taxonomy): domain Eukaryota; kingdom Metazoa; phylum Chordata; class Mammalia; order Rodentia; family Muridae; genus Rhynchomys; species Rhynchomys soricoides. Next base: position 54,063 of record JADRCH010000015.1, on the reverse strand, counting down.
AGTGAATTACTCCCAGATTAAATAGCCCTGTAATACTAATCTTAACATCTGGAGCAAAAAGCATGGTTCCTCTGGTGCCATGATTTACAGTGCTGGCTACAGTGATAGTAACAACCCTTTTGTTTTCTTAATCTCCTTAATCTGTCTCCAGTTTTAACTGGGGCCGGTTCAGTTTGCCAGCATCATTCCTGTATGGCTAACTGTGTTTTAGGAAGATCATTATTCTAAGTATCTTCTAAGAGTAGTGTTTGTTTCTCTCTTTCTCTTCCTGTCTGTAGTAGAGTACTAAGAGGCTTCTGTGTCCACTGTCAGGACAACTTGAAGGAGTTTGACGTTTCCTTTAACCATGAGGGGATCTCGGTGTTAAGCTTAGGTCATCAGGCTTAATAGCAAGCCCCCCCTTTACCCACCCCACTGAGCCATTTTGATGGCCTAAGGCTTACTATATTTAAACTTCTCACTCACGTGTAGACCATGTCAGATGGGTTCAGGAGAAGAATCCCTTATGAAAACCTGCTTGGAGAGAGTAGGATCTGTGATTGTATATCTCTTTCCCTTCAGATTGAAGGTCTTCAGAATGGCTTCTTGATTTGTTAGGTGTCTCTGCTGAGGTTTGAGAGATATGTAAACTAGTACCTGACTTCTTGGAGAAGCCTAAAAAGTGAGAGACCAACCAGGGGTGTCCTTTGTAGTATAGAAAGGTCATGTTGAGAGTGGCCGGCCTTTTTGGGTATGATGGGTCAAAGGTGCAAGAGGCATCCCAGGGACTGAATAGCGAAAGTTACATTGAAAGGAACAAAGAAACCCCAACTTTAGGTCTGCATAGTCTAGGCAGAGAGCCTGAGAGGTTCCTGAGCTACTAAGTCAACATTAGGGTACTTGCCTTGCACAGGGTCTCACCTCATCTTGTCATTCAGAGCTCTTCCTGTTTGTTAGTCCTGAACTTGCAGCCTATAAAAGCGACACCTGAACTGTCCTGAGGAAGACAGAGTACAATTAAATCTGGAACAATTTTTTTATTTAGAGCAGGCAGAAAATTTGATTTCTAAAGATACTTGTTCCTTGTGTGTGTCTGGACATGACTAGAAACCTCACGATAGCTTTAGGAAATACAGTTTGACTAGAAATTGTTGGGGAATAGTACTGGGCAATAGGAGGGCTCTCAGCCAGGGCCACCTTGTCCCATGTGCTGTCTTCCTTTGGAACTGAGAGTTTCAAGTTGGTAGCTGGGGACAAAGGGAAATGCAGGTTGGAGGGAAACCCTGTGTCATTTTAGCAACTTAAATGCTTTGACCATAGACGTCTTAAGTTATCCAATAACCATAAACCACCTTTAATTGGGATTCCCTTCTCTTCCCATCCTTCTGCCATAGTGTGTGTGCATGTGTGTGTAAACACTTGTGTTTTCAGGTATAGGAAAGACAGACGTGACAGTGATGTCTTCCTCAATCGCTGTTTTCCTTATTTTTGAGACAGATTTCACTGAGTTGGAGCTCACTGTGTCGGCTAGACCCGGCCAGTCAGTCAGTCAGTCAGTCGCAGGATGGCTGTCTTTCCAGGTACCTGCTGTTGTGCCTGACCTGTTCGTGTGGGCGCTGGGTCTAAAACCCAAGTCTGTCATGTTTGAGTGGCAAGCACTGCACCAGCTGAGGCACCTCTCAGCCCTGGCTTAATCTTTATTCAAAAGCTCTGCTTTGGGGTTGTTGCAGGACATCTTATAGGAAGTGTCATTTTAACGCTCTTGAGAAATTGATCAATAAATCCTGAAATGAGACTTGAAACATTTTAGGAGACACTGGTTGAATCATTCATCTTGGCTTTTTTCTTTTAAAACTATCTTTTAGTATATTATCATATATTGAAAAAGTAACATAAAAGAGTTTTCCCAAAACAGGAGTGATGGTTCATGTCTAGGCTGAGGCAGGTGACTCTCTGATTTGGAGACCAACCTGGTCTACATAGTGAGCACAGGCCAGCCAGAGAGCTATGTAGTGAGACATTGCATAAATTAAATAAATAGAAAGCCTTTTCCTTATTGCCTATATATGGTGGTTGATGGCGTTTGCGTTAACAGATGTGGGTAAGAGGTAAACATTTTGATCTCTATGTGTGAAAACCCTTGCAATATAAATGAGGGTTGATTTCTCTTTGGTGGTGTGCTACTTTTAGGACGGTTGTTATTATAAAATATTTTTTATACTATAAAATAGGAGAGTAGATATGTAGAAGTCAGAGGACAATTTATAGAAGGTCATCTCTCTTTCTACTGTGTGGGTCCCAGGGTTTGAAGTCAGGTCATCTGGCTTGACCTGATGCTGCTTTCCCCAATGAGCCATCTTACAGGTCCATAAAAGCATTTCTTTACAACCAAATTAAAGCATTGCAAAAATGTGTGCTTTGACTTTTACAAGAGTCCATTCTTTATTGTGGCCCCTATCTTATGTCTGGTCTATATTTCAGATTTTTCTGCATCTAATTTGAAAGATAAAAATGATGCATTTTTTATTAGGATTTTTTTTTTCGATTTGGGATACTGTTTTTTGAATTGTTAAAGACTATATATGAAAATTAAATTAGAAAATCCATTTAAAGTCTATATTCTTTTCAACATTAGCTTTTTCTTTTTTTTTAAGGTAAAAAGTTAATAATTTTCAAAGGGCTTGAAATAACCCCACAAAACCATTTTTAGACTTTATATTAGATCATTTCCATGGCCAGGGATGTTGTATGTTTGTTGGAGACCCATTGTCAAAGTTTTCAAAGTCAGGGAACATCCATGAGGATCTCAGGTAGCATTGTGTCGACACCTAAAGTTAGACATGAAAAATACTGGAGCCCTTTGGGGTCTTTCAGTATCAAAAGAGGGCTGTTCCAAACCAAAGAAGGGATCAGGTGTTTGCGTATAATCGATACTGTACTCACAGTGCAAAATTAGTGTGTAGCTTTCAAAATTTAATCATTGCAACTCATTGGTTTAACAACAGAGAAACTTGAAGGTTAAGGTCAAAAGCATCTTAACAAAATTCATATTCTGTTTAGACTTACAGCAGATTGGAGTCTGTCTGATTAAGGACATTGAAGAAGGAAGATGGCATTTATACATTTGATTACAGAAGACCTTAATTTCTCTAAGATCAGTAACTAGACAAAAATTCCTATTCTTGTGACTCAGTTCATTATTTCATTGGAGGAACTGTTCAGTTGAGTGAGTTAATGAAAAGGATGCAGTGGATCACCATTCTTTCTGTGACATGATTAACATAGGAACAAAGCAAATGAGTAAATTCAGCAAAGCTGTCCTTTGCGGACTCATCTGTCTGAAGCCAATATTATTTTTATAAATACCAGCTCGGACAAATGGAAGTGATAAGAAAATAATTGCATCTGTAAAACTAAAAAACCTAGGAATACAGTTTTCTTGAAAGCTACAAGATCTTTATATGACATTCTAAATCTTTGCTAAGAGAAATCAAAGGAGAATGCAACGAAGAATCGGTTTTTATTTAACATAGCTAGGGTATGTCTTCTTTCAGACTGATCCTGTGACACTTAATGAGCTGCATGGAGCTGAAGCAGCACGGGGTGGGAGAGAACTGAGAGCAGACCATTTAGATAGTATTTGCCAGGTGGAAGAAGACAGTGAATGGTCTGGTAGGTTTTGCTTTTATGCAGGGTAGCTTAAGTTCCAGTGCAGAACCCACTGAGTCTCTGGCCTGAAGTACCACAAGTCAGAGCTTTGGACAAACACAGCACTGAAAAGTAAGACCAGAATCCCAGCAAGGAGCGAATTACACAGGGGAGCTCAACATAGTTTTAAATGGTGTTGAAGATTATTGGCTGACCCCATATGTGGGCAGACTTATGGCAGCCAGCTGAAAATTAAAGAAACAGGTCTTTTAAAAGAGGGCAGAGAACGATTTGACGTGCTCAAGAGTGCCATTTGACCCCAGCCAACCAAAACAGAAATTGATGGTGGAAGAACGTGATGAAAACCTAGAGTCATCACACACTCCACAGGTCCAGCTCGCAACCCCGAATTACTGCCAGATGGTAAATTGACAGATAAATCAATGTTTCTTAGTTGAAGCACTCAGTAGTATTGGTTAATGGGTTTTAATACTTCAGTGTGGTATTGGCATAAAAAGAAATAAGTGGTGTAAATTAGATTGAAACATGTTTGAGGGCTGAGGAAGTGGTGTAGTGGGTAAAAGTGCTTGCCTCCAGGCCTGAGGTTCAATAACCTGAGCTCAGTCCCCAAGACTCAAGCACAGCTGCCTCTGCTTCCCCATGCTGGGGCTAACGGTATGCGCTGCTGTGTCTGGCCTACAATGTAGCTTCTTCAGCTATAAAATGGCATATAATAACATTTTAATAAAATATATTTGGTTTTTGTCTATGTTTTTTATTCGTTGTTTACCTGTATCTTTTGCTAAATTGTTAAAGATTCCAAAGCTCCTTTCTTGGTACCATAGAAGGACCATGGAAAATCTATGGAGGGACTGGGAAGAAAGCATAAGCAAGCATGAGGGTTTGGGATCCACCCCAGCACTTTCTAGGGAAAGCAGGAAGAGAAAGCCAAAACCCTAGGACTGTACTGACAGCCAGCCTAGACAGCTAGGTGAATCCCAAGCCATTGAGACACCCTGTCCCAAAAAAAAAAAAAAAAAAAAAAGGTGGACTTGGGTTGGGGGTATGGCTCAGGCTGCTCAAGCCTGACGGCCTGAGCTTAGATCCCTAGAAGCCATGTAAAACCAGATTCTGAGGCAGTAGTCTGTTGCCTCCGCATATCCTCATTGGGAGGTGGGAGGTGGGAGGTGGAGGCAGGAGAAAGCTAGTGGCCATATCAGTTAGTGTCTGAGATGTCTTGTTGGGGAAAAAAAAGTGGGGAGGACTAATGTCTGGTTGTCCTTTGGTGTCATCAGGTGTCACAACATAGCTCAGGAAAATAACTCCCAAGGCTGTCTTCTCTCTGGTCTGCACACTCTCATTTCCCCCCTCCCATCCCCCCAGTCTCTCAATGTTTTCCTTGCCATTTGTTTAGTGTGGTGGCAGGTATTCAATTTGGAAGCTTTTTGCTTCTATGATCATCTTTGATTCCTGAGTTATTCAAAATGCAAACTTTTGGTTACTTAAAACAAAAGGATTGGTTTGTTATCAGTAAAAATAATTATAGCTTCTTAGTTACAGATTCGTCCCTACAAATCCATATTATGTGAGTATATCACTCATCATGAGCTAGAGTCTCAGGTGAAGCTTGCTTCGCTGAGGTCATTCTCTAATTGATTAATCCACTTATTTGCTCAGTTTTCAACCTACTTTCATTTTTCCATGGGGTACCCCCTATATGCTTAGCCACTTGGATATGCAGAAAAAACATTCTCTTTTGACAAAGGTTATAAAAACCAAGTAAGACAAACACCAGTTGTTTACTGTTGTATACCATGCAGGTAACATGAATAGGAAAAGTAGTTTAAAGATTTATTGAGTTCTGGGGATTGTATCTTCTTTTGCCCAAAATTAGTGCTCCTTTTCCTTTTCTTTCCCCTTCTCCCCAACTCCTCCTCCCCAACTTTGAACTCAGATCCACCTGTGTCTGCCTTCTGAGTGCTGGATAGAAGGGATGACTACTACTCTCCTGGCCTGGCCTGACCTGACCTTGTCTTTCCTTTTCGTTTATATATTAAATGGAAATTAAGCCCAAGAGCCTTACACATGCTAGGTAAACATGCTACAACTGGGCTATATCCTTAGTCTTGAGAGTTTTGGAAGAAGACCTCAGTTTGTAGCTCAGGCTTGCTTTGAATTTGCTATGTAGCCCAGGCTGGCTTAAAAACTGAAACTTTTCCTACTAGCTTTCAGTGCTAGTAGAGCAAGTTTGTATACCAGGAGGTCCAGAACCAAGTGAGTGCTTTCTTAAACTGAGTTCTAGCTGCCTCTTTTTCTTTTTCAATGATATGTATCCACATAAGTTTAAAAAGCACGTGCATACAAGCATGTTTGGGCATTTGAAATGAAGTACAAAGTGTTAGTTTATAAAATGTGTCTTCTAGGATACTTCTTATACATTGTGTTAGATTTGAATTTTAAATTGAGCTTCAAATGTTTATTGTGTTAGATGAATAAAAACCTTTGAAAGTTTGTTTTTGTTTGGTGGGTGCGCTATGAGCACAGATGGCACAGTGTAAATGTCTGACAGCTCTGAGGACTTAGTTCTTTCTTTCCACCTACTGCCTTTTATATTTACCTATTAACATTTTTAGCTTTTAATTTTTTCATGATACTGGATTTTCTTCTGCTATAATTTTTCTTTATCCTGAATTATTTCTTTTCCTTTGGTATTTATTTTTGCAAAGTCTGCTAGCAACAAGTTGGTTGAGTTTTTGGTCCTCAGAACATACTTGTGTCTTGACTTAGCAAAGGCTACTTTGCTTGTTTATGGGCTTGTGAGTTAAAAGTTCTTCTCTTTTCCTTGCATAAAGATGTTCTTTTGTCTTCCAGCTTTCCTTGTTTCTTTCTTAAGAGATACTGTGCTTCTGTTTCTGTCTCTGTATGTAATGGATTGCTCTTCCTAGACTGCTGCCAAAATAAAGCAGACAAGATTGTAAGGCGCAGTAAGAATGGATGTTGTTTTGTAGTTTCCACAGGGAAGCAAGGTGTGGTTTCAGTTTTGTCTTGAGATGACAGAGCATTAAAGGAAGAAAAGTAGGGACCCAGGCCGGGACAGGGGTGTAATAGAAGAGCCCTTGGTGTCAGTACAAGTGGGTTCCTCATGTACTAACTTGGTACCTACCCAGGATAGGGATTGGCTTTTTCTGGAGTAGGGACAGTAGGAACTGTCTGCCTGAGGGTTTTTAGAAAAGTGAGAGTTGAGGAAGATTTGTACCAGAAGGTTCTAAGAGAAGACTGTACCTGTCATAACTCATTAGGTACTTTAAATTCTTTGGTGTTCACCAGGCCTCTTGGGTGTTTCACTTCAGTTTTTTATTATGTTGGAATGTTCTAAGACTTGAAAATAAATATTCTGGCCATTTTCCCCAGCCATGAATTTATTTCAGTTTTTTTTTTTTTTTCTGTTTTCTTTCTCTGCTATACAACTGCACACGTTACTCTGACATCATTTTGTTTGTGAGTCTTTTACTTTTCTTGGTTAGATCATTTCTGCTAATGTATAAATTTACTGATACATTCTTTGGCTGTTGAGCTCTTTATTTCAGAGTTTATAATTTCCAATTTTAGCATTTCTGTAGTTTACATTTGTTGAGATTCCTGATCTGTTCATTAATTTCAGGAACATATTCATAATAATTACTTTAAAGCTCTCATCCAGGTGTTTGTTACCTTTTAATTGTGTGGCTTTTTAGTTGTATACTAGTTGTGTAAAACAGTGTTGTAGAAACTTGGAATTCTGCCGTCCACCCTCTGAAGAGTGAGTGAGTTTTGTTCTATCAGGCGTCTAGTAGCTTCCCGGTCTCTACTTGGCTTCTGCTGTGGCAGAGGCTGCATTCTTTGATGTTTGAGCTTTTTCCAAGTGCTGGTTTCATCACGGCCTATGGTGCCTACATGTGTCACTCAAGGATTTGGGCAGAGGTCATTGTTGTTTGAAGAGTTCTTCCTGTGGCTCCTTTATTTATAGTTAAATTACAATTTTATGCATGCATTCCAGTTGTCCTGAGTCCCTGAGACTGGGGACTGCCCTCAAGTAAAAAGTGTTAGGATACAGCTCCCATCCAGTGTGGCGTTACTCATTCAGTGGACACCTTTCACATTGAGTACTTCTGTTTATCTTTAAATACTTTAATGGTTGGTTGGTCAGAGCTGGGATTTGAGGAAGACTGACCTAATTGAAACTCCTGGACTTTACTGGAAGCAGTTTGCTTTGAGTTAGTCTGTTCTTGTGTCTGCGTGCTTTTGAACTCAGGTGGATTTGTGATGCAATTCTCTATCTGGTAGGACCAGTCTCTCCTGGGCCTTCATGTGGCTCTTATTATGTGTTATGTACTTAGAAAATCTTGTCTGGATCATAACATCTATGAATTAGGGGCATGTTTCCCTTCGTGTGGTTTATGTTTAGCTTTGTTAAAGTTGTTTCTTTAATAAGTACACGTACGTACTTACTAGTTGCTCTGTGGGTGTTGTTACAAGGTGGATCTGAAGTGTTGAGGCTGTGGTGACACAGAGCCGTAATCCAGCACCTGGGAGGCTGAAGCAGGATTTTGTGTTTCAAGCCAGCCTGAGTTACGTATAAAACAAACAAGCAAACATTTTACTAGCTAGAATGAATATTTTTAAGCAGTCTTTCCAGTGTGAGGGAATGTAGCCAGGGAAAGCTGTAAGCTGCGCAGTGGCATGATGTGGTCGGGCTGGGTCGGGCTGAGGTCTGCATCGTCACATCTGGACCACAGGGGAGTACATGCTTACATGCTTTGTGCCCTATTTTCTGGTTCTCGTGGGCTCAGAGGAACCTGAGTGAAATGTCCTTCTAATACCATGACCGCATAGCCTCCAGTTATGAAATGTCCTTCTAATACCATGACCGCATAGCCTCCAGTTATGCTGTTGTTATTTTCCTTTTATTGTTTCCAAAGAAAGAGTTAGCCATATACTACTTGCTTCAGTTGAGAGTCACCAGAGGAAAGTTTGGGTCACCCTCGTTTCTTGGCCTTTTCTGCTTTTCATAGTATGGTGAGATGTACTATTAAAAAGTGACACCGTCTAAAACCCGTCCGAGCAGCCAGGAAAATATCCTAGGGTGCTCTGTTTACTTCCCAGCCCTTTTCCCTCCCTCCCTCCCTCCCTCCCTCCATCCCTCTCTCACTCTGCCCCTCCCTCCCTCCCTCCCTCCCTCTCTTCCTCTGTCCCTCCCTCCCTCCCTCCCTCCCTTCCTTTCTTTCTTTCTCCTCTTTCCCAGGAACTGCTCAATTCCAGTTACTGTGTACTCTAAATATCAGGAGTGCGCTGCAGCTGGCTAGCTGTTTTAAGGGTCCTGGGTCAGTCTAGACAGCTGCTTTCAGTCTCAGTTACAACCCCTTTGAGTAGTGGGTCCTTAAACTACTCTTTCATAGGGGTCACCTAAGACCACCAGAAAACACTGATATTTACATTATGATTCATACCAATAGCAAAATTACAGTTATGATGTAGTAATGAAGATAATTTTAGGGTTGGGGTCACCACAACATGAGGAACTGTATCAAAGGGCTGCAGCATTGGGAAGGTTGAGCCGCTGCAAGAGACTGTCTTTAACCCCAGGAAAGCCTGCACTTGCTTTCCTGTTGCCATTTATTGATCCACCTAGCTTACAAATGGTGAGCAAATGTGAAACTTTTTTTTTTGTTGTTTTTGTTTTTTCAAGACAGGGTTTCTCTGTGTAGCCCTGGCTGTCCTGGAACTCACTCTGTAGGCCAGGCTGGCCTCGAACTCAGAAATCTGCCTGCCTCTGCAAATGTGAAACTTAATCAGTTGTTTATTCTTAAAAGTTACTAGGAATGTTTGTCCTCAAATTTTATTGACTTTGGTAATATGTGAGAAGTAAAATAGAGTCTCAGAAATTATATTGGACTGATTTAAAAAGTATAGCTTCATAGCCAAGAGACAAGGCATTCAGAAGGTCCGTTCTGAAGGTTCCTTTTACAGTCTTCCCTTCACCACAAGCCAGTTGTTACTTTGAAATGAAATAGTCGTTTAGGGAAATAGGGTAAATAAATTACCTTTGACCTGCGTATGTTCTGGAAAGAGATGTGGAAAAAAATTAAGATGTGTTATAGTAAAATAACTTTATGTTATTTTGCCCTTTATAAATAGTGGCACGAAAGCAATTGCAGCTTTCAGTAAATGGAATTTCTTTGAGTATTACAAACAAATAACCCAGAAATATTAACTGTGGATGTGTCTGGTTTGTTTAATTACTTATTTTGAGACAGGATCTCATAGACCAGGCTGGCCTTAAATTTACTGGGTTATTAGCCTAGGCAAGCAATGAACGGATCCTCCTGCCTCCACCCTCCATGTGCTGGGATTACTGGTGTGTGCTACCACACCCAAATGATAAGTATTGCTTTTAGCTGGACCTTTTCTATATTAAAAGTACCAGTTGACAGCTGTTAACAGAAGTGGTTTTTGTTGTTTTTAAAACTAAATAATGAAATGAAGGCCATTAATGGGTTTGATGGCATAGGATGAACTCTTTGAATAGAAATTGGCAAGGACGTTTATAGGTTAGCGAGCATTGGTCACATATAAAAACATAATCATAACTTATCTGGAGTCACATGTTCCATTTATTGGCTTCCTTCATATAGAAAATATAGTGGCCAGTACTGACCTGTTATGGGTGAAGCTATGTATATTTTCTGGGTGAAGGAAGTATTCTGTACATTCTCCATGCTTTGCATCATGGTATTTTGAATAACCATGCTTCCATGTTCACATCAACTTTTTGTTTTTCAATTTATGCACAGCACTTGCTCTGAAATTTGGGGACTGAGTACAGCAAATACGGTAGATCAGTGGGACACAACAGGCCTTTACAGCTTCTCTGAACAAACCAGGTGAATATTCTGCCCTCCATGGGACCCTAGAGACCGTGTGGGGGGTGTGCTGTGGAAGATGTCCACGGGGTTGTTTACTGTAACTTCTGCCTAGGATGTTCACGGACTGAGTAAGGCATAGCATGTAAAGGGTCTGCGTGCCAGTATTAAAACATACTAAGTGTTTCAGCTGATGTTTTGGTCAATGCAATTTTAGTTTTGAATAATTAAATTATTGTGTCCCATAAAGAATAAGACCTTTTTATAGCTATATACTCATTGTAGTCCAGTATTAGATAAATTTGTTACTGGCCTAATTTCTAAGTAGATACATAACTAGTTTTCTAGAGTTCTTGTTGTCATCTGAAGCTCATTTTTACACTCGTACGTATCTGATGACCCTCTTACATCACAGTTAACAGTAGGTAACTTGTTTTTCTGTCACGTTTTTTTAAAATCACTTCATTCTCTCTTAAGCATATTGGTATTTGTCCATTCCATTCCATCACCATCTACATTCTGTGTGAGCCTCATAAATGAGCCCCAGATACCAAGAGTCACACTGAATAACCAGTACATTAGTCTGAGTGAGTTACTGTCACATCACTGTTGGTATTTGCCATTTTCATACTACTTCCATTTTTGACAACCAGTTGCCTTCAGAATTAATGCCTTTGAAAGAGTTTAGCTTTTTAAAAATGGATGTTGATGTTTTCAAGTATAACCACATAACACTTTGTAGATCATTTGCCATACAAGGCTACCCTTGCATTGGCATGTGAGTTGTTACATGCGCACTAATAGGGGACAGGCGCAAGTGCCACTGCTTGCTCAGATCCAAACCAGGCTGTGTCCTTCCTGGGTGTCACTAAAGCTGACTCCATGGCTGTGCTTTCTTCACGTCCTCTTAGTGTGTTAACTGAACCCTGTTGATGACACCTGTCTCTCCTTTTAAAAGTGCCCTCTTTTTTCCCCTTGCTCCCAAATAGGTCTCTTGATGGCCGCCTTCAGGTTTCACATCGGAAAGGGTTGCCCCATGTTATATATTGCCGGCTATGGCGCTGGCCGGACCTTCACAGTCATCATGAGCTCAAGGCAATCGAAAACTGCGAATATGCTTTTAATCTGAAAAAAGATGAAGTATGTGTAAATCCTTACCACTACCAGAGAGTTGAGACACCAGGTAAGAAAACTGTAGATGGTTTTTGGTTTTGTTTTCCTGGTTTTAAACTAAAAGGTTGACTGAAGGCTAGTATACCTTGTGTCTCAGGGAAGTTTTAATGTAAAATTCTAATAAACTATGTTAAATTGAGCATATTATTTGGTAGGAGTTTTAAATGTTTTCTTATTTTTTAAACGTCCATGAAAAAAGTATCTTAGAAATGGGACATGTCCATTCCCTTGGCAAGGTATGTATCTAGGAAGTCCTTCAGATTGGCTGTTCTGAGAGCTATGCATGTGTCTTTATAACACCAGCTGCTTCCAACATTCTTCTGTTCTTAAAGTGCTCTCAGAAGAACTTGAATGACAACATTTTTATACAAGTAATTTAGTGAACTTTGTAGTAGGACTATTGGTTATTGAGCAGTAGGCTTAAAACCTAAAAAAAAAAAAAAAATCACGTTATTAGAAAAAAATTAAATCCCACTTTAGTGAAGACGTTTTCGCTCACCTGTTTCTTTCCTCTGTGTAGCCTTGGCTGTCTAGAACTCTCCCTGTAGACCAGGTTGGGCTTGAACTCAGAGATCCGCCTGCCTTCCCAGTGCTGGGATTAAAGGCGTGTGCTACCACCCGTGGGCTCCCTCACCATTTCTAATGGAATTTTATAAATTCTTATGGTAATATAACATTGATAGGGTCACATTGTTCCCCAAAATAAATAAACATTAATTTGGAGACTTAAATAGTATATTATATAAATCAACTCTATGATCAGATTTGTCAGTTCTTTAGCGTCATAATACCAGGTAGGTGTGCGCAGACTGAAAAGTGGGCTACTGTCTTATACGGCGTGAGAAGGTTGAGTGAAGGCTCCTCCACTTACCCCTTTGCCACTAACTCAGATCTCTTTAACTCTTACAGTCTTGCCTCCAGTCTTAGTGCCTCGGCACACAGAGATTCTAACAGAACTGCCACCTCTGGATGACTACACCCACTCCATTCCAGAAAACACAAATTTCCCAGCAGGAATTGAGCCACAGAGTAATTACATCCCAGGTACTTTTACCTTACTTAGGTAAATAGCAATCTTGCAACAAATGCCCGAGTGTTAGTAATATGGTTTCATTTTCAGGGTGCTCTTGACTTTGGACAGAAAAGTCTGATTTGTGGGGTGCTTATTTTGCTTTCAGTACATTAAATGGCTTGTTTTTATTTTTTATTAAATAAAAATATTTTTATTATATTAAATTAAAATGTATTATAAAATTAAACTATATTTTTATTATAAAGGTTTACCTTTTATTTTGCAGTGGCTTTAAAGAAAGTACCATGAGAAGTAGAAAACAGGCCCTCGTAAGGTTGTTACAGCTGCTGACGTAGACAAGTGCAGAGTATAGGCGTAGTGTGTGGTGTAAGAAAAGCGTCCCTGGTCAGGCAGTGGAGGCGCAAGCCTTTAATCCTAGTGTTGGGGGTGTGGGGTGCAGAGGCAGGTGGATCTCTGAGTTCAAGGCCAGCCTAATCCAAAGAGTGAGTTCCAGGACAGCCAGGGCTCCACAGAGAAACCCTGTCTTGAAAAACAAAAAGAGGAAAGAAAAAAGAAAAACATCCTGGACACAAACATAAACAAACATCTAAGTAATCATTTTTTCATAGGTAATTCGGTAATGCCTAAGGTAAATGAATACTTAGTACATATAACATTTTAGTTTTATAGATAAACATCACATTGAAACACAAGATAATTAATGTTTCTCCTGGGTCTTCTGAAAAATGACTGAATTCAACTACATAGTTCTCAAATTCTACTGTAAAAGTTTCTGTTTGCAGTGTGTTTGGGGTATGTGTGCACCTGTGGAAGGAGTGGGGACATTGTGGTTTCAGTTCTCTATCCCCTTCCACCCTTGCACGAGTCACCCTTGGTGAACTCAGGTGACTTTGCTGTGTGGGGACACGCCCACTGATCAGCTCAGGCTCTCAACTTCTTCTGCTCTAGTCTCTTGTTTTCTGTGGCCTAGTAAGAATTCACAGTTCAGTACCAATATAGTTGTTACTGTTTTCTAGGAAAAACAGCCACTGCTCTGTTACTTTTCTTACCTACCATGTCTTTGAGTTCTCACTAACAGAAACTAATTAGGAATTAATTGTATTCTGGATTTTTAGTGTCCTTCACTCTCTGCCTGCCCCATCTCCCTTTATTTTAAAAAGTAGGGTTTTGTTATTTTGCTTTGTTTGTTTTGAGACAGGGTTTCTCTGTGTAGCCCTGCCTGTCCTGGAACTCCATCTATACATCTATAGACCAAGCTAGCCTCAAACTCAAAAGATCCACCACCTGCCTCTACCTCCAGGGGTCCTGTGATTAAAGGCATGCACCATTGCAACAGGCCAAGAGACTAGATTTAAGGTCATCCCTGTCCTATGCCACAGCCCTCTAGCCCCAGGTAATGGTGTGTAGAACATTTTTGTGACATTAGCAAGGAAGAGGAGATCGATATGAGCATCCTAATACAGTGGAGTGCTCTGAAGGAAGAGAAGAAAGAATCCTACAATGACATATTTGGGGGGAGAACTAGGCCTCTTTTCTAAACTGGCTAGGAGTGAAGTGCGAGTGAGTGTGTGTGTGTGTGTAAGAGAGAGAGAGAGAGAGTGTGTGTGTGTGTGATGTAAAACAGGAAGTGGGGGATTTAAGTCTTTCATGTGGCAGCTGTTGTTGCTCCATAATGCTAACAAATTAAGTGTGAGGACATTGAGGCACACACTAGAGAACAATGGCATTATTCAAAATCCTTAGTCTTCAAATATTAAGAGGTTTGGACTTTTGGGGTTTTTCTTTATTGTTTTAACTATTCAGATATTAGTGTTTTATAAAGTAGCAAATTAGAAATAAAATATACCAATTGTTTTTCTGGACACTGTCAGCTGCCAGTGACAGCAAAACGAAAGGATTTACTTTTGCTCCATTTCAAAATAATTTTCAAAATTTTTATTTTTATTATTTAAAATATATACATATATGTGTGTGTCTGTGTGTGTCTGTGTGTGTGTATTTATTTATTTATTTGTGTGTGCATGTGAGTACAGGTGCCCACAGAGTTCTGAAGAGGGCTTTCGAGTCCCTGGAGCTGAGTCCCTTGACACAGGTGCTGGGAACTGAATTCTGGTTCTTTGTAAGAATAATACCTGCTCTTAATTGCTGACATCTCTCCAGCCCTGAAAGAACTGTTAACAGTTTTTTTAAGTGCAGTAGTTTATTATCAATTTATAGATAAATAATAATGGAGGACAATAAAGAAATAAAATGAGATAAAGTATCCTAAAGTTGAGCTTTCCCCATCTTAGAACTTTGAAACACTGATGTTCAGACTGGCAGAGCTCAACTTTTTAAATTTTCTTAGTTCTGATCTTTAAAATAGTATGTGATGATATCAATTATTTTTATTTTTTATTTTTTGGTTCTATTAACCTTAAAATTTTTAGCATTAGCTATTTTGCTACACTGACTTCTAATGAGAATTTAGGGGCAGTCTGCTTGTTTGTCCATTTGTTTGTTTATTTAAGACAGGTTCTTATGTAGACCAAGCTAGCCTCACACTTACAGGAGACCCTCCTGCGTCTGCTTTCCAATGCTGGGGTTTAAGGTGACCTTCTCCCCATTGGCTGGTGTCAGACTATTTTTTATGTCATGTGCCTGCGTTATTTTGAGTTACTGTTAAGAATTGAAAATGGTGCCCTGATGAAAACCTTTTGGACTTTTTTCCCTTACAGTCACAAACGATGGAAATTGTACGCATGCTTTTATTATTATCTTTGAAATTTACTCAGCTGTACAGATGCCTCTTGAGTATAAACATTTTGTTCAGAAAATTTATTGGAAATGATGTTAGAATCCTAATTTTTCAGTAATTACTTTGGATTTTAAACATTTAGAATTGTTAAGCAGTTAGGAAGCTGAGCAGGGAAGGTGGGAGCTTTTTCAGTTAGAGTCCAGGCTAGGTCAGTCCTGAGTTATGTTACTGTAACCTCTTAATACAGTTGAAGTCATAGTCAGAAGTCAGAGCTGCCTGTCCATCCATGCCTGGTGTCCACTAGGTGTTTTGTTTTGTTTTTAATGAGAATACTAATGTCTTTGAATCATATAAGAGGCATCTATGAAGTTAGGTTTTTGGCTGTTGTCCCAAAATATATACACATGACCCAGGTAGTAAATAATGTCTAAAAATTATGCCATGAAAGCTGGATTATATTACAAACTGTGTTATGGATTCACCTACAAGATATGAATTAGAGCTTCAATTGCAAACGCAATTTTGCTTTTTATGATGATACATACGTTCTTGGTTTTCTAAGTGATTCATTGCTTGTATTTGGTAGTTAGGAGAAAAAGCAGAAATCCAATCAACTCTACTTGACTTGTTCTAAACTTCTCTAGAAACACCACCACCTGGATATATCAGTGAAGATGGAGAAACAAGTGACCAACAGTTGAACCAAAGTATGGACACAGGTAAATACGAACTTCTCAATAATTAGCCATTGATTTAGCCTTCTGTGATCTCAGAGCACATCACTAGATTCAACCAACCACAGATCAAGAATATGTGAGAATAAAACTTGAGTGTAGGACCTAGTAAGATAAGCTCAGTGGCTAAACAACCTGAGTTTGGTCATCAGATCCCACAAAGCAGGAGAGGGTCAGCTCCTGTAAGTTGTCTTTTGACCACACGCATGCACTGTGGAAGGCACCTGCACACATAACAGCTATCCATCAGTGTGAGAAAGAACACTGTTGCATCATCACTGATGTTTGTTGGCATCTTGAATTTAGAGGAAGTTGAGAAATGTACCCAAAAAGCAAACCTTCCATCTTGACAGTGTCTGAACTGTCAAACGAGGCTGTGTTGTCATAAAAATGAATGCATGTTACTTTGTGCAGTTGGTAAATGTTTCTCTTACTAGAGTTAAGTGAAAAGCTGAAAGTTCTCAATGAATGCCCCCCCCCCCCAAGTATTCTCTGCTGCTGTTTAAAGCTTTAATTACCCCATGAGTGAATACCTTCCGTAAAAGACCATGGTCACCCTAGTAACAGGTTTGTAACAAGGATTTGAGACTAGAATAGGGGACCCGCATTTCTGTGTGCCTTTAGCTTAATAGTGAAGTCTGAATTCTAGTAAACTATTTACGTGAAATACTTTGTTCCTGGTCTAATTTTGATTAATTTCTGATAATTAGCTATTATATCCAGTGTTGGGAAAGTTTCGGCATATAATAATAAATTTTATATACCTCAGAGCTTTACTCTATTTGTTAAATGATAAATTCTATAACCCAAGGAAAGCCAGTAGGGTACCCATGTGAGTGCTTTGATGTCATGGTCTAGTATGATTTATTCAGTCTGTCCAACCTTCAGGATTAGTTAGTGTCTCAGTCATTGTTCTATTGCTCTGAAGAGAAATCACGACCAAGGCAGCTCTTACAAAGCAAGCATTTAGATGAAGTCTTGCTTACAGCCTTTGTAAGCAAGGTTTAGTCTTTTGTCATCGCGGTGGAGAGCATGGCGGCATGCAGGCAGGTGCTGGAGCAATAGCTGGTTCATAGGCAGAGGGGAGACCTAAGGGGATCCACTTCCTCCTACAAGGCTACACCTACCAGTTCTAGTCCTTTTAAGTAGTGCCATCACTCAAGACTGAGCATTCGAATATTTGAGCCTGTGGGGGACCCATCCTATTCAGACCATCACGGTAATCCAAACTGGCCTGAAACTCGGTATGAGGCCCAGACTGCCCTGTAATTCAGATCCACTTGCCATGATTGTGAGCCACCACCTCTAGCCCTATCTAAGTTATTGTTAAATGGATTGGCATTGAAGGGGGAGGGGGGGGCTTTATATCAATTCTGTTGTTTGCTGCCTTCCATATGTTAGATGCCCAGGCAAAATGCCTTTGCTGTAGCCAATATTTATGTCTGGCTGTAAGAGTTACAGATAGAAAGATAGGTGATAATCTAATGATCATTGGAAATAGCATGTTACATATGTTAATACACATGATACTTGGCTTCTCGTTTAAGCCTCCTAGACACTCAGTATTTGTTAATGAATAGTACTCTTTGCTCTGTTGTAGCCTTTACCATGGTCTTGAAAGTGGGTAGCATGTAAAGTTGTTGAACATCACAATGAAATAATGCTCGCACTTCTGTATTAAGGGCATGGCTAGAACACTCTTAGTGAGGTTGTGGGAAAACTGGAGTGCTCATATATTGCCAATAAGAATGTAAATTATAATCGTTTTAGGTAAATTCATTGTTCTTCAGATATTGGATATAAGATTACTGCATAGTCCCATCATTTGACTTCTAGACCTATACCCAAGAGAATTTAACCAGATCCATGTAAAACTTGTGCAAGAATGTTTGTGTTGTAAACATTATATGTATTATTCCAAATGGGAGCGACCCAGATGTCTACCACATTTTGAATGGCTGAACAGCATAAGGACTGTTCTACGGTACAAGTGTGACCTGAAGTCTGGGGGAGAGCATGGCCCTGCTGGCGCCTGTGAAAGAAAATATATTCAAGCCGTTCAGCTTGTGGTGCTGCTGCGTACGCACTCGTTGCCTAGTATAAAACTAGTAAGGTTTTGCGAAGGCATTACTAATATTGATAACTTATATTTAATAGTTTATGAATTATATAGGTAATGTATTCTACTTTTTAATTTCTTTTTTTTTTTTTTTTTTAAAGCTTTGAGACTAGACCACAGTCATGCAGGGCCATCATCATACACAGGATGACCCAAAACCCAGCAGACTAGTCCCAGACTCACAAATGCCATTCTGCATGAGCCTACCAAGTTGCTGGATTATAGGCGTGTACTATGATGCCAGGCCATGTTGTACTTTTAAAGCATACATAAAAAAACTGAGATGAAAGAATAAAGTTAAAGAACTAGAAAATAACCTATATTTTTTTTCCTATAAGCCATTTCTGTATCCGCAACCCACATGAAGGGGAAGGAGATAAGCAACTACAGAGTTGTCCTCTGACGTCCCCATGTGCACCTTGACACACGTGTCATGCACACCAGTTCCGTGTTCTTAATAAAATAAGAATTGTTTATTTATAATTACAGAGTAAATACATGCATAATTCCCGATCAAGGAGGATGTTAACTGAATATCTTATATGTTCTTTATCTGATAGAAAAATTTCTGATCATCAGTTTATTAATTATGATAGAAAATTCTAGTGTCTCATGCGTGCTAGGCAAGCCCATTACCACTCTTCTGTGCCCTCAGCACAACTCCTGTATTGTGTGGGGTTCTGATGATGGTGACGATTGTGGGAGAGCGTGTGTGTGTGTGTGTGTGGAGGAAAGCGTGCGGGAGTGGGCCGTGTGGAGGAGCGTGGAGGGACGCGTGCAGGTCACTGTGGCTGTAGCTAGCTACATTTGCTTCTGGTCCGCTCTCCGCTTTGAATTTGTATATCTGTTCTGCTGGCTTATGACTGGGGCTCTGGAGTACAGCCTCCACACTCCCTCAGCATGCAGTACAGTCTGCTTACTTGGTATTCATTCAGGGGAACGTAGATCCTCCACACAGAAGTGTTAGCTTGGGTGCCAACAGCAGCTTGGTTCATAAGTTTAAAACATTTGAACACAGCCAAGATGTTGAAAAAGTGTCGTCCATCCAGACAGTGTCAGAAATGACAAGATGTGGTGAAACTTTAGTGTATACTAAGTGAATAATGGTGGTCTGTAAAGGCTGTGTACACACTGCACAACCCCAGCTGTGTCACATAATGGTGGTCTGTAAGGGCCGTGTATACACTGCACAACCCCAGCTGTCTCACAAATGAAAAGGCAGACCTTCTGAAGACAGTAAAGACTTGGGGGGGGGGAGGAGGTATAGAGAAGAAGAATCAAGTAGGTAAAGCCCTTTACATTTATAGGGCAGTGAGGCTGATATATGTGAGAGTAAACATGGAGAAAGTGTATTATGTATTTGTCAAAACCTATAGAAAACAAACACAAGAGTAAGCCTTGTTAGAAACTTCGGACTCTTGATCACAATACGTGAAAGTAAGTTTGCAATTGTAGCGTATCTCCCCGTGGAGTAGGGGTCCTGGACGGCGAGTTAGGGATAGGAAACTTCTTTGTACTTGATGCTCAGCTATGCTGTGTCCCTAAAAATACTCTAAAAAGGAAATTGAGCTTTGTTTGTTTTCTGTTCTGCAATGAAGTTTAATGAAGATTTAAAGATACACTAAAGAAGATCCCAAAATTGGGGAAAGTGTTTACAATTGATTTCTAGAAACTTGTTCAGATTTTAAAATGTATAAATCAAAAGTGATAGAAAAGACAATAATTAATATTAAAAAGTGAGTAAAAATAAGAACTTATAAACAAAAACAATTATAAAAGAGCTGTTCTTTTAAGGCTGTTAATTTGGCAAATGTCACCACATAGTGATACTGCAAATGTCACCACATAGTGATACTGCAAAAATAAAAAGCTTGTCAGTTCTTGGTAGGGCTAACCATTTTGGGAGTGAACTTTGACATGTAAAAAACACACAATGCTCCCTCTCTGAGAAACTGACCCTACAAACATACATGAACTTGTAAGCAAAGGATGCGCACAAGTATTTCTCTCGATCTTCAGGTGAAGGCTTGCTGTCCTGTGGATGGAAGGCTGTGGTAGGCCAGACTGCTCAGCAGCATTTGTAATATCTGATCAGTTGTTGAAAACAGTATTTTAAAAAAGGATTGTGTTAATTATTTGCTTGATTTAAAATTTAAAATAAGTCTTTTTTTTCACATATAAAGAGTTAACAAATAGCAAGTTTACTGGTTACTTCTAATGAGTATTTCATAGGTGTATAAATAATTACAAGCAGCTCCTCCACCTCCAGTTGTTTATCTCTGCTGCAGGAAATACTGTGAATATCAGTTTATCATGCCAAGCGTATTTTGACATTTCTTATTTGTACCTGTTGTGGTTTGCCAGTGGTTTTTCAAAATGGAAAAACAAAAAACAACAACCAAAAACTTGTTTTAATACAGTTTTCTAAAAAATAGTGATTGCCAGTTCTCTCTCTGATCCACCCATGTCTATGGTGACTGCCACTTTACCTGGATGCTGCACATGCTGTTGTCTGTGCTATTATAGTGGTGAATGGTGCACTTCACTCTCTGTGTGCTGCTACATAGAGTTGCAGCTGGGAGCTGACCACAGAGAGGATGCTGCTCGTGGGGTCGCTGATGTTTGTGACTGTTGTCAGAGTGTTTAACATTTGCAGCAGATGTAGTAAAGAACTAAAGTCAACCTCACAGACAGAGAATTCTTGCAGATTTGTTTGCTGGAATTTCACAGAATCTACTAAACTCTTAAGAAATGTGCTGTGAACATACACCTGAAATTGTTAAGAGTGTAGAAAATGACATAAACTGTGTAAATTGCCGCAAGTCTGGTCACAGAACCTTATATCTGTCTCCTGTGTTTACTAATTCTTATTAGTCTTACTTGAGACTGCTGGAGAAGTTCTGAGTCAGTGATTCAACCCAAAGCCAGGTGTCCTGCTTAGTGAGAAAACCCTAAGCACAACACAGACAAGTGTATCTGTTATCAAAGCTGTTCTATGTAACTGACATGAGCCCCAATAAATGTCGCGTTCTCAAAATTAGAACCAAGTCACCAAACAACTGATCACGTGCTCTGCAACCCTGGCTGTGAAGAGACTTAATTACTTTAACTTTTAATATATTCTGAGCCACCAAAATCATGGGTAAATGATCAGGACAAGAGAGTCAGCAAAAGAGCAGACGCCACAAAACATAAATAATTAAAAACTAAGAGAAATGTAAATGGAGATGTCCATTTAAGACAGGACATCTTAGCCGGTCATAGTAGTGCACACCTTGAATCCCAGCCAGCAGTCAGGAGGCAGAGGGAGGCAGATCTCTGAGTGCAAGGCCAGCCTGGTCTACATAGTAACTTCTAGAACAGCCAGAGCTACATATTGAGACCGTGCCTCAAAAAAGCCTACCCTCTCTGGTCTCTACCTTGCTCTGTAGCTGAGCTGTAGCATAAACTTCTGATCTTGTGATCTCGTGCATGCTTCTGCCTCCTAGGATGTTGTGAACAGGCATGCACCACCATCCCAGCTCAGAACTGCACTTGTGCAGACCATGTTTGCATCTGTTGTCAGTTATACCTTGGCCATCCGAGTTACACCTTGATGGTGTTAATGGGAATGTATACCGGTAGCGCCTTTTAGATGACAATTTAGCCAGTTTCTATCAAAATTGGAAAGGCACCAGCCCCTAGACCAGGTACTTCCTTGTGAAAACTGGCACTGATCAGGTGCAACTTTGTTCTTAAAGTAAACAGTCACCTGTCATTAGGGACCACGAACAGGCTGCAGCAGACACAGGTACATAGAAGAGCAGCAGAGAACCATCTACACAGAAGGTTTCTAGTGAGATAACTCAGACGCTATAACTGTGCCTGCTGGTTGTGAAAGGGAGTGCCGCGGTAGGGATATATTGGCTGGTGTATTTTCTAGAATATTTCTGGAAAGATACCCAGCTGTCAGTAATGAGCTCTGGGGACCTGGATAGTAAGAAGACAGTCATTCTGGGCCATGAGAAAGAAACAAGTTATTCAATGCTTAACCCTTTGTACCTCATGTGTTGCAGCTCCCTGAGTTAAACTAAAGTAACATCTGTGTGTTTATTATAAGCCATCACCATTTTATTGTTACTTGATCGCAAGTCCTGGAGAAATGTCAGTGTTGGCTTTCTTTTCACCATTTTAGGTTCTCCGGCTGAACTGTCTCCTACACTCTCTCCTGTTAACCACAGCTTGGGTGAGTAGCTGGGACTCCTCCTGTTCTCACTGTATTAAGGGAAGTTCTCTCTGGAAATTGCTTTTTGTATGTATGAGGAAAATTATTCAGATGGTGTATACTGGTGTCTTTAAGAACGGTCGATACTATAGTTGATTAAGAGTATAGTGATGAAGAGTTTATGAGACAGTCTGAGTCACTAGAACTGTTCTTTATGAATTTGTATAAGTTAAGGTTTGGATGGGTGTTCGTTTAGGATGTACTTACAATGGCATTGAGTAGGAGATGTTTATAAACACAAGTCACACATGTGCGCATGCACACACATTTGTGTTGATCATTTGGACCCACATTTCCCCTGCTGTTTCATATTCTTTAGCTTCTACATATTGAAATTTATTTCACAAAACTCATTTTTTTTTTTCTCTTGTGATCTTCCTTTTGATACATCTCAGTAAAAATTAACAAAGTTAATTGCACGTGGTCCTTGTCTTAGTTAGGCTTTTACTGCTGTGAACAGACACCATAACCAAGGCAAGTCTTATAACGGACAACATTTAATTGGGGCTGGCTTACAGGTTCAGAGGTTCAGTCCATTATCATCAAGGTGGGAACATGGCAGTGTCCAGGCAGGCGTGGTACAGGCAGAGTTGAGAGTTCTACATCTTCATCTGAAGGCTGCTAGCAGAACACTGGCTTCCAGGTAGCTAGGATGAGGTTCTTAAAGCCCACACCCACAGTGACACACCTAGGCCAACAGAGCCACACCTACTTCCACAGGGCTATACCCTCTAATAGTGCCACTCGCTGGGCCGAGCATGAACAAACCATCACAGTCCTCATTTTCTGTTAGTAAGTCATCTCTTGGTGCCTTAATTGGTTTTCACTTGCACATTTGTCTTTGACTCTGTTTCTTAAATGTATGCAGATAGTCAGATGTCAGGGAAATGTTTTGAGTCTTTTCCCATTGTAGTGTCTCTTCTTTCTATGGCTTTTGATTTTTCTGTTTATTCAACTGTATATTTTGTCCTATCCAAAATGACCTTCACGATGCATTTTAGATATGTACCCAAGTGCAGTAGGGTGACCTATTTTCTCTCTTGTTGTTATTTAAAATGGATAAATAATCCAGCATAGATTAACTTTATGAGATGAGGAAGTTTTTAAAAACTGTATCTAGTATGATTTTTGGAAATGTTTTATATGGAAACCATCCAAACTCTGCTCTGCTTTATGGAGACTAGCACAGATGTCCAGTGTATTCCTCAGCCTCTGCCTGTCTGCGCATTGGGTGGTGCTCATGCAGCATCTCTTCCTTCACTTCAGATTTGCAGCCCGTCACTTACTCAGAGCCTGCATTTTGGTGTTCCATCGCATATTATGAACTAAACCAGAGGGTTGGCGAGACCTTTCACGCGTCACAGCCTTCGCTCACTGTAGACGGCTTCACAGACCCATCAAACTCCGAGAGGTTCTGCTTAGGTCTGCTCTCCAATGTTAACCGAAACGCCACTGTAGAAATGACAAGAAGGCATATAGGTATGTTTTATTTTCTTTGTGTGAAAAAGTGCAGTTTACTCATAATAGAGACAGTAGTATAAAGCTTGTATGGAAAACCCCAGCTTTGTCTCCACCTGTGAAATCCTTTGATAGGACCTTGGTGAATATTAATCTGCAAACTTTTGTTTTCAACTTTATCTGTATTTGTCACTCTTTAATAGTGGGACGTCTTTGGTAAACACTTGTAAAAATAGCTGACAAAAAAGGCCGTGTTCAGTCATCTGTGTTCACCCCCTCCTCCCAGTGATGTCATATATAATTCAGAATGCAATCTAGAGGCTCCAAGTATAATTTGGGGATTTCTGACAGTCCCACAATGCCTCTTGGCACTTGTGTGAGGTCAGCATTACTTTCCCAGTGTTACTGAGGTGCTGCTTTCTGCTTCTCCACAGCAGAAAGTTTAGCATTCTGGAGGCTTCACACATAGGATTTAGAAGAGATGAGTGTAGACCTGATGTGGGAATCCAGGTCTTCTATTGTACCAGACATTAAAGAAACTTGTCCAACTGAAATACTACCACTTGCTCCTGATTTAAGTTTGAAATGGTTAGTTTTTATAAGCCTTGTTTGCATTAATAGATTGGTTGTTTTAGGTTTTATCTCAGTTTACACATCTAATGTAGTAAATTTCCATGATTATAATTCATACATATATATAAATTGTCTGGGAAGCTTAGTATTTTTTAACCAGTGAGGCAAAAAGTGTAGAGTTACAAACAGCAAGCATTATCTGATCTCTTCTTCAGCCTTAGCTTACTTCTTCCTAGTTAGGATTAAACATTTCCTCACCTGAAAATGATGTTTATTACCAAAATTTGATGCTGATTCTAAAAATGATAACAACTAGAAAGTGTGTGGGTGGTTTTGTATGAGCTTCTCAAATCTTGTTGCTTTGGATCCTCTTGCTAAGGAGTCCAGATAGCACTGCAGATACAGGCTGTGAACAGCCTCCCTGACTTGACTTACATAGGTTTTTATTGTCCATGCTCTTGTGTTTTAATGAGACCTTTGTATTTTAAAGAAAATTAGTGGTTTCCTCTGCCCTTTTTCATGTCACCCAACTGAATTTTAGTTTACTATAATTTTAAATTATCTTTTATATTTTTTAAAAAACTTTTGTTTTATCATGTGATTTGGTCAAGGAATTGTCTGGAAAGTCTACTTCTGTACTTAATTGCTATCACTCCCTCCCACCCTTCCCCGTGCTGCGGTTTTCCAGGACCCTGTTGTCCAGGCACACTGCCCTCTGGGTATATCCTCAGGCTTGCACCTCATCTTTTACTGAGAGCTAAATGCATGATGGGTGTGTCATGTAGTCTTAAGACAGTAGGATGGCAGCATCTACGTTTATACTCACCCTGTGGTTTGCTGTTTGTTTGACTGGTTATTCCCCCTGCCTCGTTACAAAAGCAGCTGTGCTGCTACTTCAGCTCTGAAAAGTCTCTTAGCCTAGAATGTGATTGCACTGCAAAGTAGGCGGTTACACGGCAGGGGAACCTGATAGGCGGTTACATGGCAGGGGAACCTGATAGGCGGATACATGGCAGGGGAACCTGATAGGCGGTTACATGGCAGGGGAACCTG
>JADRCH010000015.1:0-28383 GCA_019843965.1 Rhynchomys soricoides | reverse complement strand
TACATGGCAGGGGAACCTGATAGGCGGTTACATGGCAGGGGAACCTGATAGGCGGTTACATGGCAGGGGGATGTGATTCTTTTTTTAATCTTTTCTTAATTTAGTGAGCTCCTTAAGGAAATTTTGCCCAGACATTAGTTAATTTACTCAAAATTAACTCAATTTTTAAGTGAATTTTAAAACAACAGGTAATTTGTTTGAAACCGTCTCACTATTATACACTTTTCTATATCGTTGAAATATTTTTATGAGCATTACTTTGAAAACTCAAAATTATTGTTAAAAATCCTTGAGAAAGATGCTGTGGTATATTTTGGAATTACAGTTCAGAAAAGCATGGCTGTGAGCACAAGTCATGGGAACATGTTAGAATTTGTTCTGGATGATGCACAGGAGCACCAAGAGAGCAAGCGCTGTGAAGCTAACCACCTGTGCTTTGTTTTAGGAAGGGGAGTGCGCTTGTATTACATAGGTGGGGAAGTGTTTGCCGAGTGCCTAAGTGATAGTGCGATCTTTGTGCAGAGCCCCAACTGTAACCAGAGATATGGCTGGCACCCTGCAACAGTGTGTAAAATCCCACCAGGTATGGATTCTACCATGTAAATAAGCCTCTCGCATCACTTGCTTCATTAACTTTGCTAGTTGCTAATGGCTTTAGAAATTAGGAGCTGATTTGCATGCTCATTCTAAAACATAAGTCCTTTTAAAATTATTTCTAATAATGACAATCGTATATTTTACTGTTCCTCAATTCTAGGCTGTAACCTGAAGATCTTCAACAACCAAGAATTTGCTGCTCTTCTGGCTCAGTCTGTTAACCAGGGCTTTGAAGCCGTTTATCAGCTAACTCGAATGTGCACCATAAGAATGAGTTTCGTGAAGGGGTGGGGAGCAGAATACCGGTATGAAGCCTCACTCAAGTTTCTAGTCTCTACACTGTGATCATTTTATTCCCTTCTTTGCATCTCCTGTAGTTGGTCGGTTTTCAACAAATCTTTATATAAAATAATAAAAGAAAGAGGGCTAAGTATGTAACTCAGTTGGTGGAATGCTTATGTGTGAGGTGCTAGATTTAGTCTTCAGAAACACATAAAGCGAGGTGTTGTGATATGTCTGGGAGTTCGTGGCCATGCATTGATTATATGAGACTGAGACTTAGTGAAAGGTGGAGGTCTGTAAATAAGAAACTTGAAATTACTGTATCATAGAAGAGAAGACTAAATTGTATGTAAACACACATTTTATAAAACCAGAAGTGTCTACTTTGTACTCACGGGAAGCTTCCTGATTGCAATAGCATGTGATCTAGGTTCAGAAGGTACATGCAGTTTCAGAAGATAGGGAAGGGCAGCGTGGAAACTGTCAGTCTGGCAGCAGAGTAGCCCTTTGACGAGAAGTAGGGTAAAAGTAAGACTGAACAGTTGAGTTGAGAGCAGCTGAGTGTAGTCCCCTCACCTGTGGTCTCGCTTCACATTACTCTAGTCCGCCGATGTTAGTGCACTGTGTCTCCCAGCCTGCTACACATGCAAGCATGGCAGAACTTCTCATGCATAGAAAATCAGATGCCTCTACTTGGAAGCTGGCTAGAGCATACTGAAAACCCAGACATCAACTGGGTTGATACTGTGTGATAAAGAGCACTGCATGTATGCTTGGACACCCAGCTCCCCTACAATGCTGTGAATTTTCTGTGTATCTCGTGTGTGTGTGTGTGTGTGTGTGTGTATCTGTGCTTGTGTGAATGACAGTGCCTGTGAAATCCACAAGAGGCTTGTAGATTCCAAGAGATGGAGTTACAGGTGTTTGTGAGTTGCCAGATGTGGGTCCTGTTACCTAAACTTGGTCCTCTAAACGAGCATTGCATACTCTTCCCTGCTGAGCCATCAGCCCCTTGGGTGTCTGGCCCTAAATGCTATTGGGCATGAATTGTTTAGAGATGGAGAGCTGATAATGACCGTTTAGCATGATTGGAGAATATCATGTTGAAGAAGCAAAAATAAATGTATTGACTAACTCTGTAGCAAATAAGACAGAGCTAAGGCCAATGCCTGAGAGTGGAGTAACAAAATGCTCTGTGATCCAGGAAGTAGGCAGTGGCCCTTTTGTCAAAGCACTAGAAGGTTTTAATTTTGCTTTTTAAACTAGAAGCCTGAGGGATGTTACTGACAAGGATGTTGCTTGTTTTGTGTCTTAGAGAAATTTTAGCTTCGAGTCTTAACATTGTGTGGCAAGGATTTAGCTGGGTCAGCAGACTTTACATTTGAACCTTGTTCCAGTTAGGTTTCATTGACACATGTAAAAGTAGGGCAACCATGTGTGTCCCTTTCCTTGGGACAATCTTTCCTGGTTTTTCTCTCTCCTCCTGGCCTCATTATTAAGTAGTACCTAAATTTTCTCTCATAGGTGTCCCATTGGAGGTGATAGTTAAATAATAGTATCAGACTAATTTCACTTCAGAAGAAAAGGATGTTTTTGTAAATCTTTTAAAAAGATGGAATTCTGGGGAGATGGCTCAGTTGGTAGAGCTCAAAAATTGGCAAGTACAAAGACTTGAGTGTGAGCTCTGTCACCCACAAGAATGAGACATGGCTGTGAGTGTATGTAACACCAACATGGAGTGCAGATGGGGCTGCTGGGACTGAGGAACTGAGGCTCAGGGACACATGGATTCTAGGGGCTTGCTGGCCAGCCAGTCTAGCCAGAACAGGGAGCTTTGAGTTCAGTGAGTGACCCTGACTTGAGGAAACAAGGTCAAGTTGAGGAGGACACCCAACTCCCTTCTGGCTCTGCGTGCACCTGTAAACATACATGTGTACCACACATGAATAAAATTCTTGACAAAGGACAAAACTCATTAGTTCATTTTAGCAGTAAAAATCAACCATTTTAAAATTAATAACTATATGCAAAAGTAATAATTATTCTAAAAAAATAAGTTTTATTATATACAGCCTATTAATTTCCTAACTGTTTTTTGTGTCCTTTCAAACAGGAGGCAGACAGTAACAAGTACTCCTTGCTGGATTGAACTTCATCTGAATGGCCCTCTGCAGTGGTTGGACAAAGTATTAACTCAGATGGGATCCCCTTCAGTGCGATGCTCAAGCATGTCATAAAGCCCATCGCGGCTAAGCTCCTCAGAAGACTTCATGTAACAACTCTTCCGTCGTAGTGTTCACGTATGATCCCGTGGGCTGTTTGCTGTCCAAAAGTTCCAGAGCGAAAACAGCACTTGAGGCCTCCTCAGTTAAAGCACCTTGTGGAATCTGTTTCCTATATTTGAATATTAGATGGGAAAATTAGTGTCTAGAAATGCCCTCCCCAGAGGGGAAAAAGAAGACTTAAAGACTTGAGAATGATTTCTTGTTGGGCATAAGACAGTGTCCCAAAGGTTATTAATAACAGTAGTAGTTGTGTACAGGTAATGTGTCAAGACCCAGTATTGCAGTACGATGCTGTGTGTATACATTCTTAGTTTGCATAAATGAGGTGTGTGTGCTGCTTCTTGGTCTAGGCAAGCCTTTATAAAATTACAGTACCTAATCTGTTATTCCCACTTCTCCGTTATTTTTGTGTCTTTTTTAATATATAATATATATATCAAGATTTTCAAATTATCATTTAGAAGCAGATTTTCCTTGTAGAAACTAATTTTTCTGCCTTTTACCAAAAATAAACAAACTCTTGGGGGAAGACAAGTGGATTAACTTGGAAGTCCTTGAATTAATGTGTCCAGTGGGTCTTAGCAGTCATTCTTTTTGTGATTGTTTTCTGCTGAGTTGCAGTAGAAGGAAACCTTACTGGGAACTTGCAGGCTCTTCATCCCATTTCTGTTCTGATACAGAGCAGTACAGCATGATGTCACTGCGGTAAATAGTTGCACTGATGGCTTCTGGGTTAGTGAATTCCGAGTCCAGCACAGGTTTGTGTGGGCAGTAAGTCCTTTTGTCTTCTAACCAGACTTCAGCAGATTATAACTGATGTGCATAACCAGTTGTTCTGTTGATTAGCTTTTGTCTCAAACGTGCACAGGTGGCACTGTAATTATTTTCAGGGCTATTCTAGAATCATCTCAGTATGTTTCCTTCTTCCAAAGCCAGTCTAATAATAAAGAACCTTTCTGTAAAGGTAGCCAACCTTCGACCTCATTTCACTCTACTTCCAGGTTGTGTTACAGAACAGACCTTTGTAAATGTGTTAGAGTGACCCTGAGGTCTCGTCAGCAGATAGGGCCATCTGTTTTTAAAGTGTAGTGTATGTAATTTATAAGTAGAATGTTATTTTACCTAGTTTCAAAATTTTAAATATTATGAGCTAAGCTGTTTAGCAAGATTTCTAGCCCACAGTTAGCTGTGGACTTAGCTCTTCTTGACTAATCCTGGGTGTGTGGTTTACTGACCTTTCTGCTCTGCAAAAAGGAGATTCCCAGCTGTTCTGTTGGCCCTTCGTTCTGCAGCACACAACAATCATGTCCAGTGTTGACTCCCTTCTTGTTTGAAACTCCATACAAATGGAAAAATACTTCGTGGTCGCCTTTTTGTAAACTTTCATATTTTTGCAGACAAAATACCTTTGGTACTTACTACTCTTTGAGACCATTCTCACACATATGTACAGTAATCATTTTTGATGCTTTTCAACATTTGGTTGTTTTCTATTTGATATTTCTCATTTTCCTATATTTGTGTGTGTATTATGTGTTCGTGTAAATTTGGTATAGTAATTTTTTATTCAAATATTTATTGTTCACCTGTTAATGTGCCATGAACTTTGTTAGCCTTTGGGTGAAGGTGAACAAGATAGCTGTCGTTCCTGCCTTTGCTGATGGGAGTTGGAGTAACGGACACTCAAGGGTCTGCACAGGGAGGTAGACAGGGTCTGTCTAGAGAATGGCAGAGAGGAGGTTTTTGGTAGGATATTCGGAAGACATCTGAGAGAGTGATGCTTAAGTTAACCCCTGACCTAGAAGGAGAAAGCCATGTGAAGAGCCAAGGGCAATTTAACAGTGCTGGGACAGCATCACACCAAAGGCTCAGGCTTATAGAGACTCACTGTCAGGGATCATAATTGTGCACACACCCACACGTGACGACGACAGTGCTGGTTCAGTTTAGAATCTGTTGAAGGTGGATGGCTTTGTGACAGGCTGCTTCTGTCATCTCTCTCTAATCTATTCCTCAGACCTTGTACAGCTTTCTTACACCAGCTCAGTACCACTTAATTTAACAGCTCCCTAGTGTAAATACCCACAGTCTGGAGACCAGCTGCTTGCTTCTGGACTTGCTGCTGTATACTGGTCATCACTGCTTCCCTTCTGCTGCCCGTCTTGTGGTAGAGCAAGCGTCCTGTGCGTTATTGCTGTTGAGCCTGCTGGAGATAGTCATTGTATATAAACTGCCCTTCACTGGAAGTTTTCACAGACTGGAAAACTTGAGCTGTCGGGACAGTTCTGAGGCAGAAGACAGCTTTGGAAATGGTAGGGGGTTGTCAGACACGTTCAAGTGATGCCAGTGGTAAGACACAGCTCCGTGATTGGGGTTCAGGAGTAGGTTTTCTGTACAGTATGAAGTGGTGTTTTCCCGTGGGAAACACTGTACCACTGAGCATGGACTGTCACAGTATAAACACTCAGGTGAAAAGGTGGTCACCTTTACTTTTCACCGAAATGCTGTGTGTGTGCTACACTTTGTCTATCTTGGCCTAGTTTTTGTTGATTTTTTTTTTTTTTTAACCTCATTTTCAGGACTGGTTTTTTGTTCCAAATGATCCCTATGGCCTCCTTTTGGTTGATTTATATTGATTTAAGTCATCCACATTGTTTAGCATCGTCTCTCAGCATTAATTTGAAAGCCTTTTCACCAGATTCAGACATTCAGCTGGATTAAGCCAGTCCTTTGGAATGCCACTAAACTGGACTCTGACTTAAAGACCCTTCCCTGCTGGGGTCTGAGGCACACCAGTTAACACTTACCATCCATCCTGATATACATTTAGTCAGTGTAGTTTCTGTTGTTTATATGGCCGCTGTGATTCTGGGACCATGTCCTGACCTGGAGTTGGGCTTAGCCCTGTGCGGGTTCCTGTTGCTTTCAGAGCCCATCACTTTGCCAAGAAGGAATTTGCACGTGTTTTCTTGTAATTCTGTACTTTTGTCTAGTATCTTGTTTCTTTTACTTTAAACAACGCATTTGTCTATTAAGCCGTCAGAGTTCCCCCTTTGTTTCTTTCATTTTACCTTCATGTGCCTTTATTGTCAGTTCATCCAGGCTAAGACTCCAAGTAGAAGCAGTCAGGTTTTTGTAGGCTTTGGCTAGTCGAAGTCAAAGACAGCAGATGCCCATTTGCCTTCTCTCCCTCTGCCGAGAGCTGCCCATATGTATCTTTAAGCCTTTTTTAAAAAACAAGATAACTACTTGGAACGGTTATTCTCTTAGGTGTCATTTTTGCTGGAGAGTAGCTGGTCTGGCGGTGTGGTATAAAGTAACAGGAGACAATCTAAGTTGACCCTTCTAGCTTTCCTGTGTGTTCCACCTCTCTGTGCAACTTTCTCAAGTGTGTCTTCACCGGGCAGCCAAGGACCTTTTCGCATACTGTGGCTTAAGGCTTTGGTGTCCTGATATGTCAGACTTGTTTCTTGTCATGCTTCGGCATGAGCCCACTGCTAAACCCCCGGCTTCCTTACACCTTACTCTCTCCCGTCAGCTCTATTTTTTTCCTGTATGCATTCTGTATTCTTCCCTTTGTGCTGTGCATTTCTCCACAGGCAAGCTAGTATTGTTTGTTCCTGGTCTGCTGTTGGAATCTTACCAGTGGCTCTGGAATTTTGCCCAGTTAAAATGCCCTTGTGACTGACAAGTAGCAAACTGTCAACATTATTTATTATAATTTAGATGGTAACAGCATCTCCATCACAGTTTGGGGACAGATTAGATTAGTGACTCTCAATCTTTCCAATGCTGCAACCCTTTAATAGAGTTCCTCAGGTTGTGGTGACCCCCACCATAAAGTTACTTTGTTGTTACTTCATTGCTGTAATTTTGCTACTACCATGAATGGTAATGTAAATATCTTTGTCTTTTGATGGTCATAGGTGACCTCTGTGAAAAGGTCATTTGACCACCCCTCCCCCAAGGGGTTGCAACCCACAGGTTGAAAACCACTGTTGTAAAGTGTCAGATTTAGTAGAGTCTGAGTGATGGTGGTATGTAGTCTTCAGAGTTAGACCTCTGCCGTTAGCTCCTTTTCTGTTTTCCAGCTTGCTTGATTACTTTACTTGTTCAGACTACCTTTTGTCCAAGGAGATTGAGGGACAAGTTATTTCTTGGAATATAGTTTGTGTGTTTAAATACTTGCAGCCAGAAAATGCTGAGTTAATCTCATGAGTGCTTTTGCGATAAGAACTAGCCTCATGTTTGTATTATTTCTTGAATAGAGAGACTTTTACCTTGGACATTATGGCTAACTCATATACATGAGAGTTGCCTCAGACATTTCAGTTTTAGTGTAAGTGTGTGTGTGTAAATGTATGCACACATGCACCCTCAGAAAACAAACAGTGGGGTCATCTTAACAGTGATGAAAGACACATTGTTTAAATCTCAGATCTCAGTACTGACATTTCCTCATTTGCTTGTAGACATTTTCCTCTCATGATACAATCAGTGTATTTAAAATGAAATTACCAGTTTTAACTTGGCAGTTCAGCTGGTGTTTAGGCATTGTGAAAATCATAAGAAATCACTTACCACCAGTAAAACGTTCCATGTACCTCATCTCTAAACTCTGCACCCAGTGCCAAGGATTAACTTTAGAAAATCTATCTATTATTCATTTATGTCTCCCCATGAGATTGCCACTTAAGAGACCCAGGAAATACCTCCGTGAGGTCAGAGCCCCACACCTAATGCTACCCTAAATAAAGATAATTCGGGCCTGTCTTGGCAGTGAAAACAGAAATGATTTTCCAAGACATCTTGGGGCCTCTGTATACTAACCACCTAAGTGTTGATTGGCTAGCTTCTGAGTCTTAGAGGGGACCCTAAATTTCACAAGTGCTAGAGATGTAGGATCCCTTGGGAGAAGGGATGTTTTCTGGTTTGCTATTTTGGGATGAAAGGTAAGAATTTGTTCCTTGTTTCTGACTTGAAGTAATTTTGAACAACCAAATACACAGTATAAGAGCAGATCTAAAGCTTTAGAGTGATGGAAACCATTCTGGTTAGTCTACTTCAAACCAGCTGTTACCCTTCTTCTCTGTGGCTTTAAGGTTCTTGGCTGGTTACAGTTAATCACTAAGTAACTTTATGTTTCTAAGGCTGTATTAAGTTGTGGCCGTCATAGTGTTATGGCGTAGAGGTGGCTTTGGGGAGCATTTGTCTGTGGAGATGGAAATCTGTCTTCCTGGGGAGAGTCCCTAAGAAAGTGGCCGGCCACCATCAGTATTGACATTGATGAACTGCTCTAGCTGAGAAGAAACATGCCTTGAAGGGCCAGTGCCTAGCTGGTGCACAGCTGTCCTTGCCTCAGAAATGTAGTGGATATCAGCTTGTAGAGATAGTTTACAGAGATTGGTTTAAGTTACGAGAATAATTTACCAGCCTCTGGCCTCTGAACTTAACCACGCCATGTGTACATACCGATCCAGCCTATTTCTAAGTGAAATGCAGACCTCAGATTGGGCACACATTAGACCAGCTTTACCCTAGGCATCATTTACGCTTTTATTGTAAGTATTAAACTCTCTGTGTAGGTGGCAGTGACCTGTAACTCTCAGCACTTTCGGGGGTGGGGGGGAGGGGAATAAACCAAGAAAATCCACAGTGACTGGCTAAGGCTGCAGCCTCATTGGAAGCCAAGTCAAAAGCATCAGAGAGTGCCTCCTGCCTCAAGGCTGGCCTTCCTGGGAGCACAGTATACAATAGCGTGGGCTCTGGGCCTTTGCAAATACCTTCAAGCTTGGCTGTCTTCTTGTATTAAATAAGAATGTGGGAGAAGTTGACAGTGAAGGTTTTCACATTTAAAGGGATATAAAATGATACACAAAACTGGAATATTCATTTAGCTCAGAAAATCTCAACACATGATAAGACACTATGTAACTGGTGGGAGCAGGAGACTTGGGAAGTCTTGTCTGAAAGTGGGTTTCACGAGTGAAGTCTGATACACTACCACTAAATGTATTTGGTCTCAGTTAACTAACCTTAAGGTATTTCTGGGCTTCTAGCTGTTTAGCCATTTGGAGGAAGTAGCCTTTAGCAAGAGAGCTAAAGTCCAGCCCTTAAGGAGCCTTATTTACCTGGAAAGTCCTTTCTCTGCAGATGTTAGGGGAAGGTGAGCAGTTCCCTGCCATGCCTGGGACAAGTGTCGGGGATGTGCAACGCTAAGTGCTAACCACAGTGATCCTAGGGGTCCTGGGAAGAGTTGTCCTACTTAGGTGTCCTCAGGACTTATTCTCACACTAACTGGCGTCATAGCTGATACTGTGTTGGGTTGGCCCATGGCTGTCACCATTTTTAGGACTTACTGTGTGTTCTGTGATCATTCGTTACTATGGATGCACCCTAAGATTTACAGTCAATAACACAAGGAGCACGGAGTGGAGTATGTACTGAAAATCAGGGTGGTCTGTGTAGGTAGGAGTGTACTTTGTGTCCTTAGGAGTTCTTGTAACAAACTCTGTGAAATTATAGATGTCTTCTCTTACAAGGGAAAACATGGCCTTTGATACTTTGGTCTCTACTTCCCAGTCTGTCCTGCTCAAGCCAGAATGTGATACTGTGTTTCTTTTCGGTGGATGCTGACTTAAAATTACTCAATGTGTTATCCAGAAGCAGGTGAAGGAAACCGTGGCCCCATAGAGTCGGAACCATTTGCTCTCAAGTCTTATGTCCTACTATCAAGGTGCTTACCAGCTAGACTGAGCTCATGAGCCAAGGGTTTTTCTAAGATGACATGGACTTTACAATGCCGTTCAGCAGACATAAACCCTGTTCCTGCTCTCTGGTAGTCCTCAGTGGCTGATGCTATGCACTGTGATGGAGATACTAAGTGTGTTATTTGTAAGCCTTCTCTCAACGATTGTCAGACAATGGTGTGTGTGTGTGTGTGTGTGTGTGTGTGTGTGTGTGGTAAACAGTGAGCTGAGGCTTTATTGCAGCTGGTTTCCAGTTAAAATTGTGAAATACTTATTTCCTGTCCACACCAAATATTTCAGTCTATTTAATGTATTAAAGAAAAACTAGTTCTGCTTAAGAAAATGTTGGCTTAAATGTCCTGTGATTTCTG
Source organism: Rhynchomys soricoides (assembly GCA_019843965.1). Classification (NCBI taxonomy): domain Eukaryota; kingdom Metazoa; phylum Chordata; class Mammalia; order Rodentia; family Muridae; genus Rhynchomys; species Rhynchomys soricoides. The sequence goes on along the minus strand of JADRCH010000015.1, from coordinate 18,099 downwards.
GTGCATTTTTATACAGATCTGTGTGTGTCTCTGTGCATTCACTTTCTGCCTTTGCTCTCTGTGTTAACAGTCTTGTCGCCCTCGGATGGTGGACACTGTTCCTAGCATTAAAAAAAAACCATTTGCGTTATTTGCCATGTCGTTATGGGATCCAATTTGTTTTGATTTTGGTATAAGGTGGTCTTTCTGAGACGATTACATTTTGGTATCTACTGTCTACAAGAAAAAGGGATTTTGTATATATGCAGGTATATCTTAAGAGTATACCTTTCTTTTGATTTGGTGTGATACAGAGACTTTCCCTATCCCTTTCTCAGACAGATTGGCCTTGCTTACCCAAAACACTGCACAGTACTGGTTACATGCTTTAATTCCAGTTTGCCTGTGGCAAATTAGTGATAACAGGCAACATTTGTGTTTTAAACAAAAATAATGAAATTCAAGTTTATCCTGTAAATATACTTACCACCACATAACTGTTTGTTGTTTTGTGTTTAAAGCCCCCTTGAAAGGTACTAGAGACCCAATCTCATAGTTACATGATCAACATGAAGTAATTGAGAAGCTTCCTGGTTGACCCATGCTTCTTGTCTGAGAAAAAGAACCTCAAAGCTGAAGTGCACAACTCTATTTGGCATCGACCAGCGCAGACATTAATAAGTTGAACATTTTTCTTGGAAGTAAAACAGGTTTACTATTCAACTTGCTATAGCATCTAACTATAATAAAAACAGTCTAAAAACACTTAACATTCGTGCTGCAACAGCCCTTGAGGTGACCTGACTAGAGTGTTTCTCCACCTTAGGAACGCCTGTTGACCAGCCTGCTGTAGTGCTGGTTCTCTGCAGTGGAGACCACATGGCTGCTGCTCGTATGAAGTGGCAGAACACGGAGAACCATTAAACTCTTCCCGCTCGGACATCACTCTTCTCCTCAAGTAAATTGACTTCCTTTAGTACAGGAAGCAGAAGTGTAGATGGCAGGCTGATGCCATCCCCTGCAGTCATTCTTTGGTGCCACACACGTCCAAGAGGTGGGGTGAAGACTTCACTAACTATTCAGTATATACTTGTGGGAGTAGGGCAGGAGGGCTCAGTAGGTAAAGCCCTGCCTGGGCAGACCCCTAGGCCTGAAGGTAGGAAGCAGTGTGACTCTGCAAAGTTGTCCAATGACCTCCACATCGGCCTACGTACGCACCATACACAGAATAGTAAGAAGTTGTGTGTCTTCCTCCTTCCCGTCAGTTCATGGGCTCCAGCTTCTTTTTGACAGACTTGTTTCCATCAAAATCAAGACCTTCTAAAATGTAGAAGTTCACAAACAGAAATCTAAGTCTTCAGTGAATAGTCATGTGAATATTTGTAAAAATCCTTTTAAGAGATCATTTTGGTGAAAAAAGGTTTATGTACTTTGTACATTTTAGGACTATAGGGGTTGCATTCTTAAACATACCAACAGAAGTCAAGATCATTGAGTCCAAATTTAAGGAGATGTTCAGGGGTAAATCAGTAATACACCACGCTTGCTTCCCCAGGAAACTTTAGAGTTGAATGTTACTATAATAATTAACAATGTGAACAGAATTTGAGGTTATTTATTTGTTTTTGTCACTCTCTGCCTCATAGTACTGTTAATTACTTTTAAAAGTTCTGAAATTGGAAAGAGCTGTGATCCAGAGGAAAGCAAAGGTTCTTCTGAACACATGATCCAGGAAGGACATTGTGAGGGCATTGTCCAAGGATTCATTCAGTTAGGGGGGTGACTTAGAGTGGTCTTGAGGTCTTAGAGTGCACCTTGTGCGTGTGAATCTGGAAGAAACCTAGACATTACTTACTAAGCAGCCACCGTCAGTGCCGAGCAGAAGGTTGACAACCACAAGCTACCGTAAAGTCTGGATAGCTGGCGGCAAGTGCCATAGGAGACGATGCAGGGAGCATCCAGGAATGTACCCATGAGGATGGGGTGCGTGGCAGTGTGGTATGCTCCACCAGCAGCCTCTGTGTGTAAAGATGCCGGTTTTCGTTCGTTTACATGGCTGAGATTCTAGTGGTGCCTGTGTGTTTGATGGTAGCAAGTTGGCAGTCCTCAGTTGCCTAACAGCAGCTTGCTATGAAGCTGTGCTTGTTGAACAGCTACTGGAGGTTATGCCCTCTGCTGTTAAATTGTATGCTCTTTTCACAGGAGAGCTTGTCTCTGTTGGCCTGTTATTAGCAGCATTTAATCATATTGCGTCATGTAAATACCATGTTTGTGCACATGACTCACTTCTAAGTAGTTATTTGTATGAGTGTTTGGGCAACAGTGAAAGGTTAAGACTGAAACGAGCCCATTTTGCCCTTGGAATAAAATATTTTAATAGACATTTTTAGCAATGTCTAGCTTGCCCCTCCTTTCCGTTTTTTGTTTTGTTTTGTTTTAAAAAGGTGTTTTGCCCAAGAACCCAGCTTTCTTCATTCCAACTTTTGCTTCTGTTTTTCGAGAAAGGGTTTCTCTGTGTAACAGCTCTGGCTGTCCTGGAAGTTTCTTTGGAGACTAGGCTGGCTTAGAGCTCCCAAGAGATCTGTCTGCCTCTGTTTCCTGAGTGCTGGGATTAAAGACACATGTCACCAACCTCATTCTCACTTTTTAGTCAAGGACTCGTGTGTGGCATTTTAGAACACTCTTGGTCAATCATGAACACATTTTGTAAGGAATTGAAGCTTATAGATATAAGTGTGTGCTCCCCTCAGCAACAGAATTAGTGGCCTGCAGAGAATGGGTTTCTCACCGTGCTCTGTAGTAAGTGACAGGAGGAGCTTTTTTATTACAGTCTACCTCAGGGTTTGGATTTTCTGTTTGATTGTTGTTGTTTTGTTGGGCGGAGGGTTTTTTGAGACAGTTTTTCTGTTTTCACCTTGGCTGGCCTTGAACTTAAAGAGATCTGCCTGCTTCTGCCTCTGTAAGTGCTGGGGTTAAAGGTGTGTGCCACTACCACCTAGCTATAGGGTGTGCCACCACCACCTGGCTATAGGGTGTGCCACCACCACCTGGCTATAGGGTGTGCCACCACCACCTGGCTATAGGCTACCTGTGTAAGGGAAGCAAGAGGCACCCTTGCTCTTTAAAAGAAAAAAAATACTTTTCTCAAAGTGAAAATCACTGAAAAGTATGTCAAATTTTAATTTTTAAATAAAGCATTCTATATACAACACACCCTGTTACTCCATTTAAATAGAACCAAATAGAGGTGGGTAAAGTTGAACTTTGGAGAACTCAATTTCGGTGCTCAGAATTTCTAACAGGATGTATAGCAGGGCACAGTTTTATTTGCCAGCACTGTCACCAGTTTTGCCCTGCTTCCCCACTCTTTTACAGTCTGTTCCTCACCCTCTGTAATTAAGCCCTTAGAGAAATTCATTATCAGAATATGTAACTGTGGGTGTTTGTTAAGTACAGAAATGTCAAGAGTCCAGAGCGATGTTACCATTAAATGTAAGTATTATGTGTCCACAGCTTTTCAGTTCCTGTCTGACTCATAGTCTGTGTGCCTTTACTCCAACCAACATGGTCACTGAGGATAGCAGTTCTTTATGTATAGCTTAACACGATCAGTAGCTGGCTGGTGAGCTTTGAACATATAAGCCTGTTAACATTATGGGTCATGGTGGGAGGGTCTGTATGATTTGCAAGTGCTCTGAGTGTTTCTCAACAGAGGTGCCACATCCAAAGGTGCTTTAACCGAGATCACAGGATGGAGAACTTGAAGAAAACTGCATTCATGATCACTGTCTTCAGTGACGGGATAAATCTCAGCTGCCTGCTTCAACCGTCAGTTAGGCAGAATATTGTGGTAGTTGTAAGCCTTGCTTATCATTTCCCGAGTAATGGGAAATAAATTAGACTTAGGATCAGCGATCCGATTGTGCTGTTTTTCCTGTGATTAAATCATTTCCTCAGTCTGCCTTGAATTTCCCCAGTGCGGTATTGATTTTTGAGTATGGTTAAGATATAAAAAGTGGGCATGTGAGCTGGGAACGGGGAGGACAGTTGATGTCACTAGTCACTGCATCGGCACCGTCTGTAAAATGAATGTCAAGCTTGGAGGAAGGTAAGATCTGAAGCAGTTAGCTATGGCTGCAGAACTGATGCATGGTAACCACAGGAAGCTAGTAGGAAGTGCCAAGTGTACAGAAGCATCCTGCTTCTGGTCCAGGCCTGGGATCATCTGGGTGTCTAGAACAATCTTGCCTGCCTGGCCATACTGTGCCCTCAGTAGATAGCCACTTTCCCTTGTGTACCTCATTCTCTTTCACACTAGTGTGTTTGTGAACAGTGACTAAGCCCAGTCCACACAGTCCAGTCCATCAAGTCAGCATGAGCCATGCTAACTAGTACTTGTCAGAAGTAAGCATTGGGTCAGGTCCAGGGTGGAAAATTGCTACATTTCTGAGTTGAACAATGCATGGAGACACTCACAAGGAATGTGGGAAGTGGGGCCTTGGAAATCCCTCTGCCAGGTCATTGCTTTGTTACTCCTGATGTCCATATAGCCAAGAGGAAGATGGAAAGACTGAAGAGACCAAGCAGAGTCTTAACAGTGTTCATTTGGTTCCAGGTGTTTGAATTCATAGAGCATAGAATCAACACAGAGTTAAACCAAAGCCATATGGGTTTTGTTTTGTTTTTCCCCTCAGCGTTTATAGTTACCAGTGTACCTGGCTGTTGTCATGTGACTGAAAATTCATATGCTGGTCTCTTCAGAACAAGAAGCGTTCTCACCTCATACCAGAGGCAGAAGGGATCACTAATGCGGAGAAACCACTTCTGCACAGCGAACGCTGCTGCCACTTCCAGAGCCTGCTTGGAATTTCCCTCACCCAGAGATGCTGCGCACTTGAAGAAGCTGCAAACGCTTAAGGAAACTTTATTGATGAGGTTTAGCAATAACGTGGCTGCTCAAGGCGTGTTTTGACCCCGGTGCTGAATTTTCTTTCCTTTTTCTTTGTTCCTTCTTTCCTTCCCTCTCTTTTAAGGCCAGTTACCGATATCCTGTTCTAGCTTCTGTAGCCAAAGAAGTCAGAGCTCCCAAGACGATCACCCGTACTGTGCCCAGTGTGGCCTACTGTGTCTTTCAGAGGACTGAGGACGTTGCTCGTCTATGATTGAATGCCCCCCCTTGCCCCACATTCTCCTTATTTTGACACTCACATTTCTGTGAATGCAAAATATTTTGTGGTCTTTAACTGGCATCTAGCAGCTGAGATATTCTGTTGTTTTTAACTCTTCTGATTCCGTACACACACACACACACACACACACACACTCTTATTTTTATAAAATGCAAAAGTACCACTACCAACAAAAATCACCTGAAATCCAACGACCAGAGAGAACTATTGCTTGGTATGTTTTGTTTTGTTTTCAGCCTTTAGTGGTTTGTGTGTACACGACAGGAAATGGTGGGCACTTCCCTCACAGACCATTAAACATAGAATTCACCAGTCAGTCACAAGAAGACTTTTTAAAAAAAAAAAAAAAAAAAAGTAGTAGTAATCCAAACAGCAAGCCATAGTAGAGATGTAGAAATTAAGGTTTTTGGCGTGGGATTGACTACGAAAGATAATTGGCCTGTTTAAGTTTGGTGTTTGGAATTAAAGACGAGAACTAAAATGTGTCATGCGTGGTTTTTCTTAAAACACACTCTGTTCTACTTGTTCATTGCAGGCGTCCAAATGAAAATGTACAGCGAAGTAGAGTTTGCTCAGCTAGCAGCAGTATTCAGATCCACTGAGCATAGTCCATCAGGTACAGGCATAATGTTGAACTAATTTAATATAGCACAAGAAGGCTTGTGGGTACTTGCTGGTTATGGTTTTGATAAGTTCAGATATTGGGTCAGAGTGTCATTTTTTTAAAAAGGTTTGCAATTATATTACCCCCAAAGTACTTTCAGAGTATTAATTTATGGGTGTTTTCTAAAGGTACACAACTAGGGTCTGAAAAGATGGCTTAGTGATTAAGAGCACCAGGTGATCTTCAGAGGACCTGAGTTCAATTCCTAGCATGAAACCCACAACTTTCTGTAACTCTAGTCCAGGGTATCTGATGCCCTCTTCTGACCTCAGCTCTGTATGCATGTGATAACACAGGCTCTGGTGGTTTGAATGAGAATGGCCTCCATAGGCTCAAATGTTTGAATGCTTGGTCCCTAGTTAGTGGAACTGTTTGAAAGGGATTAGGGGGTGTGGCCTTGGAGGAGATGTCTCACTGGGGTTGAACTTTTGAGGTTTCATAAGCCCTTACTAGTCCTAGTGTGTCTCTGTGCCTGTTGCCTCTAGATCAGGATGTAAAACTCTCAACTACTGCTCTGTTGCTATGCCTGTGTGCTCCCCACCATGATGATCATGGACTGACCTCTCCAAAATTGTAAGCAAGCCCTCAGTTAAATGCCTTTGCTTTTATAAGAGTTTTCTTGATCATGGTGGCTCTTTACAATAATAGAGCAGTAACCAAACCATTGACAATATATCCATGCAAACACATAAAATTTTAAAAAAAATAAAGCTAATTATATTTTTTAAATTTCACAACTTGAGAATAATAAGCAGTTAAGATTTCCCTCCCATCTCGGCATTTCACTGTCCTGTTTTCTCATTTCTCAGTGGGTGCTAACATTCTCAACAGAAACTGACATCTAAGCCCATGAGGCCACAGTTGAGGTGTGACTTCACTATTCCGAAGGTGACTCCTGCTGTCCCCACTGTGACTAAAACCATCCTCAAGCACCTGACACTCTTCTGTAGCTCAGCAGCAGAGGTCAAGTCACATGTTGGCTGAGATTTACTCTGAGCCCTTGGCTCTGCACGGTTTTTGTAGGATTCCATCCATCACTTTGATTTTTCCTGTACTCCGCCTCCATTTCCTACGGTTTCTGTAGGTTCTATAACTAGATGTGAAAAATTCAGACAACTTTGCTATGTCCCATCTCTGCTGTTCACAGCCAAGGCTGTGGAGACCAGTTGATGTCAATTGTGTCTGTGTTCTGAGACACTCTCCTGACTGCTGTCACCTCTTCATTTCCACAGTTGCCCTTAGGTGTTTGACCGTGAGAGGGAAGGGATGCACCATCATGGTGATCTTATTTAATCCTGTCTTCCGTTTCTGAGCCTTTCTCTCTAGCTGAGAGTGATTCCATTTCCTCCAGCCAGAGGCTTCCTTGTATCTTACCCAGGTTTCTTACGCTCACTCCTCCAGGGTTATTCTTGCTGTATGAATGTAACTCTTAAAGTGTAGGGCTCCCTTTAACAAAGCTTGCCTTTGGACACTGTGGATGCAGTGAAGAGACTCGCTGCTGCCCAAGGTGATGAGAAAGTTGTGTGCTTAGACCTCAGTAGGACATTTACTCCACCCTAAGACTCGGGGCACCTGGTGAAGAGGGGAGCCACTAAAGTAAGAGTGGGAAGAAAGGAAGAAGAGCTGCAGAATGGTATCCTTGAGTTATGACTCAGCCACTGCAAACTGCACACCAGCTATGGTGCCAGCATCCATCTCTACCAGCCTGGGCCTGTCCACAGCTAGTCATGGATTGGGAACTGGGTTCATAGGGATGGACTGCTCCCTGCTAACTTGGCTACTGGCTCCAAAGAGAAGAGACTGTTGTATTCCATTGCACGGTCAACAGTGAGCCTACCGGATTCCGATGGCTCGTTCCTAAGCTGTGTTTACAGATAGTCCCAGTTAAAGTCAGCGAGTTATAAATAAAGCAGGAAGATATGAATGTGTGAACATGACGTGGTGGGGGAGGGGCTGCCTGAGTAGGAAGGAAGAGAAGAGAGGGTTGGCGTGAGAGCAGTGTACTGCACACATGTATGAAACTGTCGAGTTTAGTCAGTAATGGCTCATTGGTGGAGCATTAGCAATGCATGTGTAATGCCCTGGGTTCTATCCCTTAGCACCTCGCTACCACCAAGGACCTCCCCAGAGAAGACACAGAGTAAAAGACAAATGCTCTGGAAGTGACACAGCTCTGTCATCATGTGACAAGCACTCCAGTGTCTGTCCACCGTCTCCTCGCCTGGTCTAAGCTTTGTGGCTTGCCTTAACTGATCGTACGATGAGGAATAGATAAAGGCAAAAAACGATGATCTTAAAGGCAGTTTGTGCTGGCCAAGCGGCACTGTTCCACGTTTGCTTCTGGTTCTAGTGTTTTTGTGTATTTGGATCTTAAGGACCTTGAATGTCTTTTTCCTGATGCAGGAAAAATGACAGTTTTCTTCAAATATGGTTCAGGTAGCTGGGCGCTGGTGGCACACTCCTTTAATCCTATTGTGTGGAAGGCAGGGACAGGCAAATCTCTGAGTTCAAGGCCAGCCTGGTCTACAGAGTGAGTTTCAGAACAGTCTAGGCTACACAAGAGAAACCCTGTCTCAAAAAAACAAAAGTTCAAATGCCACCTCTATGATGAACCCTTTCCTATCATGCCTGGATCCCAAAGCCCTGCTTAGGCCTTTTGTTCATGCCAATGACCACATCCTGACAATAACAGCACCCCTCTGGCCCCCTTGCTAACTTGAAAGTGGCTTTCCGCTTTGGGAAGCTTTCTGGCTTTACTTCGCATTTCAAATTCACACACACCTTTAAGAGCCAATTTAAATTCAGCTCCTACATGAAGTCTTCCATAACCACCTCTGTTGAAAATGATGCCCCCTCCTCTAACAAAGTAGCACTCGGGTGTTCAAGGGATGCATGCACACACAAAAAAATACTAAGTGGGCCCTGAGGGAGGGGCAGTGATGGATATATTAAAGGAAACACCAGAGTGAATGTTGTCATATGTTACAGAGCAGGTTCCTAAGCAGAGGTTCAGGAGGGGGTCTTTAAATTTAATTAGCAATACCTGAGTCATTAAACCCCTTGGGGGTAGATATTGCGTCCGCCCACCCCCACCCCCCAATTTATTTGTGTGTGAGAAGGGAGAAAGGGGAAGGAGGGGAGAGAGAGATTGAGCCATGTACCCTACCATTAAATTGTAATGCCATTCACTTGTGTGTTTCTCTTACAGAGCGGGGTAGGGGCATGGGGGGTGGGCTCCCATAGGTTGACTGATGGGTGCTCAGAAGACCTGTCCAGGCTGGTTATCTCAGGATGCCTTTCTTCCAGAGAGCTCATTTGTTGTTTTCCTCACAGAGCTTGTTAGGCTGTCCCCCTTCCCCTTTATTTCTGTCCACAGGGCCCATGTTGCTCAGTGGCCCTCCTTTCTCTTTTATGATTACAGGTTCTATGGAGCTGGGAAATACCTGTGTGTGTGGAGCAGAGGTGGGGTAGGAGGCACGAGTAAACTTAATTCATTGCAGCATTAGCCTCGAGTGGAAAGGTGTTAAGTGTGGAGGTATTCAACCTGACCCTGAAAGCCAGCGGACAGCATCTTGTCTTTAGTACAGATCTGGAAGCAGCAGCTTGAGGCCACATGGGTCTCAGTTAAGACTGCAGCTACTGCAGATTGGTCTTCTTTCTTCACACATGTGTGCTTGGTTGTTTTCTTTTTTTCCAGTGCTAGGGATCAAAATGGAGGCCTGTGCATGCTAAACAATCAGCCACTGAGCTACATCCCAGCCTGTACCATAGTCCTAATGGCACGTTATGTTTCTCTACAACTTGGGGTATGGAAGTGTGCACTACAACAGAAACGTAGAAGTTAGTAATCACCATCTTTAGAAAATCAAGACTGGGATAGACTTTGTTTTGGCCTGAGAAGCCATGCTTTGCAATACATGCTATAGGAAGATGATGCCAAGTTTAGAAAATGGTTCAAGAGTCTGTGGGTCAGGGTGGCAGGTGGGTGTGGAGTGATGGCTCAGTGGGTAAAGCAGTGTACCTGCTTGCAAAGCCTGTCCCTGGAGTTCAATCCCCAGGACAAGAATAGTAGGAGAGAACCTGCTCTTGCACGTTTTCCTCTGGCTCCCACACATTCACCATGGCACACAGTACCCCACACCCGTACACGGGGTGCACGCAAACACTTTCAGTCATGGCTTTTGCTGACACATGGGTATATTTTAATGTCAGTTTAAATCCAGTGTTTTAGTTGATCAGCTAACCATCTTCAGGATTGGTTAGTCTCAGACCCCTGTGAGGGAAATACTCTCCCCATTGGGAGAGCCTTGGTTGCCGTCATCCGTGCCATGAGAGCAAATTATAAGACAGAGTGGAGGACTTGCAAGCACAGAGGTCAGAGGAGAGCAGTCAGAATTTTCAAAGTGGGAGGATCCACTGAGAGTCCCACTTACACAGAAGCACGGGCTCTGGGCGTGGTGATGTGGGACAATCGGAATGAGGTAAAACAATGAGGGATTCAAGCAAGGGGAAACCCCAGAAGGTTCTGGAACAAGGACGTGGCTTAGTTGGGGGCGTTTATTCTCATGTGTATACAGTTTGAAATTGCACTGTTTTGTTTCTGTTTTTGACATTTCTAGTAAGGTAGTTTCCAGAAAGCGAAGCCTGTTTACCTGGGCTACCGTGGTTCATGACGGCACTCAGCTAAGATGGTGCGGGCAGCCTTCTGACTTTATGTCTGGGAAGAAATGGGTTTTGACTGTATAATCACCAGCCTTTGAGAGAACATTGTCTTTGGGATCAACTGGGTGTCTCTGAGAGGCTTCCGCTTCCAGCCCTCTCAACTCCGTAGCCAAATATGCCTGACAGTGAGCCAAAAGGAAGTGATAGTTTGTTCCTTTGGGCTTGGGGATGATAAAAGGACTGTCCACGTTAGGAACATGACGGGAAATCATGGCAGGTCCCTACAAACACCTCATCAGGCCAGGAGAAGGGGCGGCACTCAGCAGTGGGCAAAGCAGGGCGATTTAAGGAGGATTACACACATGCAAGTGTTGGTTCCCAACCAAATAAGCTCTTAAAACATGAGCCACTGGCCCTGTCTCAGGTTCTGACCTGGAGGGAAAGACCCTGAGAGACCTGGCACAGATTGTGTGTGTGTGTGTGTGTGTGTGTGTGTGTGTGAGAGAGAGAGAGAGAGAGAGAGAGAGAGAGAGAGAGAGAGAGAGAGAGAGAGAGACAGAGAGCGCACTTAATGGTCTTTCTTGTTCTGAGTCCTCCTTGGGTGATGGGAGGGGTGGGGTGCAGGCAGGAAGACCCTTTTTCTGAGTTCTTATAGCACATCTAGTCTGGCTATTCTACTCTGCAACCCCCTGCAGGCTTCCTTAACTTCTGTCCACCTTGCTCAGCTTCTATACAGAAGGAATAGAGAAAGCCGGCCAACTCTCATCTCTCCATGCTGGCCTCTGGCCTGGAAAACAGTTTTTTTTGTTTTTTTTTTTTAAACCACCAACTGACATCTGCTATAGGCTTTAAGCAACTGAATAAGGAGGAGAAACTAGAGAAACTGCCATGTTCTAGGCTGACAGAAAGTTCAGAGACTGCCAGTTTCCACAGTAGCACAGCTGACCTCCATCCTCACTACGATGGTGCAGATGCAGGGCATCATGCTGGTCCAGCTCGATGGTGGTGAGGGTGTTGCTGAGTGTTGAGGTCTGCCAGCTACTCAAGATCTTTACCAGGCCAACAGGCAGACTGCTGGAACAGCCACACATTTCTCAGTCGGTTGCCAAATAAGGTGTCATTTGGTGTTGGCCGTAAAAGTGGAAATAAAGTAATGAGACAGCATCTTTTTTGTGGCTCAGATGTAAACCCTCATATCAGTTTGTACAGAGAAGTCTAGACATATGGGGGGATATGGGCGGAGCTCATGTTCCAGATACCATGTTAAGAACTGGCAGATAAAATCCACTGCTTTGGACTGAGTTGGACCTCAGACCTCACTAAACCAAATCAACATGGAGTCATTCAAGCTAAGTTCCTGTGGCCTTCATAAATTAGGTGGCTCCTCTGATCTAAGAAATGGTGTGAAAGATGGTGGAGACTGGCTGTAATTCTGTGCAGAGGAACAAGAGGCAACGTCAGTAGGGCAGTTTGATGGGGAATCACAGTAAGCATTGATACGCAGTTATCAATAAGGCATTTATTACATATTTTTCCTGTGTGACTTTGTGGGCCCCTCTGTAGAATACTAGACAAGGGAAGGCAGCGTCTGAGAGATCCCATGCCTCCGTGGACATGTGGGAAGTAACTTTCACCTCGAGGTCTGTGGTTTCTAGCTTGCTTACAATAAGCCTGACCACTCTGTTTTACTTCATAATTGTAAGGGTACCAACCAGGGTCAAAGCATCAGTGTAGGAGCATGTCCAGTTCTACACAGAAAGTCTCCCAATGTGTAAACTTGCATTTGACCCCCAAAGGCCTGCAAAGTTCCAGGAAGTGTAGAAAGACATGTTGAGTCCAGAACTGAACCTTAGTGACAGCCTGTCCCAGAAACACCCAGTGTGCCTGCTTGGAAACAGCCATTCCCACGTCCTCATGGCATCTCCCAAAGTCTCTGGTTCCATGCAGATTATCCATGGAGTTAGGACTCACTGAATTCCTCACTTGAGTGTAAGAGAAGGCATGAGAAGAAGGAAACATGACCAGCCTAGGGGGTGGAGGATGTGAACCCTGATCTGAGAGTCCAGAGGGACAGTGGTAGAGTGTGACCATGAGTACCCACACTCACCCTGAAAAGGAGGCGGCTTGAGATGCCTGCTCTTTTACACACCTACCCAGGGCAAAGGAACCTTCTTCCACAGATGGGAAGCAGAATTATTCTTACTTATTAGAATAGTTACCAAAATGGGGTTAGGAATGGGGATGTGTGGTAGATACATTTTGAGGCTGGAGAATGAGAAGTCCTGTTCATGGGAATGGGATAGGGTCACTCTGGGAGGTCATGTGGGATGAGAGACACACTATAGTGGTACTCCTTGAGATAGCTGTGAGAGAGAGGGAGAAAGAGAGGGGGAGAGAGAGAGAGAGAGAGATCAGAGAATAGATGGGTGGGTTAACTTGTTTCTGAGGCAAAGTTAGGCAGCAGGCAAGAAGGAGGGCTGGAAGGAGAAGATTCCAGGCTGTAGACCCAGGAACACAGAAAAAGGGTCTGGGAAGTTGGGGTGGGTGGATTTGACCGGACAATAACAATGAGGACTGGGTCAGCACCAGGCTGGCACTCAGAGGCTAAAGGCTTCCTGCCCACCCACTCATCACTGCCTACCCACCTATGGACTTGACAAACCCTTTGTCTTAGGGATCGAAATGCACTTTTATCGAGATGGCTTCTTTGGGGCCCCGGTGTCCATAGAGGACAGGACACTTATCCCTCTGCCACCATCAGCGGTGCCAGGTAACATGAACCTTGAATGATCTCTAGTTTCTGCTGCTTTCCACCTATATGACAGAAGATCTTCTAATGTTTTCCTATTTATTTTTTATTTTTATTTTTATTTTGTTTTTTTGAGACAGGGCTTCTCTGTGTAGCCCTGGCTGTCCTGGAACTCACTCTGTAGACCAGGCTGGCCTGGAACTCAGAAATCCACCTGCCTCTGCCTCCCGAGTGCTGGGATTAAAGGCATGCGCCACCACTGCCTGGCTATCCTACTTTTTAATAGGAATAAACTTACAGAAAACAAAATGGGAATGGTCTGTAAGAGAGTAGCCGTTAAAGTCTTTCTTCTTCCCCTCAGAGACAATCACTATCATCAGTTTATATTCTCTCCTTCCAAGATGAAGCTCATATCATCAGTAAGAAGCCATTGTATGGTTCATCCCCCCACCCCCAAGTTCTCTAACTGTTCTATAGTCTGTGTCATTTATTATTTCTCAGAAATTATTCTATGTTAGTGGGTGAAGAACACACTCATTTCTTTTGCCAACTGCATAATACTCCACTGTATGGATGATTATAACATAGTCAATTAGTCCCCTGCTGTCGAACACATATTGTTGCCAGTATTTTACTATTATAAATTATGTTTCATTGAGTAACATTATACTCGTGTCATTTTGCATATGCAAATAAGAAATTCTCCTTGGTAGAATTGCTGGACCAAATTGTTTGCAATTTTGAGTTACTACAGAATTGCCTTCCATAAAGCCATGCCATTGTATGCTACCACTAACTATGATTAAGGGTACATGCCTTTTCTAACCCAAAGGCATTAGAAAACTACTTTCACCAAGTTTTCTCTTCCTAGGAAGAGAAGTGTAATCTTTCAAAGAAGCAAATTAGATCACCTCACGACCTTCATCTTTTCCTGGTGCTCTAAGGATGAAGCCAAGGGCCTCAGCCTGGCCCACAAGCTCCCCATGACCTAGACACACCATTTATCTGACCTCACCCTTCACAGTCCCCCTTGGATGCAGTGCTGTGTTCCAGCTTCCCTGACTTCCTTGTTTGCCCTTGAATGCTCCAACTTTGTCCCATCTTCAAGGTTTTGGATTTACTGGGTCCCCCATCATCAGATTTGAGCTTAGTGTCTCCCGATCTCTATCCAAAATCTGTAACTTCAGATCACAGAGAAACTGGCATTAATGTTAAACCCTAGAATGGTCTCCACCAGGAGAAAAGAGAGAGCATGTTCTTACAAAGGATACCTGCTGATAAATATGTGGGAGTCATCATTACTTAGCTGCCATTGTGATAACTGATTCAGGTTGGAACCATCAGTGAATTCCAAAACCAGTAGGGAAGACATGGTCAGGGATCTAGATAACGGAACAAACAATTTGTGAATTAAAAGGAGGAAACCAGACTTTTATCATACAAAGATGGCAATCCAATGTGCAACAATCACTGTGACCTTCCGCTATGTAAGAGATGCCACTTCAGTGACTCTGCTTCAAAGCACAGAACCCCACTGTAATCATGACAGAACATTAAAACAAATCTTAAATTCTGGAAGACTAGGAAATAATTATAAGCAAAAGAGCAACAATAAACTTTAGAAACTATTATAGTATTAGTGGGTGTTTTGTTGTTATTTGTCTCTTTGGCTTTTAGAAAAAAAACTTATGTCACTATGCTCAGTGTCTTAGGTTTCTATTGCTGTGATGGAACTCCATGACCACAGGCAATTTGGGAAGAAAAGGGTCTATTTTGGCTTGCATGTCCCAATCACAGTTCATCACTGAGGGAAGTTCATCAAGCAGGGCAGGAACCTGGAGGCAGGAACAAGTATAGAGGCCATGGAGGAGTGCTGCTTATTGACTTGATTTGCATGGCTTACTCAGCTGGCTTTCTTATACAATTAGGGACCACCTGCTCAGGATGGTGCCACCCATGGTGCCCTAGGCCCTTCACATTAATCAAGAAAATGTCCTATAGACTTTCCTACAGGTTTATCTGATGGGATAACCTTTTCCCCCTTCAGGTTCCCTTTCCTTAGCTTGTGTCAAGTGGAACAACAAAACCCTTTAATTCACTATATAGCCAAGGATGACCTTGAACTCCCAATGCCACGATGCCACTTTACAAATGTTGCAATTACACCACCATACCCAGCTCCCTTCTCCCCCTATACAAATTGCAAGTGCAAGTAAACTAGAAAGTTGCCAGTTG
Source organism: Rhynchomys soricoides (assembly GCA_019843965.1). NCBI lineage: Eukaryota > Metazoa > Chordata > Mammalia > Rodentia > Muridae > Rhynchomys > Rhynchomys soricoides. Next base: position 2,621 of record JADRCH010000015.1, on the reverse strand, counting down.
GTTCCTAGCTGAGAGTGACATCATATGACTTCATTTTAAGATGATTACTTTGATCTGGTGGTTGGTTGGTGAATAACCTAAGTAAGAAAGACTATGTGCCCTGTTGGGGGATGGCTGAAATGATTCCAACAAGATGCCTGACTTGGAATAGCATGGAAAGAAATGACCTGATATATATACAAAAGCATACGAATAGGGGATACATATAGTTTATTTCAAAAATAAAGATAAAATGAACTAACACAGCCATGGAATCGCCATGTAGCTGTAACAGTGACCAGCTCCAGACATACTATTTCAAGTATTTTTCTATCCGTTTTCTCCTAACATTTAATGTTCATATAGATCTCAGATGTACATTCTGAATGTGGCTTTCAGAATATGCTATGAATTGAGCATAGGCTCAAAGGGGGGTAGTGGAGGATGTCCTTAAAGTTTACTGTGAGAGGGGCTGGAGAGGTGGCTCAGAGGTTCAGAGCACTGACTGCTCTTCCAGAGGTCCTGAGTTCAATTCCCAGCAACCACATGGTGGCTCACAACCATCTGTAATGGGATCTGATGCCTTCTGGTGTATCTGAAGACAGTGACAGCATATTCACATACATAAACTAAATAAATCTTTTTTTTAAAAAAAAAAAAGTTTACTGTGAGAGATGGAGAGACGGATCTTTCAGATGGGGAGACTGTAAGTAGAATAATCTCATAGAACAGATGACAGAATAGGTTACATCTGACCGTGCCCAAGTTTGTAATACCCCAAACTCCAGGAGCTGCTAGATATTCAAGTCTGTATATCAAAGAGTCTGAGACTGTGCATATAAACTGGGGACTTGTCAGATTATAAGTAGTATCTAAAAGCAAACGATTAAACCCCATGTTCTGGTAATCACAGAGCATCTCACAGCAGACTAACCCTTCTGCTAATACTGACAATATGAACTTCAGGGGCATGGCGGAGTGACCTCCAGTGGATATGCTGAAGGAGATCAACCCTTGAGAGAAGAGACCACACTAGGTAGATCTTTGTAGACAGGGCCTTTAACTTCCTCTACCCAGAGTACCCTCTGTCCCTTGCAGTGCACAGTGGATGAATAAACTCTGGCAGAAAGTAGCAGTCTTGTATAGAAGCTTCTAGAGAAGGTGGAACCCAATGAGGAAAGGAGGATTCTGAGAGCATGAGTCTCTCCACACCCCCATCTGGCTCCTTAACGTGCAGATATATATAAAGCAGAGGACTCAAAACCTCAAGGTTTCCTGGGAAAAGTGACACCTGGAAGGCTGAAGGAAAACAAGCAAGATTTTCTCTTTCCATTGTAACTAAGCTCAGAAAGGATCCCAGACTCTACTGACATGACAGAAAGCCCATACCTGAAGAGTTGAAGGATATGCCCCTGTCCATAAGCTAAGACCAAATTGAAAATGACTTATCACCCATAGAATACAAAGTCAAGCCATCGGAGGACCAACATGACCTGCTGGTCACTAAAACACTAAAACAAGCCTCCTGGGAAGAAGATAACAGATTCCAGAGTCTCTGCAATAAGACCTCCGTAACATCTAAAGTCACAAGAAATGCAAAGAGAAAGGAAAAGGCTACAAACAAAAGTCTTAAAATAGCAGAATTAACAGACAAGAACATTAAGGCAATTTTGATCACTGTTTTTGCTTGCTTGGTTGCTTGCTTGCTTGCTTTTTGAAACAGAATCTCTCTACATAGTTTTTTGAAACAGAGTTTCTCCATGTAGCCCTGGCTGTCCTGGAACTCACTATGTTGACCAGACTGTCTTCAACTTAGAAATCTGCATGCTTTTGACTCCAGAGTTCTGGGATTAAAGGTGTGCACCACCATGCCCAGCTTGATCGCTGTTTTGAGGAGCCAACAGGAATAACTGATTAATGAAGACATAGGGAGACTATAAGACCTCAGTCAAAACTTGGAATTGGAAGTTGTAGGGTATGCAATAAGATGTCCACAGAGAGGAGATGTTCTGGGTGTGGTGGTGGTGGCTACAGCAGCGGTAGCAGCCACAGCAGAGGCTGCAGTGGCGCACACCATTAATCCCAGAGTTTGGGAGGCAGAGGCAGGTGGATCTCTGAGAGTTTGAGGCCAGGCTGGTTTACAGAGAAAGTCCTAGGACAGCCAGGGCTACATGGAGAAACGCTGTTTTAAAAAACCAAAACCCAAAACAAAAACAAACAAACAAAAAAGATATCGTGCAGGGATGTAGGTGGGGCGGAAGACACCAGAGCCCTGCGCCCCACTGAAATGAGCAAGTCAGTGATGGAGAGATGGGAAAGAGAAGTGGAAAGATGTGCGCGCACGACAGGCAGAGCTGGAGACGTGAAGGTGGTGAGGGAACGCCTGATGGGAGTAGCCTGTCCTGAGGTCCCGGCCCACGCTTCTGAGAGCCAAGGGCCCTACGGGCGTGGGGATCTGAGCTGATGTCTATGGCCCATGTTATCACCAGAGGCCATGGGGATGTCCCTTGTCTGGGATGCTGCCTAAGACCATGTTGTTGTCCCAGGGCTTTGCAGAGCTGGCCCTGACTCTCGATTGATACATCACTTAGGTCCTATACCTGGACCAGGTAGCACATTATGGCCCTAGTGGAAGGAGTATG